>JABBOT010000005.1:2982178-3283057 GCA_016165875.1 Acanthopleura granulata
CCAGCATTTACCTTACTTCATTTGTTCCACTTTACCTGAACAAATCTACTTGTGTTAGCCCTCATAATATGAGTAAGTGTAATCTGTGATAAAGACATTTAACAAATCCAGGCTGATTTCCTTGACAAAAGGCAGTATCATATTGCTGCAGGTCTGGAATGCTAATGTGACCCGTTAGTCCTGTAAGAGAGGCAGTCTGCATAATCAGATTCATCTCTCTCAGTTAAGGTTAATCACGGATAATTATACATGTGCTTGTGCAAAGCAGGAAAATTTGTTTTTCTCATTAGCCTTAATTTTTTAGCTTGATGTATCACTATATAGCCTCATTTGCAGTTTGCAGTATTTTTCTGCTTTTCAATGGTAGGCAGTTGTTGTCACCAGCAGAAGTGATGTTTTCATGTCACTAGTTAAGAACGTTAGTGTTGCTGGATTGTGGAACGGTTCTTGCGATACCAATTTTGGCTGCAAAAATTTGTCTATATCACTGGTTTGCATTATTTATGGTGCCTGCTTAACATTTACTAGCCCTTTACCATTGAGATCACGTGCTCAAATCCAACTTGTGGCGAAGAAGAACAGGTCCTAAAGATTTTTCCTCGGCTCAGATGATGAAAAAAATGACCTGGGGCCACTTTCCTAAACATCATAGCCGTATAACACACTGTAACACAAAGGATGTCTTGGTTATCACACTATAAGCTGACCAGATCATTTCAAAGAAAAGATGTATTTTACTGAGGGGAGCAGTGAATGCTATTTGACATGTACAAGTATCAGTGAAACACTCTAGAGCATGGTATTAAACTTCAAACAGATTATTTGAATCCATAATAGTACCTGCCATCATGTGTTTGTATTGTGTGTGATTTGCAAAGAAAAATAAATTCTTAGATGTTTTATATGTATATTGTGTGTGTGGACCACCATTTCTCTTTTACATGCTAATATGCATGTGCAGTTGACAGTGTATAGCATTGTGATAAGAATGGCCACATAAGCTGTGGTCTGTCCTGTGATTTTATTCTTCAGGCTCGCTCAGAATCTGTTAGGAGATCAGTTTTAATCTGTTGTTACTGGGAAGCATCTGTCAGTGGCCGAGATAGTCAGCCAGCTGTTGTATGTACACATGTACATTGTTCCCAGAAAAACATCTTGTTCTGGCACTAGTGTACATGTATCTTTGATGACATGGAGATTAAAGTATAGATGGGGGTAAGGGTAGGGAGCAGGCCAGAAGGGAAGTCGGGGGAGGGGTGGGGGCAGTCTCAAGGGGTAGGACAGCTGTCACCTGCATGATTACAGGTGTACTGTTTAGCTCATGTGACTGGTCACATGTGTTGCCTTGTTATACCTGTGGGTTGGTGTTAATCCCTCTTCATCCCCTCTAATTATGACAAGCCCTAATTCTATAATGATGAAGTGGATAATTTCGGAATGAATCACTGTGTTGGCATAGTTTGATAAGGGGCCATTTTTATCAGGTCCACAGTTTGACAGTGTGCTTGATTAAGATTAAGGTGTATTAAAGATACATGTACTAGACTTAACCAGGTGTCCTGTGTAGACAGTGGCACCTCAGGGTGTCCTGTAGAGAATGAGCTCACCTCAGTTCTGACAGTGATGATACCCAGGACCCATAAGAGGCCCAGGCAATGGGAATGTCACTGGTCACTTCAGCAGTATTAACTATAATTAAAGAATGAAATTATTTGTCCTTTTTATATATAGAACAGAGGGCCTCTGTGGCTGAGTGGGTTATTGCATCAGCGCAGTGTTATGACCCTGTGCCTCTCACTAATGTGGTCGCTGTGAGTTCAAGTCCAACTCATGCCTGCTTCCTCTCCGGCCATAGGTGGAACGGTCCACCAGCAATTTGCAGATAGTTGTGGGTTTCCCCCCAGGCTCTGCCCAGTTTCCTTCCACCATAATGTTGGCTGCTGTCGGTATAAGTGAAATATTCTTGAGCATGGTAAAATACCAATCAAATAAATAGATATATATAGAAGAGTACATAATACTTGTATGTACATGTGCTGTGTTATGAGCAAAGGGCTATTCAAGAACATGGATATGTGGTGAAAACATTGCTTAAATAGCATGGAAGGTAATACAAAAGTACACATATGATCGTCGTGCAGATTGTTCTGGTGTCTTGCATACTATAGTTTTCAATCATTATCGGGCGCAGAATTAGGAATATTGTCCATGAAGTGTTTTTTATTTCCCTAACCTTCCCATGTTATCCTTCACATTGTCTGCTTATCTGAGCTTCAGGAGATTGAACTTTCCAAACGTGTGTGTGGTCTCAAATAAATGCTATCTAAAATCCTTTGTCCGCCTTTTATCCACTTGGGGAAATATTTCTGTGTGTCTACTACTCCTTCATAACCTCTGGTCTGTTTATGTTTGCTTCATTTTTAATATTTTTAGGGAAGTGGGCCTTTGAAGAGCCTGATGACAGTGCATTGAAAGGAGACTCTGGCCTTGTGCTTAAGGTATGTTTTCACTGTGAAAAGTCTTGCGAATTATGTGGTTTATTTACTAAAAACGTTTCACAGGTTAACATTTACCATGCTGCTGAATTTGAGGGCTAATCGCATTCAGAAAATAGAAAACCAATATCAAGAAAAGGTTGTGGCCTACAATATGGACAGTACTCACCAGATGATACCGTAATGACCGCAAAACTACGACCACTGGAGTAATCGACCGGTCGCAATCATCAGTGGACATACGCAGATCCTCCTGGGGTAAATTTGATCTCTGCTGCCACCGTATAAAAGCGCGCACTGGTCGCTGTTCAGCAGGACATTGACCTCAAGAACATATGTATCTAGCATAATGATCTCAGCAGTATGTGGAGAACTCACCTTAACTGGAAAATTTTTAGCAAAAAAAGTTTTTCTATTGTCATTTGTGTTGTTGTAAACTTGCCATTCTAACTTTCACATTATTAGCAGTACAGTCAAGAATTTGGCGCGAATGAAACAACCATTCAGGTGTCGGTTACATGGAGTGTAATTGTGCAGACCAATAAAGTTACCTTTGCTGACGCAAATGGTTTGTGGTCACTTTAGCTGAGAGCATTTCGAATGTACTAAACGGCTCACCCTTGACAGCCATTTTGAAAAGTCTCATAACCTACGATTGGCCTTGAAATGTAGTGGAATTATGACATCCCAGACATCTTGAGAACTATGACGCTTTCGTTGTTGTCTGTAGGCTCTACTTAAATCTTCAGGATACAACTGATAAAAAACATGTGTGTCCATCTACATCGATATGCAGTTTTACTTCAAGCACATGGCCATTTTCTGACAGCAGGAGTGATTGATATACCCGATGCAGGTTGTCAGTGACAATGCCGAGAAGCTTGATTAATGCATGAAGGCTTGGGTTATGTAGACTTGAAAGTGTTATAGCTAACAAACCAATAATAGAGGCTAAGTGTTATCACTGCTGTTCTGTAAACTTTATTGACAACAGGGATTAACAACATGGAGTAAAAACCGTATGGCGATATGCATATAAGCCATTCTGGATATCATGACAAGTTACCTATCGGCAGACACTGGCGGCATGACTCCATGTTCACGGACATTGTCTGAAAGTTTTAAACAAACAACGTGCACCAGATGCAATAATTATGAGATGTTGATATATCTAATTATGTAAATGGTAATGCATACTGTGAAGATCATTCTTGGTCGTGTTTATTCACGAAATAAGGGGACAGAATTATAGCTCTTGATCTGTGGGTTCACAACGACGTTTTGGCGATCAAATCCCAGGTCACCTGTCTCAAAAGTCTGAAGAATGATTTCTCGGTAACCACATTCATTGTCCCGTCAACGGCTGCACAAATTAATACTCTATGTTTGTCACAGCTCAACTGGACTTGTTTTTTCTGTCAGCTGTGAAGCTACCGTTAATCCAATCACATCATGGCCAGATTGACGGGTTCTTTGTTATCCTAATCCATGACCTAACACCCTGATGCTATGTATCACGTGACCACAGCTGACATTTCGGCCAAAATTTTTCGTCCATTACGGTAATTTAAAGAAGATATACATATTCCCAGATGCTCAGATGATGTTTGAAGTATTGAAACTAGATAACAATCTGGAAATAATGTAAAACACTAAGAGCTTCCTTTGGGAAAAGTTACCTGCAGAGTGGATCAGAAAAAATATTAATTACGACATTTAACTTAATTTTTGTTGTTTGAAGTATATTTAATTTTCTTAAATAATTTTGTCAGTTGAATTTTGTGGATTCTTGTCACAGGCATAGCTGGTTATCCAGCTGGATTCTCCCAGTCGTACGAAATTGTAACCCTGTTTAAATATGTAGATGTAGAGAATGGTTAGACATTTGGCTAAGCAGAATTAGGTGAAAGCTCTTTGACATTACGTGTGATAAAGTGGCCATTAACCTGCATTATTGGAACTTTAATTGTTATTTATACTTATACACAATACTGTTGATAAGTAAAGCCTTTCAGAGCAGCTTGCTTTAGAATTTACACCAAAACAGCTGTATCAAAACATCAAATCAGAAGTTGTTATCCTTGTGTAGTCCTTGTGATGTTACTGCTGATGATGGTCACAGATCATGATATAGATGCAATACATGTATGTGTTGTTATGCCTCATGTTGTGTCAGGGTTTGGGATCATTCTATAAGCATAATCGGTTAAATTTGTTACCTTTAACTTACCTGTCAGTAATTAAAATAGAATGGTGAACAGTAGGTGTACATTTGTAGTGTCTTGATTTTTTCAGTCGAAGGCCAAACATCATGCAATTTCAGCAAAACTTGACAAAGATTTTGAATTTGAAGGGAAACCATTTATTGTTCAGTAAGTATGTTGAGTGGTAAGAAAGACACAAACTGATAGCAAGCAAGTTTTAGGTTCATTGGGTACCTGTAAGTTTCATACCCATATTATGACCCGAAAGGATTCAGTTTTAAATACAAGAATTCTCTTTCGAAATAATTAACGTGGATGAATAAAAGTGTTATGAAATTGAAGACATTTTATATAGAATAATCAGAAAGGTACATGGAAATGATTTGTAAGAATTTGCTGTTTAGGTCACCCAAATGCATGAATCTCATTGGACGTTAAGTTGTCTGAGGGAGATAGAGAGGAGTGATGTAGTTTTGTCCTCTTGAATTCACGGCTTCATCTACTTTTAACATGGAAAGCATGAGATTTTACCTGAGTCAGATGTAATGGACATTTCATGAGTAACTTTTTGCAGACTGCTAGAATTCACTGTGATGAGCTTTTACATGATCATCTGGTTATCTTGTGTGAATTGTGAGTTGCTCTGATTTCCCAGATATGAAGTTCGCTTCAAGAACGGCATCGAGTGTGGAGGAGCCTATGTTAAACTGCTGTCCAAAAATAACAAGATGGATCTTGTAAGTCAACATACACATGAACTGTCAGTCAGGTACTGGAAAAGTTATTCAATAAATTCTGTTGCCTTGCATGACCTGAAACTCGGGTGATTCTGGAATGTTCTAGTTCCCTTTCTGCTCCTTCATTATTCTAACATTCAGTAAGTGGTATATGCCAGATACTCTTTTACTTATATAAAATACCAACTAGGCTAGTTTTGTTGTGTAGCTCATGTTGTAGCTCATGTTGATATTATTGTTTGGCAGAAACATTTCCATGACAAGACGCCTTACACCATCATGTTCGGACCAGACAAGTGTGGAATGGATCACAAGGTAA
The DNA here is from genome assembly GCA_016165875.1 of Acanthopleura granulata. Taxonomy (NCBI): domain Eukaryota; kingdom Metazoa; phylum Mollusca; class Polyplacophora; order Chitonida; family Chitonidae; genus Acanthopleura; species Acanthopleura granulata. Next base: position 2,987,934 of record JABBOT010000005.1, read on the forward strand.
GTGGACATGATTGCCACACTAACTGCAGCCTCAGTCAGAACAAAATAGCTGGCTTGTGTCAAATCATTTGTTCACTATTTGTGGGCAGGTTGTTTCTCTGAACTTTAATAGTGCAAATGCATGTGGTAATATTTTGTCTGCAGCTCTTGTTAATTTTGACCGGTAGTAATCAAGAACCACTGTGAGGATATGCTTTCATATTACTTGTACTTAGCCTAAATACTCCACAAGTGAGAAGATAGGGTAACCACGTGGGATTTAGGTTGGTAATCATTTACCAAATTTGTGCATGTTGTACTACATGAGTTGTGGCTATTTGAAGTGAAAAACAGCTCATGATTGAGGCACTGATCATTAGAAAGATTACAACATTCTCTCTTGAGTGCAAAACCTGATTAAATTTGTAGCAATTTTCATTACTGAATTATCTGTGATTGAAATGCGAAGTGTACTGGGGATCTGAAGGTGCCCATGCTTTTTAGCACGACGAACCAATCAGAGAACTAAGAGGTATCAGCTGTTCATAAGCTGTGATGAGTTGGTTAGCGTGCTAGCGTAGTGCAGCGCAATGAGTCAGAAGCCTCCCACCAGTGCAGTCGCGGTGAGTTCAAGTCCAGCTTATACTCGCTTCCTCTCTTGCTGTAGGTGGGAAGGTCTGCCAGCAACCTGCAGATGGCTGTGGGTTTCCTCCTGGCTCTGCCCAGTTTCCTCCCACCATAATGCTGTCCGCCGTCGTATGAGTGAAATATTCTGGAGTACGGTGTGAAACACCATTCAAATAAATAAATAAACCTTGATGTCAATCTTCTGAGTCAACTGTCAATGTAAAATAATAACATACAGTACAGACAGGACACTGTTTTAATGCCATGTATTTTAGTTATAACACGTACATGGGTGAACAACACCGCAAAGTATTTCCAGGCCATTGTTTTGTGGTGGAAGTAAGTGTCTTGATCATTTCATGTTACAAATTGACATATATACTTAATTTTCAACGACAACCCTAGCAGCTTAATACAGCCTCAGGTGACGAGTGTTCCACGCTTGGAACAATTACATCACAGTCCAGACAGAATGGCAGCACTTCATCCTAGCCAACAGATCACAGTTACCTGTCAGTGTCCGTTGTCGTGGTAGGGGTTAGAAAAAAAGAATTTACCGAAATATGTACAATATTGTCCAGCCTGTTGTGCAAGTTTAACTTGCAAACATGCGCCGTCTTTCACTTTAATTTACAGACAAATTGCACCGAGGCATGTTTCTGTAAAATGTAAAATTTATGTCAAAGATAGTAAGTTAATAAAGTGTTGTTGTTTTTCTTTCAGCTTCACTTCATATTTAGACACAAAAACCCAAAGACTGGAGAATTTGAGGTTAGTATTTAGACACAAAAACCCAAAGACTGGAGAATTTGAGGTTGGTATGAATGGGGTTGTTTCACATTTTTAATATCGTTTTGGTGTTTTTAAGGATAATGGGGTTTGTTATTTCTTTGAATGGTCTCCTGAATGATGTCTTTGTGATTTGAGGACTGTCTCATGAAGACATGTAACATGTAATAGATGGCAGTAAGATGGCTGTCATGTTGTCGTTGTACGTGTGTTTTGTAGGAGAAACATGCCAAGAAACCAAGTGCCAACATTGATGCCTACTTCTCTGACAAGAAAACCCATCTCTTCACTCTGAGTAAGTACCATGTGTACAAATCAGACACAATTCAGATGAATCGTAAAGGGATTAACCTCTAATTAAAATTTAGTCAACTTTATAGTCTTGACTCCAACTGTGAAATCATCTTGAAATATGAAATGTTTTGTCCCTCTGATGTAATACCACATAGTGTCAGTACCAAACCTGTGCTCACACATGAGAATGTTTTGTCCCTCTGATGTAATACCACACAGTGTCAGTACCAAACCTGGGCTCACACATGGAAATGTTTTGGCCCTCTGATGTGATACCACACAGTGTCAGTACTAAACCTGGGCTCACACATGGAAATGTTTTGTCTCTCTGATGTAATACCACACAGTGTCAGTACCAAACCTGGGCTCACACATGAGAATGTTTTGTCCCTCTGATGTAATACCACACAGTGTCAGTACCAAACCTGGGCTCACACATGAAAATGATTTGTCCTTCTGATGTAATATCACACAGTGTCAGTACCAAACCTGGGCTCACACATGAGAATGTTTTGTCCCTCTGATGTGATACCACACAGTGTCAGTACCAAACCTGGGCTCACACATGAAAATGATTTGTTCCTCTGATGTGATACCACAGTGTCAGTACCAAACCTGGGCTCACACATGAGAATGTTTTGTCCCTCTGATGTAATACCACACAGTGTCAGTACCAAACCTGGGCTCACACATGAAAGTGATTTGTTCCTCTGATGTGATACCACAGTGTCAGTACCAAACCTGGGCTCACACGTGAAAATGTTTTCAAGTCATTCTGTAATTATTTAATGATCTGCATAGTGAGTACACAACTTTATTGGGGAAATTCTCAAATGTATTGGTAATTGCCGTGATGACAAAAGACTAATCATGTATTGGACTGCTTTAGAAGCCTGTCGTATCCGTGTGGTGATGCTGGAGCTTAATAGGCAATTTCTAGAAGTTTGTGGTAAAAAATGTACATGGGTAGGGTGTTGGCCATCCTCTGACTTCATATGAAAAGATGAAATGTTTAGAAAATTGTAGGACACCTGTAAAGTTTGGCATGAAATGATCGAATAGACCTGTTTGATTATACATGGCTATTCATTTGTGTTCCCTTCAGTTGTTAGCCCAGACAACACATTCGAAGTGTACATTGACCAGACACTTGTCAACAGTGGAAGTCTTCTGGATGATTTCACGTAAGCAATCCAGTAGCTAGAGTTTAATTAACAGTAAATCACATGGCTTTTGTAGGTATGTAGGATTGTATTTTAGACCTTGAATCCATAAAACAGATAACATACAACCAAGAAATATAAAAACAACTTCTAATCCTGTTTTTCCCTCTCAGCTCATGAAATAGAAAGCTTTTCATGTAAGATAATTTAATTTTCTTTTTTGGAAAAGTCAACACGTTAAATTGTATGACACTCTGGTAATTAGGGTCAGGTGCTCACAATAACAACAAAATTAAAATGTGGATGTATTTTGAGGAGTAGTACTGGTTCATAAGCCATTGTGAATACTTTATGTGGACCTTGATGTAAACGTAATCAGTCCTCTCCCCTCCTCTATTACAGTCCCCCAGTCAACCCTCCCAAAGAGATCCAGGATGTCAATGACAAGAAGCCAGATGACTGGGATGAGCGGGAAAAGTAAGCTTCTGTGGTCTTTATGATATAGTTAGGCAAAGTCTGTGTTTGTCAATCTCCATTTTAGGCCTCGACATAAGAGGCGATAGAACCGGCCGATCTCCTAAACGTAAATTCAGGGGAACGAATTTTCGATCACCGCGTAAACTCCAGGGGAACGATAACTTCACATGTTGGCAAGTACAGGGTGCTTTCAGTAGGTCGCTAAATAGCTTACAGGAAAATACGCACAAACTTTATGCCGGTTTAAATAGAAAAAGAACTGATCACTGATGTTGGTAAAATGAAAATGGCCGCTTGCATCGGTGAGCATAGGCTACTTATGTTTAATGTGACCTATGATTGGCTCAGCAAAAATTGTGTGACCTATGAAATGTTTGGTTTCATAATCCCAAATAAATGTTCACACCTCTGATCAGTTTGTGGACCCACATGGTTTGAAAAATCGAAAAAGCCATCAAAAAACCTGTAACAAATGGCCATTCAAGGAGGAGTTTACTATCCTGGACACTGACAGTGACGGTTATATAACTAAGCTGCAACCAGCATCATGGTGGGAGGAAACCCAGCAGGGAAGTAACATTGTAGTCCAGTCACCTACAGTTATGCGAGTGACGTAATACATGAATACACAGAATATCAACTGTAATTTAATGATTAATATTTTAATTAACAGTATTACAACGTTAAAATCAATCAAAGAATATTAAAATCGATACACATATATGACAATTCTCTGTATGAGGTTTTTTTTCAAACACGATCAAACCTGATATAGCCTGGAAACATATAGCCTGTACATTGGGCTGCGTTATCTTTACACAGCAATGTGGATATATGTACAAAGAAATACATTTGTACAAGTCCTTTCTGTAGTCAGAATGTGAAGCTAACGTATGGGTTTGGGGTTCCCATACACCTTTCTAGAGGGTGATGTCCCCCCAGAATACAGAAAAGCCGTCAAAGAGATCACACAATACAAGATTAGATGAACTCTGTAAGCTTAAGGTAATGAAATGTGGAGATGGATTGGTCCTCTTGACCTCTGCAGGGGTGATCAGAATTTTGATGTTGTGGTTGAAAATCCAGAACAATTTTCTGATCTCCTCGTTCATCATTATGTCAAGGCCTGCACTTCATTTACAAACACCAAAAAAACTACATAGGTTAAGCGTCTAAACATTCTACAATATACAGTTTATTTATTGATCCCCAGACTGCTGATCTTTGGCCAACATATGTGATCATGAGTTCAAACCTACATTTGGGCCTCTGTGGCTGACGGGGTGAATGTGCTAGTGTTAATTGTGCCTTAGTGTAAATCCTCCAGGGTGGCCTCTGTGGCTCGGTTAGTCTGCTAGTGCAGCATAAAGAATTAGGCAAATCTCAACAATGTGATCGCTGTGAGCTCAAACCCAGCTCGTGCTGGCTGTCTTTCCTACCATACGTGGAAAGGTCCACCCGCAGCGTGCGAATGGTTGTGGGTTTCTCCCACCATGCTCTGGCTGGTTGTCTCCTACTCACAGTGTTGGCTGCAGCCATACATGTGAAATATAATCAGGTAAATAAATAAATCAAACCTACATGTATGTACTGCTGGAATGTTCATCTGCTCCCTTGGTCCAGTGATATGGCTACCAGCTGACTAATTCACCATTACTCTGTTTCTCTAGGATTGCAGATCCAGATGCTGAAAAGCCAGAGGATTGGTAAGTACCACATCTGCCCAAAGTTAGTGTTTACAGACGTGATGTCAGAGGAGTATTATCATTGTCCTGCCCATCCATCCATTCCATGGATAATTCTGATACAAATTGATGAACTGTACATGAGATTCCTCAGTCATTTTACATATGAAAGAGCAACTTTGAAAGTGATTTATGCACTTTTAAGTTAAACAGGGCTTCAGTAAAAGTATTATTTTCTTTTCCTGTGCACTCGGAATGTGCTTGAATAATACACCTTGCAAACATGGAAAAAGGTTGTTGAATTACAGTAGAATCAATAAATTGTGAGACGCTACAAGGAGCATATCATGCGCTGCTCTGTCATATTCACGGAACTGAGAGATGGATATATTGCGTTTCGTTTATGTCAGGTTTTGTTTGCTTTCACTGTGAGTGGTGTGATAAAATAAAACTTGTTCACATTATCTGGGATAAATTGTCCAGTGCATTAATATGCAGTCCTCAAAAAGCATTTTGTCTGTATGTAAATGCAGGACTAATTTTGTTTAAAGCAAGCATAGCTAACAGGAGAATTTTTCTTCCAACAAAGGGATGAGACTCAGCCTGAGAAGATTGAGGATCCAGACGCAGTGAAGCCTTCTGATTGGCTGGATGATGAGAACGAGCTTATCCCTGACCCTGATGCTGAGAAACCAGATGACTGGTGAGTGTCGGAGAAGAATGTAGTGTCGGAGCGGGTTGTAGTGTCATGGCTTGGAGAGATTTTGCCAGTTTAGTGCTAGGTTGGATTGAGTCACAGGTAAAACTGCTCCATGACAGTCTCTTTTGCTTGTGACGCTGTGGGATGTGAGTGGATTCTTTAGTGATATAGTAACAGGCAGTATGTACTGAACCAAAATGTAAACGTAAGGTCCAACAATTTGAAAAACATTAACCACATTATCAGATTCATTTCAATACTGTTTTTCATGTGGTCATAAAATGAACTCCAAGTAATACATTTCCATAACTGATGGAAACAGAAAATCGACGGCAATGCTAAGGCGGATTAGGAAATAGGTGTGGGGTCAGTTTGGGAAATTCCACACTTCAGTACCGAGTATGTCTGCCATTTGCCTGCTGCACTGTTGCACATCGTCAACACATAGACCTGATGAGATGGTTAGTCATGACTTGCGGAATGTTTTCTCACTCCTGTGTGAGGGCAACACGTAACTCTGTGATGTTACCCTGAACTGGAAGTCTCCAACGAACACGCCAGTCGAGGGCATCTGACAGGTGTTCATTCGGGGACAGATCAGGTGAATACGCTGGCTAATCAAACACTTCAATGTTTTTGGCCTGTACAAATGCTCTGCATCAAGCAGCAACATGGGGACGGGCATTGTCGTGCTGAAACGTTACCCCAGGGCGCCAGACAAATGGCATCGAGTAGGGGTAAGGTCCATCCCCTGGAGTGCTCTACAGACTCACAAATTTGGTTCTCTGAGGTGATTCCAAACCATTTGAGCAGAAATCAGGTTATTTTGGAGCCCGGCCCTTTCATTAGCTCTGGCAGTGGCTGGCCTGAAATGGTGGCGGAGGTCAAGGTGGCCAATATGGTGGCCTTGGTCGGGGGTCATTACACATAGTCGATGAGCATGTGGGCGATGAGCTCTCATGCCAAATTCTTCATGACCTCTTCTGGGACTGATTGTTGACACGTTAAGGGCTCTGGCAACAGCTCTAAGGGTCATGTCATCGTCGAGCATGCTGAGGGCGTACTCTCGTTGGCTTTGTGGCATCTGGGGCAGCGTGCCTTTTGACAGAACTTGTAATCTACAGGTGAGAGGAGGAGTGTTCGCGAAGACTGAATACTACATACAGGGCCACACCTGTCTGACGGGTCAAAATGGTGAATGCTCGTGAAATCGACAACAGAGTGGGTTTGAAGACTGGAGTGTACACAGTTGTAGAGGTTTTGTTCTTGACCACCCCTTGGTTCTATATTCACAAATATCACAGCATCATCACAGCAAAAACAGAAGTGTTGCTACTTTATTTTTGTTCAGTATATGTTAATGTTACCACTCCTTATACTTAGAGGATATTGCTCAGTGAAGGTTGAATACCATAAGTGTTGTTTGATCTCTTATTTCCAACTTTCCTGAGAACAATTTTGTCTTCTTGTTGCAAGACATAGGATTGTAAAAGTTTAGTATGCAAATGTCGTCATCCAGGGACGTAGATTGGAAAGTTATGAATTTTGTTGTTGTTGTTGTTGTTTTTCTTTTTACTTATAATGGCTTCTGGTATTGAAGTACTGAAATGTACTGAAATGATGTCTGACATGAAATATCACTATCACTAAAAGAAATTCTGACATTATACATGTAATAAGTACTGTTGTTTTGGGTTGCAGGGATGAAGATATGGATGGAGAATGGGAAGCGCCAATGATCAGTGAGTAACGTGCATTTCTGCTTACATATGGCCATGGCTGTAAACGGACTTATTCAAGTGGAAACACAGGCAGGCCAAAGTCATTTAATGTATTTCAAGTGCAGACAGACCACTGGATGTTTGATGTGGCCTGTTAGAATGCAGTATCCTCTGGGGCTGCTTGCAATGTTAGGAGTACTTTGCAAGGCACAATGATATTCTTCGCGCTTCACATTTCATAACTAAGGATGTTTGAGTGTTTTTGATGTGACTAAATCTTGTGACAGTATTTCACCATTGAGTGACAAAGTGTAGTAGCCTTTTCTCACTCTTCACGCCATGAGACATGAAACTGAGTCAGTTTTCATTGGTGATTGATGACGATCCTTAGGCAAATCTTTTCAATTACATAGGATTGAAGAAAAACCATATTAAGTAATAAGTTTCTCAAACTTATACACAGTGTTTTAAAGGTTGTGTTGGGATGCAATCTTTCCGGTTTGTAGGTAACCCTAAATGCAAGGAAGTGAGTGGGTGTGGGGAATGGAAGGTGCCCATGATAAAGAACCCGCTGTACAAAGGCAAATGGAAGCCGCCTCTGATAGAGAACCCTAACTACAAGGTAAAACCCGAACCCTGGGAAATATAACTAACACACTAACATGTCCAGGTCAGTTCCTGAGTCTGAATTGTAGAAGAATCTAATTTGGAAGTAATTGGCTGTTAGCATGGTTTGGAATGTCTGAAGTTAGGATATTTACTGTTTTACAATGTGTATTAGCAAGTCTATGCATTGTGTATATAGCATCTACTCCTGTTTTGTTTTTTTTCTACGTTTTCATGAAAGTCAAGAATCCGTTTTCTTCAAAAGTGTATGTACGTCGGTTGTGTTCTTGTATTTGTCTCACCTGGACTGTTTCTGTTGGCAGGGTGTGTGGAAGGCCAGACTCATCCCTAACCCAGATTATTTTGAGGATTTACAGCCCTACAAAATGACACCTATAGTAAGTACATAATGAGACTCTCTACTGACAGTGCAGTATTTCTTGAAGATGTTGTGTTTTGTTGTAATATGTATATGCAAAGTCTAATATGCCACTCCCCCTTGCTGTCATTTTACCATTATGTGTATAAAATAGAAGCATAATGGCTCAAGGAAGACTCAGCTGATTAACTTCAGATCTGTTCAGTAGGAAATACTTTAGTACATCTACATGTATGACTCTAATGTGATGTAGTACCCATTGACATTTCTTACATTTACACACAGTAAAATTTCTTAGTTGTTTCTCTGTTATATTTGAGTTTCATCTGACTGGGAACAAGGTACTTTGAATGTAAAGGTGTGGCATTTCTCTTCACCCTTGTTGTTGAGCTGACAATCTGTCTAGATAATGTTCCTGGATCAAACTGCTGCATCCGCACACCAATCCTGCCAACCCTCTGTTGTCAGTAGTGTACTACGTTATTTTACAGGCAGCAATAGGTCTGGAGTTGTGGTCCATGACTGAGGACATCATATTCGACAACTTCCTGGTGACCGATGAGAAAACCATAGCAGATGAGTGGGCTGCTGAAACCTGGGAGGTCAAACAGAGCGAGGAGAGAGCTCTGATAGCCTCAGGGGTAAGGCTTGAACCATGGAGTATACACTGCTCAAGTTAGAGCTGCTGTGATAGGGTCACACGCACCTGTAATGGTGCTTATACAGGATGTGAAGAACAATAAGGCTTCTGCAAATTTGCTCAACTTCAGGTTAAATTTTTAATAACAATTGTCATTTCCTAATTTTTATTCTTTGTAGTTGATCATGGTTGCCATTTGAGTAATGCAAGCAATTCCCTGCTTTAGTTTACAGCATTGGTATTGTATAAACAGTGAATTTAATGTGATATGAAGGCAGTAAAATATGAGCTGTCTACAGTTATATATGTCTGTAAATCAAAAAGTGGGACAACCCAAGAGAAGGATTTTCAGTGGTAAAATTGTGAATGTGTTGAGGAAATAATGTTAAATAACCCATTAGTCGTTTTGTGTAGTGACCGGTGACATCACATCCAGGAACTCGGCAGCCCCTGGCTCAGCCGCAGTGCTGTCGTTTTGTGTAGTGACCGGTGACATCACATCCCGGAACTCTGCAGCCCCCTGGCTCAGCTACAGCGCTGTCATTTTGTGTAGTGACCGGTGACCTCACATCCCGGAACTCTGCAGCCCCCTGGCTCAGCCGCAGTGCTGTCGTTTTGTGTAGTGACCGGTGACATCACATCCCGGAACTCTGCAGCCCCCTGGCTCAGCTACATTGCTGTCAGGAGGTTTGTCAGGTGCCTGGTCAGGCCATGCCCATACCTACAAACTTGACAGCAGTCGTAATAAGTCAGATATACACCAATGAATTATAGCAGCAACCGTAACAGTTTCTGATCTCTGTGATCTGCTGTGTAGCCTCTCGCCAACATAGTGGGGAGGTTCAAACTGATTTAAGCTGAATTGTTTCAAGGGCATATTCCACTCAATCATTTATGACTTGGATTTTGGCACAAAAGTTAAAAGTTTGACACATTTGTCTTAGAATGTCATTGATGAGATGGTCAACATTTTTATTCCTAGGACTGAAAAGTAAGTCTGAAAATCATTTGCAAATGCTGACTTTTGTCAGAAATGGTTTTGTGGCAAAGCCCCCACAGCATATCTCATGAGAACTTTTGCCTGAAGGTTGGCAAGCAGTGCATTTACCATGTTTCCTCCATCGGTCAAACCTGTCAGCATTTCTGTGGGTGACCCAAGAAGACAGGACATGAATATACCATACTGGCTAAACCTAGAATTCTAGTATTTTGAGTTCAACGAGAACAAAATCAGATTTTCACCAAAAATCAAGTTTTATACATATTTATCCCCTGTCCAGTCTTAAGGTGGAGCATGATTCCTTTCTTTCTTATTAAATTGCAACTGTACTACAGTTTTTGCCAATTCATGTACATGTAAAAGGATTTATATCTTAATGTTCTAAGCTAACCTGATCTGTTTGTGTCTTGATTCCAGAAAAGTTTAGTAGATGCAGTTGTAGATGTAACTAAGGACAGGCCATGGCTGTGGGCAGTGTTCCTCATTGTCATTGTCCTGCCTATTGTCCTTATCATAGCCTACTGTTGTTTTTCGGGCTCCAAGGTAAGAGTTCAGAACCAGGGCCCTGTAGCTGGTGTGTTGTTGTTGTAGCCCATTCCACTGGCAAGCAGGTTAATGGGGTCGAATTGTCCAAGCCAGACATCACCAAAATCATCTGAGTTTATAATCCAAATGTTATCAAGGTTGATTCACAAGAAATGAATGAAATGGAAAGTATGCGCTAAAAGTTTCAGGTACCAATTCACACTTTTTCCTTTGGAGAAAATGTGAGAAATGAACATATTCAGAGGCTGTTACACCTTCTGTTCATGTCCCTGCCTGACATCAGATCCCCATCAGCATGCTGGCCAGTTGTACCTGTATTCATTCATTTTTCGTGTTTGTTATATTTATTTTGTTTTGTTTTGTTTGATTTTTTTCTCCTGCCACCCAGGGATTTTTCCAGTCCCTAATGGATGCCACTGAGGGTCGACCTTGGCTATGGGCTGTGTACGCCGTAGTCATTCTGCTGCCCATTGTGCTTCTATCTATCTTTTTGTGTCCAAAAGCTGGACCTATCAAGGTAGTCCATTCTCTGACATTAGTTGGCTCTGGGATTCTGCCTTCCCTCTTCACATGCTTACCTGTCACATCTGTCAGCACATAGGTGTGCTCACTTGATAATGGATACAAACTAAATACAAAATTTGAACAGCAGGCACAGAAGGACAGAGTTGACTAAAGCCTGGCTATGTGTGAATTGTTTCCTTCAGCCAATTTGACCACCTTTTCCTACCCATTTTCGATAAAATAGGTGCTGCAGATTGGCTGTCTGTCTGTCCATTCAGCAGTTCACTGCACTTTTTGGTTTTCACTCTGTCGATATTGACCTAATGGTATCGTCATGGTGTTTGTCTGTTACCTTGTTAATGCTCTGTTTCTTGAACTCTATAAAACCAGACTAACTAAACTTACCTCCTCTTGTAGTTTCACAGAACACATAAGACACTTTGTCTATTTTTATCAAGGTCCTTTATGTTGTCTGAGGAAACAGTTGTGAAGGATTATTTAGTGGTTTATCTCCTGAGCATAGGCTTAGGAAAGAAAAATCCCAACATTGACCTCATGGATAATATAAATTACATGACTGGCTTTATGACAAAGTTCAAAAGTTCCCATTTCCACAGTTCAACATTTGTGAAGTGTCCCCAATGTAGTGAAAGTGTATTGCAGCTGCAGCACTTGGCATGGATGAGTGTTCGTTGTAACAGATAATTTCTCTCTCCGTTCTGTCATTTGACTTTGGAATTTCTGTGACGTCATTGTGTTCTGTAATGCAAACCATAAATCTCTACATCATGTGTAGAGCGTTTTGTATGGTGACTGCTTTGCATATGTATACAATAATACATGTGTGTTATTTTCAATACGTGATGTTTTGGTGAATTTAACATTGTCAGCATGAAAAAATGATAGAGTTCTATGTTCATGTAAATTGTTCCAAAGTTATGATGAACATGTCTGTCATTTGTACTTATACAGTCTCTTTAATCAGCATGTTTTTACTCATCTCTTCCACACATCAGAAACTGGCAAACATTACAATTTCTCCAGTGTATTCTAGCACTTGTATACTGATCTTTAATTTAATCATTAAAAGTTTTGCACATTAAACTTTGAGATCAGTGTTCATGATCAGTATATACAAGTGAATGTTCATTTGTTTTAATGTATACCCTCTCTCCTGCTAGCCTGAGGATATTGCGGCTGCTCATAAGAAAACAGACACCTCTTCCCCTGATGACGTAGCAGAAGATGAGGCAGGGGAGGGGACTGAGGAAGGTGGCGAGGATGTAGGGGCCTCCGGAGATGCATCAGGAGGTGCGAAGAAAAAGAAATCCAGCAAAGCGCAATTAGAAGAAAACCTGGATGAGGTTCGTTATATTTCAGAGTATTCATTTGTTGCCTTCTGTACATGTATCTTGCTATGGTAAGATTTGCAAGGGATGCCATTTGCATTCAGGTAGTATGTCTGGCTATAGATGGCTGAAGAGTTGGACCCTGTAGCTGTCAGAGAAATTTCCAATTGGGACAGCGGGGAGTGGAGAATATGGTGTGATCGGTAACACTGACCCTCGAGATCATTGGGAGGATCCAGGGCAGTTTTACAGTGAGGATGAAACGCTGTGTCAAAACATAACTACTGAGGCAGCATATCTCTATAGTACATATCGTCATTGCAGTTACATCTGGCGTATTGAAATTACATCTTCTTTCTGAAATGTGCTCTACAATCTAAGGCATCAGCGGAGAAATAAAGTAAGGTAGCAAACCCATGACATGATAAATGTTCATGAAACCCATAAATGATTGGGTGGATGAAGTCACATGACATCTACAAGGTAACTTGTCTGTCATCTTGTTTTTCTAGATCCGTTTTAATTAATGGTATATATGACTAGCTGGATAATAAATTGTTCATGTTTACCTCTTATCAGGGTGGCTTTCTGAAATGCTCACATCAAAGCTGAATTATAAATATTTATCCATTAGAACAAAAAAATATGCTACAGAATGATTCTTTAACATCTCTGAAATCTTGATACATTCTTGGTGAAGAAATTATTGTAAATGTAAGAAATGTTATTGCTGTATTACAAATATGGAAAGAAAACTCTAGAAATGTAAACTGTTATCAGTCAATAGTTCCGTGTAACCATACTCCGAATCTTCATGTTGACAGTTGAGATTTGTGCATCATTCTTTACATTGTTATTTTTGTTGTGTAGGAAAATGATGAGGACAATGAAGGAGACGAGGAAGATGAAGAAGAAGAAAAAAAAACCATCCCTGGTTCACCAAAGTAAGGAAATGTATAGTAAACTGTCTCTGGGGTGGGTTCCACTCTTTGGTGTGACCTCTGCGACTTGCAAATTTGGGGGCCAGTGTAGGACCCGGGGTGTCAAATCAGTCCATGTGAGGCTAAACACTGAAAAACAGTGTTGTCAGTGACTGCTCTGGTAACCCTTGGTGAGAAGTGGAACCCATCCCTGAGTGACTGGGGGCTTAGGCCACAGTGTCAAAATATAAACCTCATCCAAACGTGCTGAATTTTTCATATTTACATCTGTTCAGGAATATTTTAACTGTTACAATAATTTTCAATAAATTTTTCCCAAATGCTTAATTTTACCTAAAACCATACATACACCGTGTGTGACATGCCTTTAACTTGGTGATGTTTTAATTTTGTAGGAAATCTCCTAGGAGAAGGAAAGCCAGGAAGGAGTAAAAGAGGATTACTTCTAAACAATTTGTCATCATTGTTTATGTTTCATCACCGTTGAGGTGCCTCATGATATCATCAGGCCATTGTGCTGAGCCTGTGTCTGGTTCCTGACAAACACTCATTGATACTTTTGTGTACAAACTCATTTGAAGCCTGGATTTGTAGAAAAACAGGCCATTTTGATGTAGAATGTTGAGAATCTTCTCAGTACACTTGTTGTGAAATGATGGTTTCTTCTGCAGAGCCTCGTGACCTGGCTGCAAAGTCGTCTGTGTAACATAGCTAAGATCTTCACCTGTTTTTACATGATGTGCGCACCTCTCTCTGATCAAAATCTGGTCTGCATATATTAAATATAGCTAATGTAATGCAAATGTTTTTGAAATGGAAATAATTTAACTCAGTCAGGTAGCACAATTAATCTGGATGATTAGAAGAAACCAGCATTTGCAGATTACTATTATCAGTAACGTTATTTGTGAATGTAGAAATGAATTTCCAAGTCCTCCACAAATGTGATTTGTAAGGGCTGATTACGCCGCTGTACACTCGTGGTTGTCTCCCCTGATCATCAGCAATAAAGATTCAGAACTTTCAACACTATTGCCAGCCTGTAAAAATAAGTTGTAACTTATTCTCATTTGCTGATTAGCTTTTAGTCACTTGTAAATGCACATGTATTTATTATTGTGTATATTTTGACTTCTTCTGTCCAAATTTCATTCCTTGGTACCATTTTTATATTCCTTTCTTGATCATGTTTATGATGTCAAATGCAACCTAAAGAGAGCTTGTTATATTAATGAGGTTTGCCTGTCTGCCTGATTGTTTTCTCTTACAATTTGTCCATACACCAACATGTTATGTTGTAGAAACCAGGACAAACAATGTAAACCATACAACCTGGAAACAGTATATGTCATTAGGTTTATGTGGGCAGGGTGGGGGGTGGGGGGTTCTTGTTACTTTGGAGTTCTTCATTTTTTGGCTTTTATTTCCTGTAAATTTTGGTATGCTTTTTGCCAGGACTAGTGTCAACATACAAGATTTTGTGACCAAATGCTGTGCGCTTGTACATACTGCTATTTGCCTATGTTGGGCACTTCACAGCAGTCCAGCATAGCACTGCCTTGAATCCCACCACACTAGTCTGTATGCCACGACACTGTTTGGTGGTCAAATCACTCTGGCTGGCTTTTGTACTTTCTGCCTGAGTTACCAAGCATTCTCTGTGACCCAAGAGATAAAACCAGAAAAATGCTTGGTGGTAATGTGGGTCATGTGGTCAAATGTAGTTGTATCTCCTGTTTAACCTTGACTGGTTGTTGACTTGTAGAACTCCACAAAATTAATAGATTTTAATTGTCTGTTGATTTTCGGTGAATAGTCTAAATCATGTGAAATAAAGTCTGCTTTGTTTTCATTTGACACACCACTTTGAGAACTTCTTTATGAGAATATGGAATTCCAAGAGTTGTGAGAAGAAGTCTATGTGCCAAGTGTAACCACATACATTGACCTGGAATAAAACCTGTTTAGACGTTAGAAGCTTGAGAGAGTTGAAGGTGAGATGACCAGGCTAAGGGAGGCCACATGTCGATGAGGTCTCCCGTAGAGGGTTGGTTACTGGTAGGGTGAAAAGGCTAAGATGAAAGGAATGAAATGGAAAGTGCGAGAAATATACAATAGATCGAATTACCCCAAACATTTTGTATTGAATATCTGTAATCAAGGTAGAAAAATGTGATTAATTGTTGTTTATTGTACTCAGACGGAATCTTCGTTGTAATATATGTATTCAGCCACAAAATGTTGTGATAGATAATTATTTCTAAAGGGCAAATGTATATGATGATGGTATTATGCAACCACATATAAATATACACAAGTGTTTGGAGGGTGTCTTGTTTATGTTCTAAAATAAGCCTCGTGAAATCCACAGTGTGCAAACAATTGATATATATGGAATATGACTGTATGGATGTGTGCATACATGAAATATAATGTTCAAGGGAGGTAATTCTTGTGCAGATTGAATTTGTTTCTTTTTTCAGTTAAAAGTGTATTTTGCTCAGTTTTATAATTTTAAATTTCATGTTGTCACCAGCAAAGTCATGTGTCCAGTCCAGCTCTGCCATGAGTTGTTGGGTTTAGAAATAAGGTACCAGTAGGGTTGGAAAGAATGCTTGTGTACCTTAAGAAAACCCAGTAGGGTTGGAAAGAATGCTATTGTACCTTAAGAAAACCCTGATAATGAACAACCAGTGCATTACTCATTAAAACCTGGGTTTTTAAATGTTTTGCTGAGCGTTTTTCTTCAAAGCATAATGCCAATGTCTCATTTTCCAGAAAGACTTTGTTCAGCTTCACTTCCATGCTTTGCCTGATCTTTAAATTCTTTAAGTTAATCATTTCGAGACAACTACTGAAGTGAAATAAAGAATTTCGAAAGTGTAAGAGACTGTTGCTGAATGTTATGTTATTAAACATATTAGTGTTTTTAATTGGGATCAGTGTGAATTTAGGATTTGTGAAGAGTAATTAGCTTGAGAAAGTGTTTTTACAATGTTTGGTCTTGAGAAATTAGACAAATGTATTGACTTTTCCAATAATAAAAAGACTTCAGTCAAAACTGTTTATGATTGTAATAAGGCAGGAACTGCACATACAGTGTAATGGTAGAGAGTTGTCCTCCATTATTCCTGAGCCTCTTTCAGAAGATAACACTTGGGATACAATGTATTCATCTGTTCACTTCGGACAGATGTAAATGGTTCAGGATTTCAGTGAATTATTCGTACATTTTATCTTTCATTGCACATTCAGGTGACAAAGGCAATGCAGACCACTTGTCTTAAACCAATACGGAGAACTTATCAATCTGTACCTCACCGGCACTCTGTTTTCTTCCATCCATAAAACTCACTGCCATTGGATGAAATATGAATGAAAACTTTTTGAGAAAGCCTATGGTGTTAAACATTGATCGAATAAATCGGGTGATCAAGAGTAAAAATTTTACCCTGGTTCTTTGCTTGCCAGCTTGAGTCAATCAGCGCCCGTGGAGTGTTCCCACTGTAGTATGGGTTAGTCCATCACTATGTTACGTTTGATTTATTTTCAACAGATGCAGTGTGTGAAAAGGTTTGAGAAGTTTCCTGTTGAGAAATACTGGTTTTTCACCATCAAGACATATCTCTTAAAAGCTCTTTCCACCAATTTCTTGCTGTACAAATGCATGTGATATCTTCAAATCGTAATAGCTTTTGAGAATCAGATGTATATAAGCTGTTCCAATTATTTCTGTAAAACATTTTTTTACGCTCAGTCAACTTCAAAATGATGGTAAGTTCACACTTGATGGAAGATTAGCCTTGTCAACTGAGGGTAATGGATCATGGTTCATGTATCATTTTGCATTGTTTGATTGGATATTCCACAGTATTAACTGATATTCCTCTCATATGCCTGGAAATACCACTTCATCAGATGCCTGAAAAAAAGAAATTCTTGACTTAACTGCCACAGTAGAATCACAACAAGCCCATAAGCTTAATTGTTCTGTCTAGATGAATCATCCAGAAGAGTTATACTCAATACAATACTTCACCTAGCCCAGTCTCTGCTTGATTTTGTGGTACTTCATAAGTGACCTTTAACTGAGGATTTAATCGGACATACAGTGTCACTTCGGTCATATCGCAGTCATGCCTTCATCACGTTCAATTACTCCCTCAGTGGAATATTAGTTCATCAGTAATGTGCCAAACTTCAGTGCTTCCCTGTCCAAGGCTGGGTTTTGACCCACACCTTATTGCCTGTTCCCGTTGTCATTACAACATAAACATATATACAACAGTAATTTGCTAGGTTGGGGGTTTACTCAAGGCACTCAGACTTCCTCCGTCTGTTAAGCAGTTCTTTAGTACATAACCAACAGTCAAATAAATAAATTAATACATAAATGTACTCCTCTCCACCAACTTTCACCTTTGATCTGCTCTTGGGACTTTAATCTTGGACTATTATAACAGTATACTATATTATACCAAAGCTTCCACAATGTTAGGAAGTATTATTTCCCTCCAACAGCTTATTCCTTGGTTATTCACACGGGACAGCCCTTTTTTCCTTCTTTTTTTTTTTTTTTTTTCGCTTCGGGCATTCGAAAGTCAAGTGTAATCTATGCACCGTGCACGTGCACCGAGCTGCAACTGGGTTAGGATTACCACCAGTATATGATTACAGACTCGCCGTCACGTGACAGGCAATGATGTGAAAGACTGCAAGCATGATGGAGGCAAATCGAAAATGAAAACTAAAACTTGGGGTTATGGTAAAGATGAGGTTGGTGGCTGTGTCGCTTTCCGAGCGGCACGTGACGTCAGTTCATTCATGCTTCCCTGAATGAGTCTTGTTGAACATTGACTGTAGCATAGAGGATCCCCTTTTCAAATGTCCAGTTGACAAAACCATATGACATGCGCACTGAAAGCTTACTAAATTCATCTGTCTTAACCGCGTCTAAAAAGCTGGTTAAGGCACAATAAGTAGAACGGTGCAACGGTATTGACGTCTGCCTACGGTCCGATTCAGAGGTGTGGTGGGGTTCAAAACCATCGCTTTTCTCGAGAAATTTCAAGGTGATACGCACAGTAACTATACATATACCTATGAATGATCGGCGTGATAAACAGGTGACAATTTCAACTTTTAAACTTCCGGCACTCAACAAAACATACGTTATGTTTAACATTTGTTTTTTTCGTAAAAGCACAACTTCCATTTTTTAACCAATGAAAACACAGCCCAAGCACATTACCGTGGGAAAATAATGACGTCAGAGGTGAAGGGTTAACCGATTTGACAACTCAGAAGCACGACTCATTGGGCATCCATACAGAATGTCTTACAAGCTACAACAACAACATGTGAACATGGACATTACAGTACGCAGTTAGCAGTGTTCAGACGTTTAAGAAAATGACTGACAGCAGTCTAGTCCTACAGGACAATCAATAATCGTTGAACCTCTCCCCCAAGGGTTTCAGTGTTGTAGTAAGTTAGTCTGGAATTGAACTGAATGTAGATGGATATCAACTGTTCCATGAAATCCTGCCTGGGGGCCGGCTTGGCTCAGCGTAATGACACAGAAGCCTCCCACCAATGCAGTTGTTGTGAGCTCATTTCCAGCTCATGCTGGATTCCTCTCCTGCTGTACATGAGAAGGTCTGCCAGCAGGATATAGGATGGTGGTGGGTTTCCCCTGGGCTGTGGCCAGTTTTTCTCCCACCACAATGCTGGCCGCCGTCGTCGTATGCGTGAAATATTCTTAAGCACTGCATGAAAGACCAATCAAATAAGTAAATAAACAACTAGTCCTGTCCCATGACTCTGAAGTATTTTTATATCTTGTTAAGTATACAAAACAAGAGATATAAATACTCCAGAGTCATGGTGCAGGACTACTGATCCACAACCTACAAGTAACTATAATCCGAGTGCACTGACAACAGGTTGAGAAATATTTCCATAAGCCCTAATCACAGCTCCTCAACCTCTAGTCAGAAACCATGTAGTACAATATAATGTCAACTAGCAGAGTGCACCAAGGATAAGTGCTCCACATGCCTCCAGCAGGCTACGTCCATGTCGATCCATCTCATCATTTGTAATGGTAAGACAGTAAAGTTAGAGGTTAAGAAGCCATACTTATCAGGCACATCCAAATATACTGTTATATTTCCACATTAAATACAGGTACAGGTGTAGTACTACATGCATATGCATGTAGAACGTAAACATAACAATCACAGGAGGTTTAGCAGCTAAAAGGAATTTGTGATGTCATGCATTGCTCTTCAGCCTGTTTAGTATGGTCCATAAAGTCCCCCATACAATCAGAACATTTCACTGCATTCAGTTTGGAGCAAAAAAAAGTCAGTGAAGGTATTTTCTGATACAGTTTTTATGCTCTTTTAACTCACCACAACTTTATTTTAGAATGGTCTTTCACTGTAAAGTACTACATAGTATGCATACTGTTTTTCAAAGCTTTTAATATGCTAAGCATTTCTAGTAAAGGTTTAAGTGGACTATTGATGCTGTGATGATGTCATATCTACTGTGTGACTCCAGAAAAGATACTTACCATACATGTACATTGTAGAGTGATGTACAGTGTAGAAGCTTTTCTGTTTAGCCGACGAGTTACGTAGTACACCGATAAAGAATGTACCCTGTAAACTGCAGATGTCTCCGGATAATTAGGCTTAACAGTTTAACATGATTTTTGAAAACATGCGAGTTGACGTACATTGAGCTATTTCACTTATTTCACTTTAGGAATCCACCAAAATTTCTTCTTTCAGATAAAGCTGACAACATGTCAATTTCTACTATAATGAAGAATGTGTTATCATTTGGGGAGATCCTCTCTCAATCCTGTGGAAAAGATGCAGAAAACTGGGGGAGTCAGTCATTCCAGAATGCAGTCAAGTGGGCAGCTTACTGTGAACAGGTAATGTGGATGGTTTATTGTGAACAAGTAATGTGGGCAACTTACTGTGAACAGGTAATGTGGATGGCTTACTGTAAACAGGTCCATGGCTTACAGTGAACAGGTAATGAGGGCAGCTTCCTGTGAACAGGTAAAGTGGATGGCTTACTGTGAGCACGTGATTTGGCTGGATTGTTTTGAGCAGGTATTGTGGGTGGCTTACTGTGAACAGGTAAAGTGGGTGGCTTGCTGTGAACAGGTAATGTAGGTGGCTTGCTGTGAACAGGTAATGTAGGTGGCTTACTGTGAACAGGTTGGTGGCTTGCTGTGAACAGGTAATGCAGGTGGCTTACTGTGAGCAGGTAATGTGAGCGGCTTACTGTTAACCAGTAATGTGGGTGGGTTATTTTGAGCAGGTAAAAGTGAGTGGCTTATTGTGAACTGTTAATGTGGGTTGCTTACTGTGAACAGGTAATGTAGATGGCTTACTGTGAACAGGATATGTGGATGACTTACTGTGAACCAGTAATGTAGGTGGCCTACTGTGAACAGGTAAAGTGGGTCAAGTACTGTGAACAGGTAATGTGGGTGGCTTACTGTGAACAGGTGATCTGTTTGGATTGCTGTGAACAAGTATTGTGGGTGGCGTACTGTGAGCCAATAATGTGGATTGCTTACTGTGTATAGGTAATGTTTGACAAGTGATGTGGGCTGTTTACCGATACACCTTGAAAAATACAAGCAATACATATATATCCCCCAAGAGAGACACAACCATAACATGGTGTGGATTATAATGAGTTCCAGTTTAGAACGATTCTGACTTCACTAGCAATGTTTCCACAGATCTGCCAACAAGCAGAGGAGAAGGAATGTTACCTGGCTCTGGACAAACATGTGCGCTCGTTAGGGATTTACCTGAAGCCTGCCACCTGTATGGAACTCAGTGGGGAGATGCTCAAGTCTGCCACACAGATCCTGAGAAGGGTAAACGCTTTGTCACAGTTTGCAGGCTTTTATAAAAATATTCAACAATATTCTAGATATTGCTGAATATCAAGTACCCAGACTGTATGGTAACATTTTGTACGAGACTCAATAGGGTCATAGCATGTCATACACCCTGGAGAAAACCTTAATGACAAATTCATTTATCCCACATGCCTCTCAGCTCCATGATTTTTTGTTGGAAAGAAAAAAATAAGCACTGGTCAACCTATCTGCCTTAAAGGTGAAGTAGATAATTAAATAAACTTACTGTTAGGCTATTTGATCAGTAAAACAGCAATTTTCTCATAATAATCCTGTGTCCCTAATTAAATAAAAATTGGCAAATGTATCTTGGTACAAATTTGAAGAACACATTAGTAAACTGTTAGAATATGTACAGTAGATCTCTGGCTGGATTCTACACAGATTTGGCAGGGTGGGCTGAGAGTGCATTGGAGGAGAGTTTATGACAAGAGATGACTTGTTTCATCAGCAGTTGTTTTGAAGAGATGGGAATGACACTACGTCTTTGAATTGAGCTGAAAATGGATGTAATATTCTGTTGAACATATTGAAGAGTGTAAAGTGGACGAAATATTTTGAGCACTGCATCCATTATGGTGTTCCACATCAAAACTTCTCCACGTTGTTGTTGACACGCAGACTTGGAAATAATTTCTTATAAATCAGACGTGACTACTATGATTTTAGTGCTGGTGGAGAGTTTCTTTTTGAAAGGATGATTATACCAGTTAAAGAAGTGAAGTATTGGTACAGTATATGTTTTGTTTCGAATTATATTTGCCTGGAGCTACAAAGACTTGTACAACCTTGTAGCCCAGCTTCTGCCCTTTCCTACCATGCCAAAATGTCAAGCAGTGTTACTAGTGGCTAGAAGGTCGTGACTCACGGTGTATTAGGACGTCACAAGAGATTGTTACCTTCTCTTTCAGAACCTTCTACAGAACCCGTACATCACAGATCAGCTGTTTGAAGAAGTGATGGGGCTCTACACTTCAGAAGATACCTCCCTGTCTTCTCTGATAACAGTAAGAGGCTGTGTTTGTTCCGATTTGTCATTGACAACTCTGCTTTACTCAGAGGCGGAATCTTCTTTAAGCAGACGGTTGTTGTGTCAACATACGGTAAATCCAAAGATACATGCCGCATCCTGCTGTAAGTGATAGGGGTAACTTTGATTGTCATGTCCTGAAAAATCATCTGTGACTTAGTGTGATCAGCACAAGAAATTCTGGCTACCATGGGACGTGGGGAACCTGCCAATGTAGGCTTGCAAAGGGCACATGTGAATGGCACCCAGCCCCTAACCCCCAGTCCAGTGTGACTAACATAAACAGTGATGACATCTCTAGCTGGGCTGGGTTTTATGGGATACACCCCCTGATAATTTATATTAGAATGGCTTTGCAAGTTACCTTGTCTTTAAATTCACAAGAGCCATCACTCGGCCCGAGTTGTGAATTCAACATAGAAAATAATGGCTGCCATGTGTGGGCTTTCACTTTAAAATTACTGAGTTAAAAAGAAAAAAACATTCACATGTTATCCTTTTTCTTCAACAAAACTGTGTTTTGCTAAAGAGAAGTTTTCTGTTTTGTTCAACCAGGCATGGGAATCTTTAGTAAACTTCAGACTTTTTCTCTTAAAGTTGAAAGAATAAAAACCTTCTCAAATTTTCCTAATATGACCAAAACTGCATTAAAAGTGGTAAGTTACTCATAACCGGACACCATATAAAACTGTCCTCGCTGTGAGGTCAAATCCAGCTCATGCTGGCTTCCTGTCTGGCTATACATTGGAAGGTCTGCCAGCAATCTGCGGAGTGTCGTGTGTTTCCCCTGGGCTCCCCTCAGTTACTTTCTTTTGGGAGTGGTTTGTCACTCCCAAAAGATTCTTTCTCTCATTTCCGTCCAGAATTGAAGTATTATGAAATGCTCTCTTTGAATTTTTATTCATAAAACAAATTCATTTTTACAGTTTAGTCAGCTTAAATTTTTAAACCAGGAACCTATTTATGAAGCCAATGTAGATTGATATATAGAATTCTGCAGAAATTTTTGTGAAAGAGATACATGATATTTTTGATCATTATATGTGTATATAAGTTAACTGCTCTGTATTTTTAGGGATGATATGTTTTATTGCTTTAATCAGGAATGTTCAGACATAGCCAGCAATAAGGCCATGGCTCAGACTGCTAATCTCATCAGGAAAATCATGCACCCTACACCTGAGATACACCAGGGGAGATCACTGGCTGTGTGCCAGGGGGGACAACTCCTCAAGCACCTCATCCAACAGCTGAAAATGCATTCAGATCATAGGAGGAGGTAATTGTCAACCTTGAACTTCTGTAAAGAAACAATTGCTGATTTAAAATTCCTCAGCTTATACTGTCCAGTGGCAAAGATGTATTGTGTATCTGTGGAGTAAATACATAAATAGGTGGAAGCTTATGCCAGTGTATGTACATATGGTTTGTATGGGTCTGTTGGTGAGAATTGCCAGAGGCCCATTATAGAGACATGAAAATGTGGAGAAAGATCCGAAAGTAGTTCCACCGAAGTACTCAGAGTCAGTGCATTTAACCAAATAGACCGTGTGATACGGTCAAATATTAGCTTCCTTTCGTGATGTTTTCTTTATTGTTTTGTTGGGATTTGTGTGCAATGATTATGCATTGAATAAAACTTTGATTTATGTCTGGAGTAGTCCTTTCATTCATTATCCTTTTAGTTTCATGTCCCGAAGGTCATCAGATGCGTTTAATCTATTTTGAGGATGGGAATGGTAAATGTCACATACAGGTCGGTACCTTGACTGCCTGTGGTAGCCTATATAGTGAAAAGTCTTACAGTATATCACAGTGTGATGTTCTAGTGCAATGCATTCTCTTTGAACTAATGTTATGAGCTGGGGAAGAAAAGATCGACATAACATGGTTTAAAGTACTGCTGCTGGGTCCCCCATTATGGACACAGTAACGGATAAGCACTTGCGTGGAGAAGACTAACGAATTGTACTGGAAGACAACTGGTCACTAGTTACAAGAAGAATAAAATTAGAATAAGAGCTATAGACCCATTTCACAGCCTTTGGGCTCTACTTATTTTATCACGTTAAAACCAGTCTTCTGAATACTTCTGTATTTTAGTGACGTCAGCAGATATAGAGTACAAATTTAGGGATTACCATCCAGAGTGTTTTTTTTATGAACTGAGAATTTAGCATGTTAACAAATATTTGTAAGCAAGAAAACTCCGGTTGTTGTTGAATCTTGTTGTGTATGTTCTCATGCAGGTTTCAAGAGTACATCACAAGGTTATGTGAGCAGCTGGTATCTGATCCTAATGGATGGGTGAGTTTTTACCTCAAGTCAAGAGCTGTTTTTGTTTGAACAGACACTGCTTTGTGAGTCCTTTTCCCAGTTGCCCTTGAATGTCTTTGTAATGTCACATAAGGACTGGCAAACTGACACACCTACTTAAAGGCAACCTTGGATTTTCCACACATTTGGCAATAATGCTTCATGACATGCTACAGCCATTACATGTTGGACCTTTTCTTCAAAGTTACTGACAACAGTAATATGGCCCGAATCAAATTTCCTATTAAATGTAAATTAGTTGGAATGACTCATCATTCTGTCTCCTACAATATCTTTTTTTTTTTTTGTTTAACAAGTTACTATACCCTTTATTCATCTCAAACCATAACAGATTATCACCATTGATGCTGCTTCTGTGGAAAGCATAAAATATTCAACAAATATTTGAGGTATGTTATCTTTCTTGGAATTAGATGGTCATTGGTCGAAGAAGTATTCTTTAGAGCAATGTTACAAACCAATGACAGAATCAGCCATCTGTACACCTGTAAGTCAAATCGCAGGGTTAGAAATCAAGTATTTTGAGATGCACTCTTAAATACCAGAGAAATAATTACATCAGTCTGAGTTTTTGAACTGAATGCCTTTGACAGGATGTGATTCTCAGCCTGGTTTTGTCTGACCCAGGGGACAGCATTAGTGAAGTGAGTCATGTGAAGTCACTTGTCACCTCCTGGATTATCAGCTCAAAGTCCAGGTATGCTCATCACTGTGTGGTAAAAGTGGAAATGCTGAGAAGTTGTGGGTTTGAATGGAAGTCCGGTTGATTGGGTTCTGGGGTTTAAGTCAGGGAGGATAGTCAGGTACTTGATCAGGTGCTGTGGTTTGCTGCGGATAGATTCCTCAACTATTGAACTGCTGTTATCATAAATAATAGTTTCCTGAATTCCACATAAACATCAATCAGATAAAAAAACTGAATCGGCAAAAAGTTTTGCTCATTAGTAACACTGCATTGGCTGAGGTTTCCAACTTTATGGCCTGTCAACGAGTACCATTCTTCAGTCTGAGGATAAGCATTCTCTAATTTCTTTTCAAATTACAACTGTTTTAATTTTTCGTACGAAACCTGAACTTGACTTGAGTCTTCCTGTCTTAAGTATGTCGCCTGATCCCATTGGATTTAGTGAGAGTATTGGGGGTATCCTTTCTGTACGAGACAACTCGTACACACACTGGCTTCTCCCATAATTTTTTTACCTTGCATTCTAGTGGATTCTTCTCACCTGTTTGAGACTTTTTTGTTTGGACTTCAGCTATTTCTTTGAAACAAATTGTGCATTTGTGTCACTTTTGAGACATGTTTTTGAACCTTTGAACTTCATCCTTAGCATATGAATAATAGGTCAATTTACGGACTTCATGGACAATTTGAGCTTGTCAGGTGATGTGTGTTTATGACTTCAGTTAACAATTACTTCCTTCCTGCCTTAAACCAGAATTCTTTACATCCCTCTAATCTTCCCACGCTCAGGTAACTGTAGATTCCCCTCATCCTCAGGTCTCTCCTAAATGCTGACACCAGCTTACTTACCCTAGTGTCAGGTGTGTCAGACAGCTTCTTCCAGCACTACCTGGAATTACTGGTTACCTGGGGTGGGGAGATGAGACTAGAGTATGGTCAGCCTGGAGTACACCCACTGTACAGCTGGAGGTAAGACCATCATTGCCTGGAGTTACTGATTACCTGATGAGGTGAGACCATCATTACCTGACCTGATGAGGTGAGACTAGAGTATGGTCAGCCTGGAGTACACCCACTGTACAGCTGGAGGTAAGACCATCATTACCTGGAGTTACTGATTACCTGATGAGATGAGACTAGAGTATGGACAGCCTGGAGTAGATCCACTGTACGTCTTGAGGTAAGACCATCATTGCCTGGAGTTACTGATTACCTGATGAGGTGAGACTAGAGTATGGACAGCCTGGAGTACACCCACTGTACAGCTGGAGGTAAGACCATCATTACCTGGAGTTACTGATTACCTGATGAGGTGAGACTAGAGTATGGACAGCCTGGAGTACACCCACTGTACAGCTGGAGGTAAGACCATCATTACCTGGAGTTACTGATTACCTGATGAGGTGAGACTAGAGTATGGACAGCCTGGAGTACACCCACTGTACAGCTGGAGGTAAGACCATCATTGCCTGGAGTTACTGATTACCTGATGAGGTGAGGCTAGAGTATGGTCAGCCTGGAGTACACCCACTGTACAGCTGGAGGTAAGACCATCATTACCTGGAGTTACTGATTACCTGATGAGATGAGACTAGAGTATGGACAGCCTGGAGTAGATCCACTGTACAGCTGGAGGTAAGACCATCATTACCTGGAGTTACCGATTACCTGATGAGGTGAGACTAGAGTATGGTCAGCCTGGAGTACACCCACTGTACAGCTGGAGGTAAGACCATCATTGCCTGGAGTTACTGATTACCTGATGAGGTGAGACTAGAGTATGGTACAGCAGCCTGGAGTAGATCCACTGTACTGGAGTAGATCCACTACAGCTGGAGGTAAGACCATCATTACCTGGAGTTACTGATTACCTGATGATGATGAGACTAGAGTATGGACAGTACAGCTGGAGGTAAGACCATCATTACCTGGAGTACTGATTACCTGATGAAATGAGACTAGATTATGGTCAGCCTGGAGTACTGTACAGCTGGAGGTAAGACCATCATTGCCAGTTACTGATTACCCTGGAGTTAGCCTGGAGTAGATCCACTTACCTGGAGGTAAGACTAGCATTACCTGGAGTTACTGATTACCTGATGAAATGAGACTAGATTATGGTCAGCCTGGAGTACACCCACTGTACAGCTGGAGGTAAGACCATCATTACCTGGAGTTACTGATTACCTGATGAAATGAGACTAGAGTATGGACAGCCTGGAGTAGATCCACTGTACACCTGGAGGTAAGACCATCATTACCTGGAGTTACTGATTACCTGATGAAATGAGACTGGAGTATGGTCAGCCTGGAGTAGATCCACTGTACAGCTGGAGGTAAGACTAGCATTACCTGGAGTTACTGGTTACCTGGGGTGGAGAGATGAGACTAGATTATGGTCAGCCTGAAGGTAAGACCAGCATTATCTGCAGCTACTGGTTTCCTGGGGGCTGCACATTCAATCTTGATGCAGATGGACTGCATGGCTAAGTGTGGTGTCTGTAGGACTTGTCAAGAAAGGTTATCTCCCTTGAATTGATGCAGTGCTTCTTCGCTTAAAGATTACTGATGTAATTTGGAACCGTAATTGGTCATTCAGGTCTTTGCCTGTCATTGCCCTATTTACTGTTGTCATATCTTGTTCAATACTGAACTTATTCTATTAGTACCTGTATTTTTTTTTTATATCAATAGGTAATTCTGAACGACACAAGGCATGACTCAGAGTATCATTGTAATAACAGTTTGGTTATGCATGTAGTAGCTATTGTACCTGTGTTCCACAGTCTAAAATATTGTACCACACATACTTGTGAGGAAAACTGTGATGTACTCTGTTTTTGTCTGCATGTGTATATATATTCATATATGTGTGTGTAACGAACCATGACAACCTGGCAAATCCATGTTTGCTTTTGATGGTTTCATTGAGCATCTGTAGATTTTTGGAAAGTTCTATTTCAGCAACAGCCTTCATATGGATGTTTCTTTAATATTTGGATTTACAGTCATTAACAGTATTATAATATGATTTTCAGCTGTCACATAGTTCCATGTAGACTACACACACATGTGTCCTCTAGATAGAAGGCATCAGTTTCTCTCATGTACTTTTGCAGACCTCACCCGAGCCAAGCTTCCAACAGCCAGAGTTTTGTGTGTCTGGCATCTTACTGGAGCCAGCTGCTGTCTAGTCCCACTGTGGGGGCATCGGCCAGGGAGAGACTGAGGGAGCTGGCCTCTCGGGATGATGACCCCAACATCTGGAGAGATGTCCACAAAAAGGTCCACCTGGACAAGGAGAATGAGGCGTGAGCACTTAAATGTGGTACGGAGTGTATTTCACAAAAGTTTAACTTCTTTCAAGTGGCAAATTTGGCTTGTTTGTGTCAGCCACATTTACTGTAGGACCACTTGAAAACTTTTTGTGAGGTTTGGTTACATTCTTAATAAAAATCTTAAGTGTTGTAAGCAGAAGTACGATTTTAAGGTCATTTGACACTGGTATGTCACAGTAACAAGGTTTTCATTTTTTTTTGGAGTTCGATTATGAACAAGACAGATGGTTTTAGCCGTGAGGAGTCAGAAACCAGATGGCCTTGCACAGGTTCCCAACCTGGACACCAAACAGCCATTCGTGACAGCAAGCAGCCACCTAAGGCAAGTCTGCAGGGCATCTGTTCCCAGACTACTCCCAGACAGATGTCAGTTGTAGTTCCCAGTGGTCAGATCCAACATTTGACCGTTCTGATTGCAGTTATGACTGGCTTGTGATGGTAAGGATGAAGATCCTGGCATATGCTTGTGCTTCTTGGTTCTTTGTTACAGGTGCATTGTAAGTTGTCTCAGGGAACATAATCGTCTTGCAGCAAGAATGGACCTTCCTTATAACCACAGTTCCACAGACTGCTTATTGAGGCTGAGGTCAAAAATCTTGACTGGCGTCAAAACTTGCCTTGCAGAATCAGGACCCTGGCTACCTGTTATTATTGCAAGTTTATCCAGTGTAATAAAGTGAATTTATGGTCAAAATAGTTTCCTTAATACTGTCCTGAATGCCTAAATAGCAAAGTTTTATGCAATTGTAAGGAATACGTTGTATTTGATTACTTTGCCCTAAAGTTGACAGCTACAAATTTTTATGAGTTTATTTTAACAGCAAGCTGAAAAAAACTCATATAAATGAATTGTCTGCGAAAATATCTAGAAATCTTGGGATCATCAATAATATTAAATCTTGTCTGAACACAAAAACATTGTCTATTTTGTATTTTTCTTTTATATCCCCATGCCTGTCCTATTGCAACATAGTTTGGGGTAACACTTATTATTCGCATCTTACTCCCCTCCATATCCTTCAGAGTGAACAGTTAGAATTATTAACCAGCCCCACTGAGTTGAACATACTGCACCTGTATTTAGAACTCTACAAATACTAATGCTGTTACAAAAGCATAGAAACTCCGAAAAAAGAAATGTAACACATGGTTGACGTTCTCAATATTTCGACTAAGTTTTACTTGTCATCTTCAGGAGAAGAGACAAGTAAAACTTAGTCGAAACTTAGTCGAAATATTGAGAACGTCAACCATGCGTTACATTTCTTTTTTCGGAGTTTCTATGCTTTTGTACTTTACTAAGCTAGTTGGTGGATCAACAAAATACTAATGCTGTTCCAGGTGAATGTTTATCAAACCCTGCTTTTATTGCATAAATACTTTCATCATTCATTTTAACTCCCATTTATTTTTCAAAACTTCTTCACGATGCTCTTTGATGTTCATAGATACAATACTAGAAATTGTAGATCAAATCTTTATTGTCCTTTCTACTTATGTATTTTATCCTTTGTATTCAGCTAGAATCAAAGGTCCCCGTGTGTGGAATAATCTTCCTCCGTCTCTCAAAACTATAAATTCTATTCCTTTATTTAAAGGTGAAATTAAAGCATTTTCAATTGAATAATATAATAATTTATTATATAACTCACAACGGTTTGCTATATTTCCACTTACCATGCATTAGCACTATGTTCAGCCGGTGGTCAGTACGTGGTTGCAGTAAGTTTGCCTGGGTATGTTTGTATACTTTTTCATGATGCTGATTTTCTTTACTGGTCTCTTTAATATATAATGTAAGATTGTATCAGTGAAAGGGATGAAGCAAGTGACGTGTTATTCTCAGCAAACATTTAACTGTAACTTGCTTTACATTGAATTTGTACATATATAAATATCATACAGAATGCACCTAAACCCAGTTTAATAAGTATTTATTTGGTGAATGGAACTGAGTTGAAATTTTGGCGTTTTGTCTATTACTGGAAGTTTGATGAAATCTAGGTTAAGAAAAAGGTCATATGCTTT
Source organism: Acanthopleura granulata (assembly GCA_016165875.1). Lineage (NCBI taxonomy): Eukaryota > Metazoa > Mollusca > Polyplacophora > Chitonida > Chitonidae > Acanthopleura > Acanthopleura granulata. Next base: position 3,018,711 of record JABBOT010000005.1, read on the forward strand.
ACGCCAAACATAAGAAGCGGATTTTCAATCTGTGTGAGGTAAATATTCATGTAGCTCTTGGCGTTTTCCTCCGAAGGTTTGTCACCTGATACTTGGCAATGTTCAGTGATTTTACCATCTGTAAGGAAGCATGATTTTGTCTATTTAATTAGCTTCGTCAAATGTATCCAGTAACCTTGATGATAATGGTTCAGGCAAACACTAATAAAAAATTTATACATGTACTTGGAAAATGGTGTTACAAGACACTGGTATTTTTGATTTGTACTTCTTATATGAACTGTGTGCCGGAAGACAGTGTGCTTCCATTGTGTGCATGATATCACCAGAAACGATGGATCAGTCTTTGCCATGTTTTGTCTTCAAGATGCCTGTCTTGGATCTTTTAAAATAGTCAACTTATCCGGCCTCTCGGTTCATTTGACGTTAGAGCTGACAGTAACCTTGTCTGTTCATCTACTGGGTTGAAATCAAACAAATTTGATTTAAGCTATATGTTAACGGCCTTAAAAACTGTTCAATTTTTGGGCTGTGTCTGTTCATAAGTTCACTTGTATTTTGACCTTGAAAAGGGCAGAATGACCTTATCAGATATCCCAAGAGCTGCTGGACTGAATAAAACTGATTTTGATATCAAGCTTAATGACAGGTCCTTTACAAGATGATTAAATGAATCAAATAAAACTGGGGTTGAAGCTTAGTTATATTGGAAAAACCTATAGTATTTATAATAATATATATGTCTATGTTTTCAATGCCTTGTTTTGCTTATACTGTTCACTCTCTCACAAAGTCATCTCTGTATAGACGGGGAGATATAGGTGTTTTGTTCCAGAACTTCTTCTCTTGTACTAGTTCTGGCATTTGTGTTTGCACCTGATGGCAAGTTTGTGTTTGATTGCTCTCTAGGAAATTTGATAAAAGTTTGTTGTTGTTTTTTTTTTTTAATTTTTGTCTCGACCTTAATTTCTTTAAAATCCCTATGTTTTTCAAGAGCAAGAATATAAAAAGAAGAATTCCCTGCCGGCCGACTCATAAAGTTGGATTATGCTCAACAAACAATTTATTTTAAGGATGGCCTTTGCGCACTTGTACGTTTCCTTACTAGCATTTGGTAAGTTTTTGTCAAGTTAGAATCGTTTGAAGTTGGAATCGTTATTTTACAACATGCACTGAAAGATTAATGACTCCATCTTTTTTCATTTTTCGGCGGATTATACATCTTCTGGTCACCAGCTGAAGATCTGTATGTGCTGTGGTGTTTTGAAAACAAAATCTTTTTCAAAGTCAAGAAAGCAAGGAATTATGTCGTAAGAGACCTGAGCACAGTGTGAATGGAATTAGTAGGTGGCCGTGTAAATGGTATTGTTTTGTTTCGCATGTAGAGTTGGACCATTGCAGTTTATAGCTGAGGCATAGGTCAGGATGCTGATCAGGTACTGGTCGAAGGGCGGTGGGCGGCTTACACTCGGTAGTCTTAAATCTTATATATTGCACCTGTGGAAGTGAAGATTCTACATTAAACACAACTGAAACAAATAACTATACATGGTTTTGATTGCTAGAATTAACACTTCCTGTTGAACGTATCCATTGGTATATCAGCTATGAAAGTGAGTTGCTATCGGTTGAGGCATTACCTCTAATTCAGTCAATGTAATCAAATATTCCACAAGAAATTGTCCAACTGTCTGTGATGGGAGGGACTACCTCAATCCAGGCAGTGTTGTGAGGTCCAGCTGGCAATAATGCTTCATAGATGAGGTCTGCTTTTGTAAGTCCTACGTAAGGAGATAATACATCGAAAATTGTCCCGTTTTAGATTGCAAAATAAATTTAATACCGACTCTTATATCAAAATTCTTATGTTAGTCATCTAATAAAGTGTACACCAAACACTTCGTCGGTGGCTTTCATTGACACGACACAGTTGTGTCCCTTGAACTACAGTGCCGTGGAGAAGGTTAACAATTTTCCGTTCGGCCATCAAACCGTCCTACACTTGTGAATAGATTTTATGTTCATGTTACGCAGGCGTAATCCCCACCCCAGCCCCCCGCAAAATACACCTAAGGGTTGTTTCTGAATTAAAGAGTGTTACCTCGTTGATTGGATGATTTTCACCCAGTAGACAATCAAGGTCACCAAACGTTTTTAGCTAACCCGTATGGATTACAGCAGGAGCCTATATGTCATACCCGGTCGTCGGCGGACGTTCAACACCAGATGAAGTAATATTTACGAAAATGTTAAGAGTGGTGTCTTAAAAAGTACTGCTTGTATTGTTTTGCCTAAATGCGAAGCACAATACTAGGAGGCGGATGGAACCATCGTTGAGGCCCAGCATATACGTGTTGATTACAAGACATAACAAGTTCATGACAGTCTCGTTTTCCATTAGGATCAATGTTCAGGTCAGCGTGAAAGGCCATCTTTAACAAAGAAAGCATGTGTTGAGCTCGAATTTTGCCTAAGTGTAAAGCACGGTGATGTGCAGGATGTGTTCAGTTATTGATAACCCCTGGATGCATGTATGTTAATTATCCTACATATTTATGACTTGGTCTCTTGTGTGTGCCACTATATTATAAAAACTACTTCATGTACCATATATGATTTTTTATTCGCGTGTCACGTGTTAAGTCGAGCTCTTTAGTAGCCTTTGTACCAAATGTTTTGTTTGTTTTTTTTTAAATATATCAGAATTGTGTCTGCTTGTGAAAAAGTCAACACGGTGCATTTTGCAGTGTTTTGGCAGCAGTTCTAAACATGGAGGCCGTGCCAGGTTGAATGCGTTTGGTGTGTTGTAAAGTGCTACACGTATAGTACGATAAAGTTTGATGATGTGTATTTTTGACATTGACCAATTTACCTCATGCATATAGTAAAGAAAATGACAACACGTGTTTAAGACGTTTTCTTTGTCTCTATGGCATGCGGCGTAAAACACCATTCAAATAATTTTTTTATTGGATCATGTTAAGTGAATTTCCAGGTGCATGGATCAGTTTTGCTTACCTGTTACTCGGTATCTCGTGTTGAATTCCGACCTGCAGCTGAAGAAGCTGTTACCCCTATAGACAGTGAACTTTTTTAATCATGGAGCCAACCCGCTGGCATTGTGTGCCTCCAAAATCTGCATCCACTTCTTATAATTCTACTTTTTGAGCTCTCAAAACATCTCTACTGCATGAAGAACCACAAGTACATATGTATTTCATAAGAACTTCTCCACCTGGGATTTTTTCTGGCCTCCATATTTCTGTTCTGTACAGAGATTTAATTGACAAAATTTCATCTTTAATTGTTTTGGTGTTAGCTGGAACAAGTCACAGCTGTTGGAAGTCGAAAGCAGCAAAGCCTTCTGTTCCGCTACATACAGGGCTTATGTACCAATCACAATATGTCTCGTTATTCGTTGAGTTGTGCTTGAATTTCTCATCAGTATATAGCATCAGTGTGAAATTTGTATAATCTCTTTATCAACAGGGTATAGCTATTCCGATTGCTGCAAATTGTGGCTTCTTTTGATAGACTTGTTTTCGTGTTAATACGATTAATTGCAGACATTATTAAAAAGTAATCAGAATAAATGTAGAAAAAATTTCATTCACTATAGACAGAATGTTAATAATCTGTTAACTAGCTTAAATAGCCAAACGTGGCTATAAGGCTGTGAAAGAAAGATATCCACGTTCATAGGATTTAAAGGATACGACTGCAGATGGTGCATGTTACTTAGGCTTTACACTTGTTTACAACGATGTGAATGGTTTTCCGTGACACCGATTTTACGATAAGAGCTAAACGTTTGTTTCGATTTTGACATTGTAAATATTCCTTACTTGGATAGCTCCCCTTAATTGCAGCAATCTTTATAGATCGTTTGTTTTGTAAGACTACTTCAGTCAACTTCTTGAGTTATATATACAAAACCTATAGTTAAGGATGCCATCATTCTAAGTTTATTAAGCTTTACAGTGCGTAGAGTTCTCTTTTGAGTAAACATGGTTGGAGTGTCTGTTATCTTACTTCATACTTGTGTCTTATATTCCGCTTAGCCGGGGCACTGTGTATGAGCTATAGACTGGAATAATATCGTCACGTTGGATATGTGAACAGTTGCAATCAAAGCCCAACCTAAATACATGTATATGTATGTGTTTTGATTAAGGACAACTTACGTACTAGTATGGCACACCACTTGGATATCGATTATACATGTACATGTTATAAATGTAAACACCTATATAGAGAAAATGCTTGCGTCTTTCCGGCATCATTGTTAACTGTTGGCTCCTTTTCTTTACATGAATTCCTCCTAATTTCTTTACTTCATATACTTATTTCTTGGGTGATTCGTGCTGAATGTTGGTTTTTTTAGATATTGGCCTTGTGATTTTTTGATCGGAACGTATAATATAGATCATGATTGGCCTCTTTTAACGCCTAGATCTGCTTGTTGATCTTTACTATATTTTGTGTGCGTTTGGCAGGTTGCTCCACTTTCCCCTTGGTTATTTGTTGTTACGCCTAGATCTGCTTGTTGATCTTTACTATATTTTGTGTGCGTTTGGCAGGTTGCTCCACTTTCCCCTTGGTTATTTGTTGTTAAGAGTGGATATGGAACTATATTCTCTTCTGTAGGGATTATCGTGTTTTTTGCCGGAGGTCAAAATCTGCAGATTCCTTTCGGAGGCAAGACAATAATGGATCTAATTTTTTGTGGAGCCATTGAAGTCATTCTCGAACAAATTGTTTTAAATCGGCTTTCATGGGATTTTACTGAACATTTATAAATATTATGTTGTGATAACCATGCTCTGTTGTAATGGCACTTATGATATGTAACCCTACAGGCATTAATGTTAAGATGGCCTCCCACAAAAAGTATTTTTCTCGTCTTCAATTTCTCTCCGACATTTCTGAGGCAAAATCTCAATAGATTTACGCGACAAATGCGTAAATGGATACTCTATTGCTCATTCTCGCTTTCTAAATTATGGAGATTTCGCCTTATGCTATTTATTAGAACTAATGGCGATGGTGCAGATGGTCAAAATATGATTTCACAATCCTGGTCGTGCTATTACCGCTGTGTTGTGAAGTCAGTGTCTATAGTCCGCGACGGCTTTCATTAAATGAGCACGGGTGTTTTGAGCTTGTCACAGCAGCCCAGCAATCCGATTAAATACTGTCGTCAACTATGTTTGCAGACCCCCGTGTTGATAATTACAGATGAGACGGGCGGGAGGCGGCAGATCGGTCCGTAATTTGCTGAGAAGGCGCTATTTCTAGGACTGTCTCCTTTACCCACTGATCGCTCTGACCCACTCAGATCGGTTACACTGTGTCCCTCTATTGTCCCGTTATACCCTCTCCCAGCCCCACTCGGGCATCCAAGACCCTTACAGCCTAACGTATATCCCCTGATCACCATCTTAAGGATCTGACAGCCAAATGTATCGCGTTTCACGAAAATATCAGATAGGGGACCTAACACGTGTAAGGTTCCCATTCCCCTCTCCCAGACCATCACCCTTTCCCGTTTCTTGACTTTTTCCTGTCCCCGATCACAGTAAGGAGCGATGATTAAATCCTAAAACTGATGTTTTAATGCCAAAAAGATAAGGTATTCAGTTTTGATGGCGGGATCCAATTCTGTCCATCAATTTCATTTCAGTGACAATATCATTGGAGTTATAATGTTCGGTATTCCGATATACATTTTTTTTTTTGAACATTGCATACAATATATAGGCCTTATTTACCATAAGTTGAGTCATATATTATAGAGTTTAACAAATTATTTGCCACAAAAGTTGCCATCATCAAGAATTAGATTGTCACTCTAAATCATTGATGTCTGACAAATTTCAAAACCATCAATGTGTCTGCCAGCAACCTGCGGATGGTCGTGGGTTTCCCCCGGGCTCTTTCCGGTTTCCTCCCACCATAAGGCTGTCCGCTGTCGTGTAAGTGAAATATTCTTGAGTACGCCGTAAAACACCAATCAAATAAATAAATAAATAAAAACACCAATGTACGGTTTTAGGCCTACCTACCGGTAATTTTGCTTAAAGCGTGGTTAACGGGCGTGTAAACTGTGACTGCTGAAGCATTTACATGAACAGTTATAACAAAACCCCAACTGCACGAGGTAACTTAGGAAAAATACATGGTTCTCAACCGTGAATGAGGAAGTCCTTTTTAAATATTAAATGGATAAAATAAAACGGGTTGTAGGCCCTGTTTGTTTTGACAACAGTTTGGTACTGAATGTAAGGCGTTTTCGTGTCAAATACACAGTCTGTGACCGCATATTTCCAAGCGCTGATAAACGTCACTGCATGGGCTTTGTTGTGCCGGAACCAGCAAATCTACCTGCAGTTGTTAAGTACGAACATCGGTTCAGTCGCTTGGAGCACACCACTTGAACAGACTCAAGCGTCTACTTCCTGATACAAGAGATCATTCCAAACCCGTCCGAAACCAAAGAGAGGAGAATTGTGGTAATTCATCTAGAAGTTCACCAGAGAATAGGTCTGAGATATGTTTCCTTCTTCCCAGCAGAGCTTAGCTTTCGGAAACAGGTTTTATGATCATGTGAAAGCAAACCTTAGAACATAGCAAGACTGTGTCAGAGCTATCCAGATACGTACCCGTATGCAGTTGATTGGTCACAACTTTTATGCCGACATCGGATTCATTTCGTCGTAGAGCCAAATGGTTGTCCAAGCTTAAACAGTATCTGTACAAAGCAACATTAGTAACATTATACTAAGACGACTACACAGAATGGGAAATGTCGACCTCGGACTATTTTACTTGCCTACAGTCGTAGAGACATTTTCAGCTGTGTAAGAGGGGCTGTTACGAAAACGTCTCTCCTGTGACAATTAGTGATAATCCCATCGTGCTGAGGTAAAGTATCGTTTCAGAATTCCTGACCCCGGTTCCCAACAAAATTTAATGCGTTAATGTTTCAGACTTCATCCGATACCGCCCATGATTTTTCCATACAGTAACCTCCGTCGTGGTGGTTATAAATGTAGCCTTAGGATGATCAACGCTGTAAACGCTTGATAAAGGTAAACCCTTCCACTTCTACATGGCCGAGCGGTTAAAGGGAAAGACAGCCCATGTTCAAAGTTAAATTTGCCAAAAAGGCTGGACAATATTTTGTTAATTTCACGAAAAGTATTTTTTCTAACAGCTACCACGAAAGTGGAAATTGACATTTAGCAGCCATTCTGTCCAGGCTGTGACGTAATTGGTCTAAGCGCGGATCACTCTTGTAACCTGAGACTGTAGAAAGCTGCTAGGGTCGCGTTTGTAACTTAAGTATATGTCTAAATTTATAACATGAAATGATCAAGAAACTGACTCTCGCCACAAAACGATGGTCTGGAAATACTTTGCAATGTTGTTCACGTGTAGCTGTTATAATTAAAATATATAACGTTAAAACCGTGTCCTGTCCCTATGTTATTACATGTTACATTGACAGTCAGCTGAGAAAATTTACATCACAGCTTATAAACAGGTAATATCTCCTGGCTCTCTGACGGATCAGTCTCTCATAGGCGTAAAAGCATAGGCGCCTCCAGATCCCCAGTCTTCAGCACAATACTGCTCACTTCAAAGAAAGATAATTCAGCAGGGAATTCATGCAATTTCAAACAGGTTTTTACACTGAAGAGAGAATTTTAGAATTTTCTAAAAAAATTTTTTAAATATGAACAGTGTCTCATTCATGTGCTGTCTTTTAGGACTTCAAGGTGCATACTTACGTTTCAATCACTTGATATGTCATGCATACGAGAAGTGGATTCTGTCCCATTCTCGGACAGGGACTTCTGTTTAAAACTCCAAATGTTCTCAGAGCCTATGTGTCAGTTAACGGTGCTTTCGTGCGTAGCGTTACGTGAAAGTCACTTTAGACCGCTTGCCTTGCAGAGATATGACATATGTCACACCTTCGCCAATATAACTAGCCAGAAGTCGATGGGTAATTTAAGAATATCATTTTCCTCCAATCAGGATATACTTTCCGCCGTTCTACACAAGTGAAAAATTATTGATGATGGCGTTATTTATCCCACTTGTGGTTAACGTGGTGGTCAAGAACTTTTCACTTATATCACTGTGTGTAATGTCTATCGGCAGAAGAAGCTGGAGAAAACCACCGTCCTTCGTCCGACACATGACAAACCTCCGGACCTAAAGCCGAAACCTAAACAGCGAGGGCGGGGTTCGAACATGCGACCTAATTGGTCGTGGGCCTGATAGTCGCAGCGAGGCCGCGTTGATGATGGCGTAAAACAACAGTCAAAAAATGTTACACTTGTATAAGTGCATGTTGACCAAGTAATTGTAGAACAACTGTGTTGATATATTTACTGAAAGAAAAGAAACTTTGTCGATAGGACGTGTACTAGCGGCCATCCAATACGTGTTTGAGTGTCATTTGTTAAGTAGTCGGCTGGGAGGCCTAATGACCATCTGTGGATGAGTCGGCTCTAGCAACTTTCCAGAAGCCGAACGGCCAATGCGGCGATTGTCTCTGTAATTAAGCAAGTCTATAACTGCCATTTGGACCTGTATACATGATCAATCGATATTGTCATTTTGTTGAAGTCGATTTCAACGTTCATTGTTTAATAAGCTGATTAAATCGTTTGGTAGTACTCGATCCCTAAACACTGAACCCTCGTCTCAAGGGGTTCCATCGTCACCCTGAAGCACGAGTTAATTCGCTGAACAATTAGACAGCGGCTGACCGTCATCTTGGCGTCTCGTCCATTTTCTTTGTGTTTCTAATCGCTCCACGGGCAGCTGAAGGCTTCTATGTCCCCCCCCCTCCCGGACAGCCCTCACCGTCCACCTTTCTCTCACATCGTCTTGCACGTCTGTTGTCTTATCAGCACACACCCGGACACACTATCCTACATCCCGCACCGATCATCGCAGGTGCTGAGCAGACATGGAACTCTGTGCACCCCATGCACGTTATCCGTACAGCTCTGTGCAGGAGGGACAGTCCTTGTCTTCGGCACCAAATTGTAAGGGTTTGATGCACCGGCTACCACTTGGATCTCGGAATTGCTGTAATTATACAAGTAGTAATATAAATCGTGCAGTAGATACACATCTGGAAATGCGGGATGCATTGCATGGTGTATGGATTTTCATTAATTAAAGACTAATAATACCATAATAGGACAGAAAATAAGGGATGTTCTATTGAAATGACCCTTAGCTATTAATGTTCAATGTCTTTAATTAGGTAAACAGTTCGTCAATAACACTTAGACATCTGATGAAGGAAAAGATGTAGAGAAAATATTTAATGGTGAATAAATGATTCAAACTTGTATGGAATGCAAATTTCGAAATGCATGCACCCCGCTCAGTTCCACGTGGAAGTCATGTAAAACACCTGTACCGTATTTATGTGTTCTGAGGATTATCATTCTGACTTTTGTAAGTTATTATTCATTACCATTTTACACAAAACTCATTTTAACACGAAATGTAACATCCCCTACACGTTTGAATAGTATACTATACAGAATCGTTTAATGCCATGAGCCTTCCCAGTACTTTTGTGTATAGTCGTGACCTAGCACATCTCATAATCATTCCACGAACTTTGTGAACCCCATTTGGCTATAATCATCCATTAATTTGTTTGTTTGTTTGTTTTATGTTTTGTTTTTTTCTTTTCTTTTCGACGAATTATTGCCATTTCTTTTTGTTTTGGTACTTATTTCTGTGTGTACATTACCTCTTTTGATTCTTGGACAAATTCTTATGGATTTTTTTGAAGAATATTTATGGGTGATGTTTGATTAGCACAGAACCTTACTAGTACCATATCCACGGACAACCTGTAAAGCCGTGAAAACATGGTGTTGTTATTGGCCTATACGGATTCTAAAACAATCTGTGAAATTGTACCGATACCCATAACAACTTCATCTTATAAACTCTTGGATTTATGAAGTACTTTACCAGACCTTCAAAGAGTGAGTGAGTGAGTGGTTGAGGTTTAACGTCGTACTTAACAGTGTTTCAATCATATGACGACGAGGCCTTCATAGATGTCCTCACAAAAGACGAACGGCGTATAAATGACATGGATTTTGTATTCTAATTCCCTGTAGACGTTACCAATATCACGAGGCATACATTTGACGACTGGATTGCATCAACAGTCGCGCCTATATGGATGCTCACAACTTATTTGTCCATGTTATTCCTTGGTCCCTTTATAACGACAAAGTGGATGACGGTCGGGTGTGCTAGTGTTAAATACTGTTCAGCAGTAATGTGGATTGTGTTACAGCGTTCCCTGTTGTCTCCTGATGAACATCCACTGGCTACCCGATGCCAATGGCAACAATAAATGGTCGCCTGTGTAATCCCCCTTTTTCAGGACTTGTCAGACTGGATACAGCGGCGTATAGCGAGCTCCCAATAACGCCATAGGTAAAGTGATTGCTGTTTGTCTGTGACGATAGCTCAGGAATCGGGGCCGGCTTCATTGAAGGCCCTGTAAGCTGGAACAGATTAAACCTCTGGGACACTGGATCAGAGGGACGGGCGGCCTAAACCCTTGCCACACGGGACCCTTAGTTCGCCAGACGACGGCTCCGATTTACTCTGATTACCTTCATCAAAACGACAGGATAACGCAAACTAATCCCCGATTTGATACGCAAACCAACTCCAGACTTGGCTCCATTGAAAAATGGCGTTGCGATTTGTTTGCAGTGTAATACTTTGACCTGCTTGTCATGGTGGAGTATTTGTAGAAGACTGATAATTAAGATACTAAAATGAAAACGACATAGGTTCTGTTAATTTACAGGACGCATGTAGAGAAACGCGGGATGTCGTTTATTATAGGCAGGCTAAAGCGGATGTAGCAAAACACGGATAGTTTGAGTGACATTTTGGTTACATGCTTATTGTATGGATGGCGAGGTTGCTGTTTGTACCTCATGCTTCTATTTCACCTATACATATAAACACGAAGGATCGAGTAACTGTGAATAACCCCTGACAGGGTATCTATCTACACGTGTAAACATTTTTTTTTTTTTTTTTTTTTTTTTTTTTACAATGAAACGCGACGTGTGGTTTTGGAAATGTCGCGCTGTTCAGGTAAATATTTTAAAGACATACATTCATTGCACATTTACCGGAAGTTTGTGACTTACAACGAATTCACCGTCAAGTGCAGGACTTCTATTTGTATTACAATGGGTTTGGTTTAACTTCCATCCATGTACATACTTTATGCAGTCTTTTAGGTCGCAGAACTGATATTTTTCAACAGTTTCTTGCCAACCATGATGACCTTGCTTCTAGCTCATAGTTTCCGATATAATCCCGGTCCTGGAAACAAACCATATAAAAAATTGGCTTCAAAAACTTTCATTCGTCAGGTAAATAGATCAAAGTGTCGTTATTGATTTATTAAGCGATTGTGAACTCTGATCAGCCCTAAACTGCAGCGATATAAATGACCTTACTCATCACACGACACCACAGAGCCAATCGTGTGTGTGTGACCTTGAAACAGAAAAACGGAGTTTATTACCTGTATCACAGGACGGGTTTAGGTTGAGGTGAGATGCTCGGCTCCTGCCCCCGTCCCCTCCACCAATCCGGATGTGTATGATTGGTGAGGCTGACAGGGAAGTGGATCGTATTTGTGTCTTACGAGAGGGTGGCCATCACTAATAGGCTACATCCTGTACCCAACTCCAGTAAATCCGGCCGCCATTAAAGTTTCATAAGCGCGCGCGCCTCCCAGCGAGCTGACAGTGGTGAAGAAGAAATGAGGGATTTGTGGCCTTCGCCAGGAATTAAAAATCGCACTTAATCCACACACTGGCAAATAACAAATGATGCCATAGCCATGCGATGCACGACCTTACCTTATGGTCGGTGACCGGTTTTGTCGTCGTATTTTTAGTGTTTAAACTGTCAGATCCGTGCAAAATGCATGTTTATCGTCGAACGTTTTTGGTATGGCATGTCCTGTGTGCGGAAAGAGTTTCCGGGGTTCTGTCAGCACTAAAAGAGCATCCCAAACTGAATTCTCATAAACTCTTGAACTGCAAGAAATCCAAACACCGTTAATTTCCTTCGACCTTTGAATGTTTTACAGCACGACTTGCGTGCGGAAAAGTAAGACATATCCCTGCTTTGAGGACCTTATGACCTCTGACATGATAGACTTATGTGTCGTAACCAAAATCAGTGCATTGCAAAAATTGTTTATCTCTTAAAAGGGCTGAGAAGACATATAGGGTTACCGTAAATTTCACCGGAGTGATTTCTGAATAGTAAAATTTACGAGATAAAAATTTTTTCGTCAAGAATTTGGGCCCGAAGATTTTTCACGAAACACTGTCAGGTTGATACTGTAGAATGTTTTTGTGTTTTGTACACATATGCAAAATCTATAGATATTTGCATTTTAGAAGGCGTTATTCTGTACGTTGTTTTCTAAACATTATATTATGTACATTTTACATCGCGTTATCCTGTACATTATATTCTATACACTATACTATGTACATTTTACAATGCGTTATTCTGAACATTATTTTTTATACACTATATTATGTACATTTTACAAGGCGTTATTGTGTGTCATTTTCTGACATTTTATTATACCGTCGGAAAATTGTAATTTTGGATCTGTTGCGTAAAGTATATGACTTATATTTTGTGAAGCAATGGTACGATTCGGTTTCCAATGCTTTTCAGTAAATATGCGACACTTAATTTTTTTGGCCAAAAAGTTTTCCATATAGAGTGTTCCGTTCATCAATTGTACTGTACTGTCAGAAATCACATTGTGACGAGGAAATGGGCAGCATGCATGTCTATTCTGTTTTAGCAGTCATGATCTAGTAAATAGCTTGGCAATTTTTGTGATTTTGTCTTTCATGTGGAGCTTAGGCCGAACATGATTAGATTATATGGAACATTAAACAAGACGCTGCTTTTATTTTCTGGAGAGTAACATTGTGGATTTGCTGTTGCGCATGTTGTTTCGAATGTGTACAAGTGGTGTGATCTTAAAATATTTCATAATGCTTACAATTAGTGGATTTGACCTCGTATAATATACATGGTCCGGGCACATGCACCACGACGGACGTATTTGTACACTGGTATTTATGCGCTCTGTATACGTGTATCTCTTCTGACCGTTTCCTAAAGTCACTTGTATTCCCGCTGCATAACATTCCCAGATAAACGCTAAGCTGTTAAATATTTTATTTATATATTTGATTGGTGTTTTACGCCGTACTCAAGAATATTTCACATATATGACGCTGGCCAGCATTATGGTGGGAGGAAACCTGGCAGAGCCCTGGGGAAACCCACGACCATCCGCAGGTTGCAGGTAAAAAGCTGTTAAATAAAGTATACAGCTAATTGCACGTCAGCAACGTTCACACCTTTGTTGAATCTGGTGACAATTATGTCTTCCTATGTGGTTCGATCACGAGATCGACGCTATACCTGCCACACGTAAAACCTGCACTGAAAAAGCAGCCATGTTTGATTGCATTGTACGCGTCAGCTTGTCCTGTAATGGCTAATAGTGGGCCAGTGACAGCGGGAATCTGCGGCAGCGAGACATTGGCAAGCAGTTTAGGATTCACTAAATCTGTTTTTCGTGTAGATTGCTGAGAATGGTTAGAAACGTAACATAGCCGAGCTCTATGCGTTCATATGATTTTGTGCGCTCGCTAGGGACCTGCTCCGGCAAATTAACTTATGAATTTTTTATAACTAATTCTTGGTTCTGTGGGGATTTTCTGCCGACTGCAAAGTTCATCGTCTGAAGGCGCCGTACGACGTCGTGATTTTGTCTCCTAAAAAAATTTGGTTTGCCTTGCTTTCGACTGCTCCTGGAAGAACGCCAAGGACTTGGCCATATTGGGTATATAGACCTGTTGGTGGCTAAGCCTCGGCCCTCCAATCTCAGACCAGAGAATAGATTGGCCGCCAGTCCAACCTGCCAGCACACATCAATAATGCACGCCTTAGCTTGTCCATGTGTAGAAAATACTTAATTTATGTTTTCACCGGATAGGTCTACATACTTGTATACACAGTATATATATGGACCAAATGTAACGACTACCTGCGCTGTATACATATATAGTTTTGTTTTTTTTTAATTAGCAAAACAAAAAGTATAATGATGATAAGGAAGAATCCCCGGAAATTCTTGAGATAAGCCTCTAAGAAGCTAGTATAAATGGCCGGCAGAAACTATAGGAGCTAATCCTCATGCACCTATACATATAATAAGAAAAAACAAAAGGCGAGAACTAGATTCTCAACATCCTCAACTTTATAATCATTTGTCCATTCTGCGAGCGTTCAGTCAATACAAAGAAAGGGATGTCCCTCACACATTTAGCACACAGACATACTCTCCACTTTACAGACTGAGAAGGGATGTTCCTCATACATTTAGCACACAGACATACTCTCCACTTTACAGACTGAGAAGGGATGTTCCTCATACATTTAGCACACAGACATACTCTCCACTTTACAGACTGAGAAGGGATGTTCCTCATACATTTAGCACTCAGACATACTTTCCACTTTACAGACTGAGAAGGGATGTTCCTCATACATTTAGTACACAGACATACTTTCCACTTTACAGACTGAGAAGGGATGTTCCTCATACATTTAGCACTCAGACATACTTTCCACTCTACAGACTGAGAAGGGATGTTGCTCATACATTTAGCACACAGACATACTTTCCACTTTACAGACTGAGAAGGGATGTTCCTCATACATTTAGCACTCAGACATACTCTCCACTTCACAGACTGAGAAATTGCTTGATTAGCATTTCAAAACAAAACATTCCAGCCCACTTTTACCCGGTAATTTGGAAGGTCTCCATACATTGGCTATTGTCATCGCTACCCTTGTTTTACCCTCTGTGCTGTAGTCTTTTGGTATATATTAACAGTGTACGATGAGTGACCGGTTTTATTTAATCAGCATGCAGTGAATTCAGAAACGGCTTCTTGTAAGAGTGAAGGAGCTGTATTAGCGGGAAGAAATTGTTCTACGGTTTTGTATGAGAAAGACGTTTTTCACATGTATGGGTTCAAGCATATGGATAAACAGAATTCTGGCACTTCGTTCGATTCAGTTAATTTACATGTATACACTTGTACTAAGTGTACACATCGTGATTTTATATAACGATTTACCAAGATTAATTTATAATAGCCTTTCACTCTAATCACTAAATGATGAGGAAATTAACAATACCGACATGTCTTCCCTAAAAACTGACATGCGATGTTCACGCATAAAATTGGCCTTTGATGGCAACAACAGCGATATGTTTATTTCAGAATTCATGGAACGGTTTTTTAAAAATAATCTATACTGACTGATTCGCTAACCATTACAGCATTGCATGGAGTTTTGCATGCCTGAGAATTTAAGAAAGCGAAAAAATTTGTGTTCGTTTTCCTCTGTATATACACCAGTTCTGTTCTGTTCATTAACAATTGCACCCGACCTAAGCCATATAGGCATGTTGTGGGAATCTGTGGAATTTACACCCAACGTTTACTCATTGAATTTAGCACTGAAGCATCTAAAAAGGCTAAAATGCTATTTCCGCAACAGAGATGAAATATTTGTATTATGTAGAATTTATAAAAATACCACAGTTTTATTAATTGTGAAAAAACCTGCACAGCCTAAATCTGACCTGCTATTAATTTATTAAAATTTAAAAATAGGAACGTGTTACCGTGTAGGCCATTGCACAAACTTTATGATAGAAAATTCTGACCAACGACTTTTTCATTTTATTTTTACATGCAAAGGAACGTGTTATCGTGTAGGCAGTTGCACAAAATTTATAGTAGAAAACACATGCTATAGGACCCTGTTTGCGTGGCATAAAGGTCACTGACGTCAGGATTAGTGACCAATGAAGGCACGTGCTCCGCTGCGGCCGCTCATCAGAAAGTTTGGCTTGAAGTGCGGTGATTTCTCGGGAACCTTCTGTGATGGGGTCATTCATCATGAAGTTTGTGAGATACCTGACGAGGTGCAGTGACTTCTCGGGACTCCTCTGGGATTGGCATGCGATTGTATTGTTGGAAGTAAAATAACTTTGGACACTCTAAAATACAAAGTCAAACAAATAAATATATGTTGTGTTTATTTAACGTCAGGTAAAAAGTCAGGGATTCAATCACTGATAAAATTTTCGCTTTATTCTGTCTATTCACATACTTGTGTTACATAATAGTCAACAGATGATGTGGTTTTATAAACCAGTTATTTCCAGTTGTGAGCACAACCGTCGACGAAACATATTCATGAGTTATCGTTCACCTGTGTCTGAAACATTATTCATGACATTACAGCCTCATGAATGAAAAGTCTCTATGAATAAGGTCTATACAAAAACGGGACACAAGATATTTTCATTGACAAAGAGACTGCATTAAACTATCACGTTTGTGAATATCACCGTGGTGCTTTTGTTACAAAGAGCTCATCGGATTAAATGCAAAAAAGAACGATTTATTTTCGGTAAAATATTTGCATTTTCGCCCGTTGCATGCATTGTCCTTCTTGAGTGTTTAGGTATAGGAGTGTATAGACTGACACTGGAACCAGACTGCGGTTATACCCTCGGTATTTGCCATGGGTATTTAATGCTACATGTATGTATCGCGTGGCTGGGAGTTTACTTATGTGTACGGGTGCTTCTATAATAGATCCGCTGAAATTGTTTGTAGCGTCCAGGATGGGAGTATATGTGTAATTAATGAGTGATTTACCACTGGTTCGCTCACTTGATTCCGCCTGTAGTCTGTCATCGCTCCGCTTCAAACTGTCTTATATAAAATTCATTATTCCCCGACCTGGATGTCAAAAGCGCTTTACCTTTAAATTTTAATGTATTCCGGTTTCCAGTGGAAAGCTCAGACTTGTGCGTTTCTCTTCAAAAGAGCCCCCTCTCTCTCTGTGAACATGAGGCATGGTGAGAGACCGGCTAGTCAATTTATACTGCCTTAAATCCGTGTGTTTTGCGACGGGAAAAGTGGCCAGCCGTATACTTACAAACACCAGGTAATATGCATCTGTCGTTGTCCGGCGTTTTACCTTCCTGTACAGAGTACTCGTGGTGGACTACCGATAGACGTCGCTCCAGTCGTTTGGTACCTGCTTGTTCTCAGGCCGCTGTCATGGGATGATGAACATTCATTGACGGCCAACTGAGTTTCTGTCGAGAGACTTCTCAAGCGACGTGACAAATTTAACCGAAGGTATTCAACACTTGTTTTTCTCCCTCTAACATATCTCGATCGAATTTGATTGATGGGTCTGGCTGAACTTTGGCTGCACATTCAGGCCAGTAAGTTAGGAATTCTTCCCGACAGGCTTTCACTGCGGCACCGCCAGGCCAGGGCTTTTTATCGTGAAATGTGGGTCTCTCAGAAAGATAAAGGTGGGGGGTGAGAGAATGGGCTGAGACGGAGTGGGGAGTTGGTGTTTGTGTTGTGACCTATGACCAGATGGATGCGCCGATTTATATGGCTTCTCGATGGATGTTGGAAACATTTGATCTTTTCTAGTGGCAGAAAAAAAAAATTTCCTTCCACGAAACTCCTACACGCTATAATACAGATTACTGTGCCTTCTTTAACTGAGCCATACCCTATGTGAATTACGTTCCTTTATTATGTCCTTCTGACATTTAAAAATGTTACTTCATCTTTTTTGGCTCACATACTTGCACGTATCAACATGGATAAGAGTTGGATTTGCGTATATACTTGTAGATATGTTTTCACTTCATTCTCCCTATATATACCTGGTTTTCCTAGCGATCTTCTGATTCATATTACTTTGATATGTATTGCTGATATATATTATGTGGGCATATGTGTATGCCTTACTCGGTTTCCCCCCACCATACTGCTGACCACCCTCGTATCATTGAAATATTCTTGAGTACGGCGTAAAATACCAGACAAGTAAAGAAATAAATTTATGTTATGTCAGAGTAATTTAAATGTACATTTTAACAGGGATACACGATTAGGCCTATTTAGGTAGGATGGACATTTATTACATTTTCTTGTGGAAAAATGCCCGCAAGATTTATGTTGATTGAAATTTCTATTGACTCTTTTCGAAGAATTCATTGTTCTATGGAAGTTGTTCAGAGGTGATATTAGTATTACATATACATGTATTATCATTAACGTATTACAAATGTCTATTACCGCCCAGACAGGACGAGTTATAATGCTATAGCCCTTTGTTAACAAGATAACTGTGAGAGTAATTCAAGGTTAAATGACCATTTTCCAGCTCAGTACTAAACATTTTTAAAATTACCATAATAAATTTGCCCTCTCTGAAATGCATTTATACGGAATGTTTGTCCAGGTGTGCCAAATTCTGTTAACTGTGCTCTATTTTGTAAGATAACGGTATGTCAGTTTTGAAGATCAAATTCACTCATCAAAATTATTGGCGCATGTTTGACCACATGTAAAGTTTAGTTTGAAGGAGAGAGCGGAATTTCACAGGGAAATCTACCTTGCTGTGTTCAATCTATAGCATTTCGGTTTGAAAACTGGGAGACTGTGTTGTCTCCGTTTTAGTTAGAGTATTTACTGGATGTAAACTGAGGCTGATTCCTCGTTTCTTTTGTTTAGTTTTTCATATTTTATCTTTGCCCGGGGTGTAGAATGTGATAATTTGATCCTTATCCCATAATATCTAGTTGTTTTATGTTTTCCTGAAAGAGTCAAATACCTTGGTAATACATTGCACGTGCTGAGCACAAGCTAGCACAGATGTGAGCGTTGTGATTGTCAACGGACTGGTTCTATGACAACTCTTCGCACATCTCCTCAGACAAAACTTCGACATGACTTCTGCACGTAAGTCGCCATCACGGACGAAAGATGTATCGTCCTAATTCTGGTTTTGTTTGAACAAACTGCGTCCTGGTAGTTGTTGATTGACGGTAATGTTGTTTAGAAGACACGGGGATGTTGGCGAGGAGCTGTTCCCTCGCTCTGGCACTCCCCAGGGACAGCGCTACTCCATTACGGTGATGGCACCGAGACGGGCCGTAATGGCAGCAGAGTGCCTTTAATCCGCCTTCATCCGATTTCACAGTCCGGCCATCCACAATCTACAGCTTGTATATATTTGCCAGAAAGAAGAGAGAGAGAAATGAAAGCTGGGGTAATTTCATCCAAATGTCCGTCTTTTGTCTTCAGTTTAACGACGTCTCCCTTTTATGGTGCCGTCAGCAAGCTTCGTTCTTGAAGTTACGGGGACGCATAACCGGCTTAAGGCTGTACGCGCCACAGATTGTCCTATCCAATGACACAAGCTTATTTCAAGTAGGCCATAGCATTGACTTGTATATAAATATAATTCGCATAACTATCCCAAGCCATCAATACTCCTACACGTTTATCTAAGAAGGTATAACATTTATTATGAGTTTGAAATTGCTTTACGTGTAGACAATACTTTCATCACTTGTTCAAGAGCTAAACGTGAAGCTGTAGAAATCCAGCAGTCGGAAGTTTGCGACCTGGGAATCTAGTTTAAAAGTAGCAAAACACTTTCCAGACATTTTTGTTCTATGGGGATTTGGAGAAAAGGGTATTTCGCTTTAGTTTTGAAAAAACATGTACTCATTTGAAATTGTGTCAGATTCCCTGTTTGAATCCATATGGTGTAATCGACTTGTAAAATCCTGTTGCCCTGCTTTTCCTTGTGTAATGGTCGCCTTCATTAGTTGTCCTCTGCATCATGAAGTGTAGGTTACAAGTTTGTCAAGTGACTCCATCAGACCTTAATATCCGACCATGCTGACGTTTGCAATATATGTTGTCTGAACGAGTCGTACATAGATGTATGTTAACATTGATTTCACCAGTACGTTGTTCTTTCGCCTTACAGGACTGAGTGGTCATTGCTGTTTTTTACTTTATTCATTTAGTTATTTGTTACTGACGAAGCTTCCCACATGTGACGTCCAGAGCAGTTGTTCTTGTATCACAAAAAAGACCAATAACAATCCTATGAAGCGATGATGAATCGCATAAACCTATATTGTAACAGACTTAAAAAGGATTTTAATCAAAGTTCAATTCAGCACATATCTGTATATTCAGCGTACACCACAGTTTAGTATGACTTTATATATAGCTGTGTGTCTTTTCCACATTTGTGCACAATCTGATTTTATCTCAGGATTTCAAAAATGACATTTTTATTCCATAAATAAGTTCACATGCATGACTGACATTTTCTATACGATAGCGGCGATTTGCAAAGGTGTTATAATTATTTGATACATCAGAGGCAAAATTTGCCCTTTGTGAAATTTTTTACATTACTGGATTAACACAAACACGCTGATCCCAGAAGGCTTTGAGTTCAAACAAAAAAACATTGTTCTTAGATCAATCATGGGTTTTGCAATTTTAAAAGCATTAAAATAACCTAAACGACCAGGTTTGTATTAATAAAGCTCTGCTATGAGACATGATGGGCGGTTAGGTCCCCGGTCGTCCATCTAGGGGACAGCCCCGGTCCTACACGAGGACGAAGGGCTAATCTGTTACGGTAAGCCTCTCCTCAGTCAGTGAGCACGCCAGTCCCCGGGGATTCCAGCAGGGCCCTGATGCATCACCCGCCCTCTCTAATCCGGCTCCTTAAATTTCTCAGGTAGAAAATTGATGACGCTCTTTCCTCGTCAGCACGTTAGTAAAGTGCCCATCCCGGCATTTAATCACATGGCGTTAATTTTTTTTATGTCTTGATGTATATCAACTGGCCCATACCTTTTAATTCCATCGTGATAAAAGAATGCCAGCGTATGGAGGCGAAACAACAAGAGGAGAGAGCATTATTAAATAAGCAACCGGTGTGTGTAATCCTGGGACGCACTGATTAGTTGGTTTTTGTCCAATCACAACGGCATTGTGTCACATATGTCATAATCCACTCCATTATCCCGATATCACGTGGTGTTAAGAAGCAGCGTGTTGAACTAAAATCGCGTGCTTTGTACAGCACGTGCACTGGGAGCTGTAATCATTCTGGGCGAGTGGGCAACGGCCTATGGGTTAATGTTTTATTGCTTGTTTCTGTTTGGTAATCCCAATGATATTATGTCTTTTGTTGGAATTTATTTAAAACTCTCTTCGCTCAAATCCATATTCGTATCATACAACGTACATGTCTTTATTTTTATTATTTCTTTCTTTCTTTATGTCAAAAAAGCGACAAGCTGGTACCGCCCTGGGCTTATCTTCACCAACGCCTGCGCACACTATAAAGATTAAGTAATCTAGAAATTTCTGTCCGTCTGGACCCGGAATTGAACCCCTGACTCGTCGGTCTCCTGGTTTTGAATCGCTTCCCTTATACTCGGTGAGTCACTTCTCTCTCAAAGGGTTTTTACTTACTGTCACATTTCTCCCTTCAACCATAAAACACTTTCTAAATTTATACTCAGGAGATCCATATGTAATTGTTTTTGAAGAAAAGAAACAAATTACTCCCGTGATGGCAGGAACATGTTTTTAATATTTCATCCACGCAAATCCATATCAGATCTTAAACTGATCGTCCAAACACAGTACCCCAGTCAAAACGGAATATATCCCAATCGGGCTTATTCATATAGCTTCTTTTATATAGGTTGCCCTTTGTTAACTCGTGTGCAGCTTATAATGTCAGTCGGATTGTCAGGAGCTTGGTTTTTTCATGTAGGGCTGAACTCATGTTTTTCTTAGCGAAATCCCAGTTTGTGATGTTAAAGAGAAGAAAATCTTGAGAATATTGAACACCAGTCGAGCACAAAAGTGGATAAGATTTTGGCGTCTGATGTCTGTATGTGCCTTGATAATTCTTTGAAAAAATTAAACAAAATGTTTTCATTTGAAAGATTATAGTTTGTTGCATCTTCTAGCCTAAATTCCACTAAAGCCATTTTGTTTATTTTAATAACGTGCCCTATGATACAATTCATACCTGGAAAGATAAGAACGTTCTTTGCCTTACTTACAATGTACTGGTTTTGAAGGCACAATGTTGTTTTACATATTCTGGTAATGTGGATTCCTTATACTTAGGCGGCAAGATGACGTGACGTTCTCATTTCACCTAATGGGGATTCCATGGGATATATGTTTATTTGTTTGTTGTTGTTGGTGTTGGTTATCCATATAAATGGCATTAAGCGTTCTTAAAGACATTGGGCGTTGCTTTGTCTTGAAAAGTGTTTGTGTGTGTGTCTGTCTGTCTGTGCCTGTGAATGTGTCTGTGAATGTGCGTGCGTGCGTGCGTGCGTGTGTGAGTGTGTGTCGGCATCCTCACTGCTTCCTCGCAATTCTTTCCACTGTTGGGAGTGTTTATCAAACATACCGTCATCCCCATTATTGTTGTTGATAACCCGGACAGTGTAGAGAACTGATCTGCTACTTTTGCTACGGCTGCAAAATTTCTCATCCGTATGTTAATGTTGTTGCAGCATTTGATATAGCTTCAAAATTTCATTTCAAATTGTTGATTTTGTTGCAGCTTTTGATATGGCTAAAAATTCCAATCAAGTTGTTGATGTTGTTGCAACATGTGATATGGCTACAAAAATTTTGAAAAGTTGTTAGGATTGTTACAGCTTTCGATATGGCTGCAAAATGTCTCATCAAGTTGTTAGTGTTGTTGCAACATTCGATATGACTGCAAAATTTCCCATGAAGTTGTTAATATTGTTGCTACGTTCGATATGGCTGGAAAATTTCCCTTAAAATTGTTGACGTTCTTGCAACATTTGATATGGCAACAAAATTTCATTTCAAGTTGTTGATTTTGCTGCGGCTTTCGATACGGCTAAAAATTCCAATCAATTTGATAATATTGTTGCAACATTTGATATCGATACAAAATTTTCTATCAGGTTGTTAATGTTGTGGCAACATTCGATAACATCCCGTTTCTACAGTCCATATGTTAACATCTCTTGCCATTCTGGCTGTATGGCTTGCTTCCTATGATATGTATGACACTAGCATATGACGGAGGTGTTGCTCCCGAGTGTGTGTCATATATAGTACTCAGGATGTGCACTTATGAATACATTTCCCCGTTGACTGTAGAGTGTCTTCATGTTCGGCAAAGGCTCCACACAGTTAATACTGTATTTCAGTTAACTCTTTCAATGGAATTTATAAGTTGGAAATGACATTGGCATTTAGAAGTTGAGAATTACAATGGCATTTAGAAATTGGGAATGACTGATTTCAGTTGTTTGGTATCATCCATACAGGTTTTGTCATTAATTATTTTAAAACCACCAACCTATATCGTAAGTGAGCATACAATATCCACATATGTATAAAAACAGTGTAGGTATTTTTCGAATTATAAGTGTAGTTAATTGTTTTCTAAGCTGATTTTTGAGATGACTGATTTTTTTTTCATTTTGGATGTTTTCGTTTTCAAGTGAGTACAACTTTTTGTTGATACAACGATATGCTTTAGCACTCCCCCCCCCCCCATTATTTCAGCAATTCAACAACATATGTTATAATAATTAATTCCTTATTTAATTTATGATCAAATAAAGAATACTTTGGTGGTTACATTACTTTTGACCACTGAGACAACGAAGGGCGGATATACATCTCCACTTCACAATCCATAATGTGGCCTCGCCACGATATGGCTGAGATCTTGCCGATGTGGCAATAGCCATAATCATTCATTCACGCATAATGTGGCTGGTGTTGATATAGTTAGGACGTCTCCAGTTTCAAACACAGACCACAGTCACTACCACTTGTAGTTCGCGAGGAATGGCGGCGCGCGAACGACAGGGGAGATGGGGTGGTTGGGGTGTATGGGAGGGGATGCAGCCGATAGTGGGGAGAGTAGGGGAGTCGACTGCATGAGATAACGGCCGGCGCCCGCACGTGCAATCCACTTTCGCCTCCCATGTCGCAGCTTCAGGGGTCTCTATCGATAAATCAGACTCCCAGGAAATGATTGTATTGTTCTGAGACAGGAATGGCTATTAATGCCTTGAGTTGTTGATCGACCATTGTCTTCCGCCTAATGACATTAATATGTGTTGTATCATTGGGGAAGTCGCCAGGGCCCCACATGTGTTCCCGGTCAGTATTGTAGGGTCGGTGGTGGGAGGCTCTTTTCTCACCCTGGAGGCGAGGGATGGTGGGGGGTGGGGGGGGAGAGGTAGAGATTGGCTGAGAATAGTCCAAAGCGCCCTTGCTCCCCTGTCCCCTGTACTGCCTACGGATACCGTGTTATTACCTTCAGACCTACATGTACATGTTTTTCATCTTTATACACTAACATTTGTCTCAGTTGCAGTACTTAAATTGCTTTCATTTGACATATTTGTAAAACCTCGAAATGCATATTTGCATTCTGATAAAGAGTTATCTCAGTGTATAAAATACACATTTTATTTTCATTGCACGAAAAGAAGAAATTAACTTAATGGTTCGCATTCCTCGTTATCTGTAAACAAACCACTCCGGAATATCGCCCCATATAACAAGCTTGATATTTCGGTGAGTCTTCCATCAGACAGCCTCATGTATATATTCCAAGTGGAAAGCTCTGTCCGTTGCTAACTGGTCATGAAAACAACTAGCATCGAGTTGTTGACTGGTCATGAAAACAACTGACATCGTGTTGATAACTAGCCATGAAAAGTTATCCTCTTGTCCAATACAGGTAATAGATTCCTTCCTTCTGTGTACTGCTGGTCATATATTCCTTAATTGTAAACCACTGGTTATAGATTTCCACCTAATTGTTCCCATCCTCTAGTGAACTACTGGTTACAGATTCCCATCCTCGTGTTCTATTGGTTATGGATCTCCATCCTCTAGTGTACTACTGGTTAAAGATCCCCATCTTCTTGTGCACTGCTGGTTATAGATCCTCATCCTCTTGTGCAGTACTGGTTATAGATCCCAATTCTTATGTGTACAAATGGTTATAGATCACCATCCTCTCATGTACTACTGGTTATTGATTCCCATCCTCTTGTGCATTACTGGTTATAGATGACCATCCTCTTGTGTGCTACTGATTACAGATTTCCATTCACCTGTACTACTGGTTATCGATCCCCATCTTCTTGTGTACTACTGACTATAGATCCCCACCCTCTTGTGTACTATTGATTATAGATCCCCATCCTCAGGTGTCCTACTGGTTATAGATTCCCATCCCCTTGTGTACTACTGATTATAGATCCCCATCCTTTTGTGTACTGCTGACTATAGATCTCCATCCTCTCATGTACTACTTTTTATGGATACCCACCCTATTGTGCACAACTGGTTATATATCCCAATCCTCTAGTATACTACTGGTTATAGACCGTCATCCTCTTGTGTTCTACTTGTTATAGATCCCCATCCTCGATCGTGTACTACTGGTTAAATATCCCCATCTTCTTGTGCACAACTGATTATAGATCCCCATTCTCGGTGCTACTTATTATAGATCCTCATCCTCTTGTGTTGTACTGGTTATAGATCCCCATCCTCTTGTCTACTAATGGTTCTAGATCCCAAACCTTATGTGTACTACTGGTTATAGATTGATTCCATATGGTGTTCCTCTATTTATGAGTTGGTAATAGATTTACTTGTTGTATACTATTCACAACTTATTGTGCTCTATAATTCTGATGACAGATTTCCTTCATGTTATACCGTGTGCTCTTTGTAGTAAATTGCCTATCTAGCATGTATCTCTGGTTATAATTCTCTTCATGTCGTGTCACGTATTATTGGTTATGGATTTACTTCACGCTGAATGCCGTTCTATTGGTTATAAATCGCCTACCTACTGTGATGTTGATTTCTGGTTGTAGATCTAACATCGAAACCAACATTCGTATACCAGCTGTTCACCATAATGGGCTTTCCGGGTTAATAATCGCGGGACCTGTTTCCAAAAAACCACAAATAACACAAACCCCCAAAGAACTAAGAAAATGTATAAATATAAAGTTAGGATGGATTCATGCAAAAAAAAGCAATCAACAATTTTCGGTGATGAACGAAAAGACGTAATGGATGCTCTAGGGGAATGAATAAAATCAGTATCCAAATCGTGTGCCATTTTAGTACATATGGTGACGATAATCAACTATGTATCTCAGTTGCACTTTGATTACAAGTGTCCATATAACCAACGTGGCCATCACACTCAACGTAGTGAACATAGGGCCCATAGTCCCGGGTTAAGAGGAATTAGACACAATTATAAAGCAGAGTCTCACAGGTTCTGAACGCCCCCCCCCCTTCTCTTCCGTATTCTTTGCGGCTGTACTTAAAATACCCGAATTGTTGTTTACCATTGGTTGCATATTTCCTCCATATCGGGAATTACTTGCTACTGATTTCTTCTCCATTATGTCCTTGATGTCCTGATTTTATAACCCAGACTATAAAACCATATATGCTTGCAATAGGTGCGTTTGTGTATTACGTTTTATCTGGCATTTCTGTTTGGATAAACCTGACTTTTTATTTATTTATTTATTTATCTTTAAACATAAAGTTACTCAAGGGCAAGACAATCAGCGCCATGTGTATACGGCCCTACTTGAATGTTCCAGGGGTTAATTGTTTCGATGTTCTTCACATATCCCGTCATCTGTGCTTATCGCTATACACTTATTGCAGTTCAGAAACCTTGAATTACTCCCCTGCGGGCATTTGTGTGAAGTTGCGAGTTAAAGGAATGAATATCCCAAGCTCGTTTTGATCTGCCTGTCACAAAGCTTGACTTATCTTAAAACGCCACAATATCAGAAGTCTTATTTTTATAATGGTTCCCATGTTTGGCGATTTAAATCTTTTGACTTTGTATCACTCACGTATTTGTTAATTCCAAAAACTAGATCGTATCAACCGCGTATCCATTTACCAGATTGAAATTTTCTTTTTGTAAAACTATCTGAACCTAGGTGGAGGCATTAACGAAATGAAGAATATGCCCAGGGAGGATTTGGCTTCAATCGTCTCTGAGGACTCACATGTCGACACCTGGCCGCCTGCTAATCAGCGCCATTAAGGTCCAGTGAGCTCAGGTGAGCGCAGGGGCGAGGCCTTGCCCACTCTTCCGGGACCGTGACTTCTGTCTGCACTTCGATTTTAAATACCAATTTTTCCAATTAGCAATATGAACAAATTGATGTAGGTATAAACATGTAAACCCACAAATCTCGATGTCATTACAAATATTGACCCTTTGTGAAGAGCTTATTAAGGCATGGTTGCCTTCAGGTGATACTCACTTTCCGGTCCGCGGTTTTATCGGGCCGCCCGGCGCACAGGCTACAAAGCTTACCCTTTATATGTGATGAGAGATTTCGTCGGGTTTGCCCTGTGCATCCACTGATAACCATCAGTCAGCTCGACAAAGCTGCTAATGGTAATTATATACCAATACGTATACATGTTTTGACCATAAACTCCGAATGCTGTATGAACTACAGTACAGGATATCATGCAGAACAGAACCTCTGCCCCGTGCTTCACCGATCAGCAATTCAACCTCCCCTCCCCCCCACCTCCCATCTCCCTCCCCAGCTTCGTCATCCGGATAGCCGCGGATGACACAGGCGGTTGTCACGTGATATTATCTATCTATACCATCTATACAATCATGCGATTTTTAGCACTTCGTCTGCTTGTGCTATTAGAGAGAAAAAAAAAATGAAATGCGCTGACGGACTATCTATTGAACTATGTGTGTAGAGCTTTCATGGTTTACTGCTTTTTTCAGTCGTTGAGATCAGACGATGGATGCTCAGATCATGGTGCTTCCACGTCAGGACAAGTGACCCGAGTTCACGAGGACATTTCCGTTGTAAATCACACTTGACTTAGTCCCAGGAATATTTGTTGACCCCGTCTTGTAGGTTAATGAGTGTAAACACAAAAGTGCTCCGGCTTTTCCGTAACAACATATGCACAACAGTCAGTGATATCACAGAGAAGAAATAATTCCTGAGTTTAATTTTTCTGTACATATATATATATATATATATATGTATCAGGTACTTTTAAAAGTGTAGAAACCTCTCCAATTAACCACTCTCTCTGGAGAATCTATAGTAGTGTCAGTTTTGTTGTGGATTTTTTTGGGGGGGGATGGGGGGTGTTTTTGTTGTTATGATAGTCTCCACTAATGGTTTAACAATGACCTAATAAGTGTCCTTTTAAGTGAGTATTTCACATCTGAACGAGTGGTAAATAAATAAGATGACTCACAAATAATGTTATCGCTTGCCTATTACTTGAAAATGAACAATTTGTCAAGTGAGTGAAACTCTGTCTTTTTGATGATGATGGCAGATGTTGTACTTTCTTGGGAGCAAGAATAAATTCAAGGAATTTAAAGTGGCACGAATTAATATGCTGAATATATATTGAATATATATTTACCCAGAGAGGGGCTATAGAAGGCGTGGGTTTTTTAATTTGCTCCACAAGTGAAAATTTTGTGTGCTGTTACCCCGATAAAATACAGGCTGAAGCTAAGGCTAGATATATATAACTTTGCCAATGCATAGAGACGTGTTTTAAATATAATTCACGCACAGCATAATGAGAGGGGATCTATAATATAAAAGACTACATCATAGAGAGAAACACAAAAGCACCGACAGCAGTGGACTGGTTATAAATGGTGACATGTCACCGGTGAGATCCGGCCTCTTGTCTATTTACCGCAGTTAGGGTTTTATTCTAACTGTTCATGTAAGTGTTTCAAAAGTAACAACTTACACTCCCCCTAGAACCGTGGGTTAAGCATAATAAGGATAAAAAACTGCATTAATGATAGACGCAATATATAACACGTCAGTGGTCTAGAATTACCCAACACGCTGCGTCGTCATCATATTTAACATATGTACACAATAACTTGAAAACAACAGACCAACATTATCAGTACCTGCACTGCCTTCGTGTAAAAATCCGCTTTTCACTAAAACCTTGGTCAAAGCGTTTCATGATTTGTGTTTTAAAGATTTTAGTTGCTTACTGCATTCGACGATCTCCTATTTTGTAACATTCTCATGTGATTACATTTCATTGTAGAATCTTGTGACGATATCATATGAAACTTAGCGTCCTCTGGCCCTTGGGATAGTCTCCAATGTTTAACAGTTTGTTATTTGGCGCGCTACACAAAAACCGAGAACGACAATGTCCACTGGCTGGAAAAGGAAATCTTGTTACTTGCGCTATAGCAGCTAGGCCGACATCTGTACCGGTTATATATGGGAGCTGTGTGCTGAAGTCGTTGCACATGCACTTGAGAGGTTAACTTTAGTATTTTAACTTTTCTTGTATGACTATTGCGTGATAGTAACTTACAATAATGTCTCAATTTAAGCGTCTATTGACTTTGACAGGCAATCTCCAATATTTCAACGTTTCCATTGTGACTGTAAATTACGCCAACTTTTATGATATACGATGCCTGAAATTCAGTGGCTACAAATCTTCAAACGAATTTCAGTATCTTAGTTTTGCTTGTATGACTATTGCGGTAAAATAACTTATCATGTTGTCTGAAATACATTGTTTCTATCATATAGTTTTGAAAGGCAATCTTCGGAATGTCAGCTTTTTCTCGTATGATGTAACATGTCTGAAAGTCAGTGTCCTTATGCCTTGAGTTTTTCTTATATGACTGTTACGATGAATGTATTATAGCAGCTTGGAACGAATGGATGATTTATGTATTAACGCTACTGTTGCAATATTTCAGCCTTGTGATGGCGATAACTTGCCACGATTTGAAGTACGTGACAGTTTGAAATTCAGTATCAGTCGCTATATGGCAGCTTATATGGCGATGTGTGAACTTCTGTATCTCTTGAAGATGTTCATGTTGCGAATGGCCGCACATCTGTGTGTGTATTGTTTATTATAGGCCAAATTCCTGTCAATCACCTGCAGACCTAGACCATTTCTTACATCTTCGACATAGATCAATGTCTCTTGCCGTAAGATGCGTAAGACCTTGGAGAAAACACTGAAAACGCCCAATAGATTTTTACCCATCATGAACACGCCTATAGCTTTGGGACATACCGGTATAAAAGGGTATTGGGGGCTAAACACTGTTGTTTCTTTTATTTTATTATGCGGGATTTCTTTTCTGAAATATCTTTTGTCACAAAAAATTGTTCATTTGTGAATAGTTTGTGTTCTATTCGTGGTCCGCAAATCCAGCGCAGTTTGGGGATAATCAAGCCGGCAATCTGTAACACTGTGCAGCTTGAGGGTCTTAATTTTACACTTAGATAGATTCTGTTTGATAATATTTAGAGGCCATACTCGTAAAATATAGGACATTTGTTCTGGAAGATTAATGTATAGATATTCTGTGTGCTATGTGTGGCTTTGTGGATATTCTGTGTGCTATGTGTGGCTTTGTGGATATTCTGTGTGCTATGTGTGACTTTGTGGAAATTGTGTGTGCTATGTGTGACTTTGTGGATATTGTGTGTGCTATGTGTGGCTTTGTGGATATTGTGTGTGCTATGTGTGACTTTGTGGATATTGTGTGTGCGATGTGTGACTTTGTGGAATCATTTTGCCACTCTTCCGCAGTTATTCTTGCATGCGAAGTTTTACAGTTGTTATGTATTGCTACATTTTGTTATTCTTTATTCATGCGTTTACTGTCGAGACTGTGTTTTGCTTTTCTATTGCGTGATATTCCATCATGATGTACTGATGACACTTGAAGTTTTTCTGCGCTTTAATCGACCAGTGAGATTAGTTTTCGAGTCTACTATACTATATACTTTTGGAACTTATTAATAGTCCTACATGGAACAATCAGTACTTGTCCACTGGCGGAGCAAATCCTTGTGTCGATAAAATAGGAGGCTAAAATCAATTTGGCCCAAGCCCAAGCTTATATTTGAGAGCGAAGAGACATAGTGAACGTTCAACAGTGTATCGCAAAGCAATGGTTCGCTTATCAGGCTGCTGATCGAATTTCCCGAATCAGAGCTCGCACCTCTGTATGTGGTTTATGGATTATTTGTTGAGTGTTTTTTAAATTTAAGCCACTGAAAATCGCATTTCCACATTGTCTGCTTAAAGTTAAAATGTCGTCGTCGGTACCAGTGCAGTTTGGTACTTTTTTTATGATTTTTTGTATGCGTTGATAATTATTGAGAAGATTGCACGTGCGTGGTGAGTGTGCTTGACAAATATTGTGATTGTGGTTGACAATATTTTACTGTTTGATAAATTAGGAGCGTGAGTCGAATGCCTACCGATACTGAATACTTTCTAAGATATTCAAGCTTTCCATACCTTGTGTTTTTATATGTGTATTTTTAGAAGTTTTAAGAGACAATTCCATGAGTATTGTGTGTAATTTTTTAACACTGCTCCTGATACGCATATATACGTTTTCTACAACAGTATTCCGTATATGCGGTCAGTTTTATGCCCGTGGACCGATTGATTGTCATTACTATTTCTGGTAATTGCTCTCTTCGGCAGTATAGATGTGAATTGTATCCCTTATTCTGCCCCTCAATGGTATTTTCAGGAAATGTTCATCTTTATATACATGTTACACAGAACTGAACTCTTTCCGGGATATAGATTAAGATCAGTATAGCCTATTTCTTTCCGCAGTTGTATATTTCTACATATAGCATTAATCTCTACGGCGTGTCTGATGCTGTATTCTGTTGGTTGGAATTAGCAGGCCTCTTCAGTTTGGAATTGTACAACAGTCAGTGGATGAGTAAACATGAAGAGAGGCAGTAGTTAGAGATAGGAAACGAGGGAGGGGTCAAATCTGTGTCACCTCCTCTCAGCTGCCGCGAATACACAGGCCCAGTCCTCATCAAATTTTCATACCGTTTTCCTTTGGGTTAAATAATACAGTAAGCTAGGTGTCTACAGTTAAATATAATCCTCACGTTTTCTGGGAGTGGATGGGCGACCAGGACCGGGCTACATGGCGAATGTGTCAGGCAGCCAGGTAATTAAAGACGCCAAATAATCTCCGCTCTTCACAACGTTTTTGGAGATTCCGCAAACAGATTTGGCCTGTGCTTGTTGCTCGAATGGATCCGAAGCATCCCCATTACGCTTGGTGTATTTAAAATTCTTGAACAGAAGGCGTGTTGATGTAGAGCCATTGTAGCTTTAGAATTAGATGTGGCTGTCAGAACAAGACTTAATAATGGACGATAATAATTCAGTGAAAAAAAAAAAGAATTGTAAATTGTTTCACTTTTAAGACTTACAACAAATTCAAATATTATGGTATTGATGTATAAAACTGCTTTTTATGACATTTTAACTAAAACGAAGAACGAAAATATCAGTATTAAGGTTTCTCTGAAAGCGCTGATCTGAATTAGTATATTATGCTTGTCAAAAAAGTATATAACTCCTCCGTGTGAGCCTTATGTACGAGACAACAAGACTTCCGGGAGTACGCCTGGAGCGAGACTGGTACCTTTCTCCAGGACTCGTGAGTTAGCCCATTTCCTGACCATACGTGGTCACTGTTAATATATTCTGACAATGACGTTTTAGGGCAGACAAGGCAGTGGGCGCCAATTATATGAAATAGGTCAGTATTCGGTATAATGCAGACCTAGGCTGAGTACAAACACCGAACACCGGAACACCATGTAGGTAACCGACGGAAAGAACGATTATTATGGTATACCGGCACAGTCAGTTGTAATATGTTATGGATAAAATATTTGTTCTTTCCATACAAATTGGTTCCTTTTTTTCATTTAATTTGATAAAATTCGCCTGACAAATAATCAGGTCTTGCTTGACAAAGTTTACCAACATTTTCTTGAAGAACTGGGATGAAACATATGTGTGACAAAAGTTGTGTGGAATAACAATCATATGTTTTTCGTAAGCAAAATGGTTAAGAACACACTTCTTTGGGTTTAGTATAATATTCTGG
Source organism: Acanthopleura granulata (assembly GCA_016165875.1). Taxonomy (NCBI): domain Eukaryota; kingdom Metazoa; phylum Mollusca; class Polyplacophora; order Chitonida; family Chitonidae; genus Acanthopleura; species Acanthopleura granulata. Next base: position 3,051,831 of record JABBOT010000005.1, read on the forward strand.
TGCGATAAGCTGAGGTTCGAAAACAGGCAAGAGAAATATATCGGAAATGTTTGTGACTGAGGTAGTACATACATGAGGCACAGAGTAGAAAAGGAAAAGCGAAATAGTGGTGAAAAGTGTGATGCCTTGATTCTCAATTATTGATGATTTTATACTTGATAAGATTTTTCTGGGAAGATATATATATATAGCCTTCGACAGTCCAGTGGAAGGATATTGCACTTTTCACGCAAGCTGATCCTTTCTATAGCACATGAAGATGGTGATTAAATAAAGTCAAGTTTGCAAAAACGGGAGTCCAGGTTAAGGACCCAGTCTGAGATTTCGATACGTGTAGTGGTACACGCTCTCAACAGAGTACGAACTTTTGGTTACCTGGATACGCGTACTGACCGTCAAAAATGTTCCTTTTGGATGGGTATTATTGGCAGGTGAATGCCTTCAAATAACATTTTCTCTTCTTAGAACTTTCGTCCTATAAATGGCCTTGTGCAACAAATTGTGACATTATGCCTGTTGACATAACTGACACACTTCATATATTAATGAAGTTAGCAATATCATATTGCATTTTAGAATAAAACCAGTGACATTCTCTGGGATTAATTAGCGAGACTAATAAAACTACAGTTTATAGCATATAAGAAATAGTGGTCTGTCGAAAAACAAAATTCCAGCGATTAAGAACATATCACACAAGTGGTGGAATCCGCATCGACTTGCTGACGACACTGTAATGCAGACCTGCAATATAGCTGGAAAATGTGTGAAACAAAATGAAATGTTAGACTAAGTGTAGATATCTACATTGTTGGGCAACATTCGGTGATGTGAGCAGATATTGATGTAACAATAATAGTGACAAATTTTGAATTAGAAAGGCCAGAGTTGTTTGCAAATGTGATTGCCTGTATAGAAGTGTTGTGTGACAAAATCTGACAAATGACAAGTAACAGAGTATCGGAAGGATACACCTGGAATCTCATCTTATCTGGTTTGCATGTGGATTTCCAGATGAGCAATACAGGTGAGAATGAATCCAGTATCAAATCTCACCTAATGTTATCTTCGTCCATAACTTAGACTGTCGGAAATTAGTCGCAGTAAAGACAGACCATCTCCCATTGTAATAACCTGCGGCATTGTCCAGGACAGGTGGTGTTTAACTGTCTGTATACGCTTACATCCTCTTACATCTACAAGTCTACACGTCCATCAAACCGTATGGCATATCGTCCAATTTTGGATCACTGTGTTTATGAGATTCGGCGATTGTCTGACAGATTCGTTCGTAAACTCGGTAATAATCTGAAGAGTCTATTACTGTATTTGTCACAGGGTGTTGCATACACTGGTTCCTTGGTATTTACTTAGTGCACGTTTTTTCCACCCTAGGACAATGCCGTGTAATGTGGATTGCAAACCTCTTGTTGTCAGAAAGTTTGCCAGGTACCTGCAGAAGGGCGATGGTTTTCATTGGGTCCTGCCCGGTGTCCTCCACCAAACAAACCCACCACCGTGGTGTGTGTACGCGATAGACAAGACTATAACCTGAGCAGTAAAACCAGAGCATGTAGCGACGAACGTACAAAATAAGTAGCCTTGTGACTCGTTCAGAATTGCTCAAACACACTGTTGTCATCACTTTAAATTAACAATAAAACATAAATTCAATGTAGACGAAACAGGCCTTGTGCAAATATTCTTAACCAACCAGAACACTTCGTAGTGAAGATTTCAGATGCATATATTGGTTTTATTTGTGGTATACTACAACAATTATATGGTCTCTTAACCTTTGATCACTTGACTGTGATGGAATTCATGTGGCAAGAGGTGAAAATATTTTATAACTACTACTAATGTTGTATATCTTCTTCTGCCTGTAAACCTAACCGCCTTCATATTAGTGAAGACTTATTGAGTACGGCTTTAGCTTTTAGTATATACTTGCCATGAATTAACTAATCTATACGCTTCCGTGCAATACCGTGCAATACTCACGAGTGGCCTTTACCGGGCCACTGTTTGCACTCAATGCACGGAAGAAATCATCGCCAAGCCCATGTCTCAAACATGTTCCGAGTTGGGTTAGAACTCAGGAGGTTATGGATGAGATGCAATTGCGATCCGCACAAATATTATGCTATTTTTCACCTTGCATTCTTATATCCAATGCGCTTAAGGGAGTAAAGGTGTTTGGTATTTATAGGTATATGCAAATTTTAATCTGTTGTAATTCCTTCATTTAAGCATAAGAGAAAAAAATGAAAACGTTGTTAACAATAGTATGAAGCAGCCATTAATCAATCTTCTGAGACATGAATTCTCCGCGGATTTGCATGACAAGGCTGCGTGATAAAACAACGAGGATGTAGCCGTGTATGATTATAGAGTACCCGGCCGATAGACTCTGTCGATACGTACCGTGTTCTCTGTACAACCGCTAAACAGCAACAACATGTACGCACCTGCTTAAACACATGTGTCGATTTTCACAATGGCGGGCAGATTCTCACCGAGGACAAATAGAGCCCTGACATGGCTGTACAGAATCGTGGAAAGCTGAAAAAGCCGGGAAACGTCCCAACTGTCTTAAGCTGTCGATATTTAGTAATGGAGTGTTTGCCGACATCTTCTTGTCTTATTTTATGTAAATATACGACGCCCCCCTGATCTAGTTATTCCTCCGGAACAGCCTACGTTTGGCAGTGCCATTTTTTCTTGCTTCACTTCCAGGCCAAACGTGGGGAAAGTGGCAGTTTTTATATGTGGTTGCCTTCGTGTTTTTTTTTTGTGTGTGTCTTTACTGATACATTTGCATTGTACAGTGTAAGTAGTTAACATAAACACGTATTATATGCCCGACAATAGAAAAGCCGAGGCGTTTCCTTCTTTTTCTTTTTCTTTTTTCAAACGCACCCATAGGAATCAAGGGTGTATGTACATTTTTTAATTAATTTTTGAAATGGTTTCAAAAAAAATTCTGGATCTACTTGTGCTTCGTGTATAGTTTTGAGCCAAGTACCAGTACAAAGAAAGACAAAACCGATGGCCAGCACGTAGTGGTTACATTTCTAATTATGGTTATAATATGGTCTGGTTATATATATTTGCGCATTGATCAACTTCATGTTTGCACACACACCTTTCTCCTCCGTCCGTGAAACTTAGAAGAGGGACAGACGGTGTCCTGCTAGTCTGATTTTACTCTTTACCGATTTCTCACTAAACGCCCCTCGTCCTATATGGTTAACCTCCGTCTAGCAGGATTAGCGGGAAATGCGAATTTTAATGATGATAAAGCTGAGCGACAATCGAATCAATGATATATTGAAAAATAGAACGATGAGGCAGTCGTTAAAATATTTCAAAGAGACTCACAAATATGCCAGTGTGACATCCGAATAGACCAGTGATACACTCAAACAGGACAGTGAAACATCCAAAATGGCGAATGTATGACACTGTCAGAAGAGGCCGTGTTTTTACTATGTATATAATGAAAGAATGTTGTATTCTGTGTACACAGGAAGCTTATTTCCAATAGAAAATTAAGTACTACTGGTTGTTATCATGACCCAGATGCCTTGTGTTTTAGCCGTCAAATCTCCAGTTTTCTTCACTTATACCACATCTGAAAGACTACATGCAACACGACAGCGTGATAAGTTGTCATAGTAACATGTGAAATCCAGCCTCTTGCACGTCAGTTTACCTCAGTTAAGGTTTTATTCCGACTGCGTTTAAAATATTTAAAAAGTAACAACTTACACACCCCCTAGAGGGCACACTGACTGATGCAGAGCATACAAAGTGCAGTGACGACTACGTCCGTATTCGTTTGAAACGTTGTACAGAAATTTTACAATTGTATATGACGTAAATAATTTTCCAGACGTCAATTTTGTAATCAAAACAACAGCAGGTAACGTTTATAAGAAAGAAGCAATGTTTCATTGTTGTCACACATCTGCATGGCTGCAGACTTTACGGGTATAGATTTCAAAAAGGTCATATAGGTTTAAACAGAGTCCACAGGTAAGAGCTATATGTGTATGATTGTAACAGTTCTCATAATTTCAAAATGTAAATGGTTTGGGCCGAGCTATAGTTTGCCTAGTTATATCGCCATATATAACTATATAGGCCATGACAAGTTATGTCGTCATGTATAGCTACATAGGCCATGACAAGTTATATCGTCTCCAGTAAAAATATTTATGTCTTTGCAGTTCATTGCCCTTAAAATTTATGGTCACCATTTGATTTCTAGACTGTTGTTCAGCCTTTACTGTTATATTTACCGAAAAAAATGTGCACAGTATGTAATGTTTAAAATTTTACTTTTTTGTTTTCAGATATTTCTCAACATTTGACAATTTGTGTATCAAAAACAAAACGTTTCAAGATTACAAAATATATATTACGTTAAAGATAATTTACTATACATTAAGCTGAAAAATGCTGCAGCTACAGATGATAATTTTAAGTATCTTTTTGTATCAGCCGAAATTATGTACACTTTATCGGGAGCATTGACCTAATACAACACACGTTGTTATGTTAAATTTTTTTCCGCGAACGCTTGCCTCGCGCACCTGTGATCCAAGTCTTTCGGGTGAAATGTTTGATTTCCGTATTTATAAAATATCTTTGGAAAAAAATGCGAAAGGTAAACTCAAGCTAACAATGTTCATATTTGGTAGATGAAAGGGAGCTTTAAGCATGTACATGACGTTGGCATTGACCAAAGATATGGTTTTTATCTTTGTAGGCCTTGTTTGGTTGCATTTCTTTCGATTGTTAATTATATTAATATCAAAAATATTTTAAACACAGAGTAAAGTGCTTGCATCTGTGCGAGATATTTTACTTTCAGTTGACTTAGAGTACAGTATTATGTGGTGTTAAACGACAAGGCGTTCTGCTCCCTCCCCGCCTATTCGTTCTCTTATGTACGACCCTTTCATCGTGCCTCCCCTGTAGCTGACGATTTCTGAGACTGTGAAGCCGTCTAGCGGCCTATCCGGGGAACGTTACGTCATTGTTCTTCTGCAGTACACAAACATGTACGCAGGCAATCTGCAGATGGGAAATAAGAAAGTGGGCAGGCCAGTAAAATCGATGTTACCGCTTGTTTTCCACTCTTTTCGCCTTTCCTTTCTTCTCCGGGCGCACAAAAGTCATCGATTAAGCTCGGGAAGGAGAGTTGAATAGTCTTTCAGATGGAATTGTAGTGTAATTGTATTTACCTGTGAACGGGAGCTATTGGCCTAGCCTGCCCAGATCTATCTATACGATCTCTCCACTATTTACCCAAAGTCCACCTTCCCAATTGCCGGTCTTTACCTAACCCCTGAACAACATGATCCCGCCATCTTCGACCAGTTTCTGGGCAAGCACCTTAACGATTTCTTTCTCAAACTGATGCTAATCACCTTCATCGTTTATTGGGGGAAATGGCCATGTTGTCTTATAGGTATATACGAAGCTATATCGCTTGGTTAACGCAGGTCAGGTGTATTGTGTCTTACACATCCCATTGATTATTGCTTGGTTAACGTACATGCGGTGTATCGTGTCTTACACATCCTACTGACTATATCTTGATTAACGAAGATCCGGTGTACCTTGTTTTACATATCCTACAGAGTATAGCTTTGTTCCCGTAGATGCGATGTTTCGTGGCGTACACACTCTATGAAGTATCGTTTGGTTAACGTAGATACGGTGTGTCGTGTCTTACCCTATGGGCTATCGCTTGGTTAAAGTAGATCCGGCGTATCGTGTCTTATGGAGGAGGTGTAACTTTGGTGTACCACCTTGGGAGGTTCGAAAACCATCAAAGCCGATTTGTCTTCAACTTGCAGACATATATTATCGGAATGATCAGCCATACTTGTCGGGTTAAAATACATCCAGCATAACATTCCTAAATATATATATGGCCTGCAGCAATACACAAGGGATATATCAACGAAATAAATATATAAATTGAACCAATGTGCTTTTATCCCTTGCCCTGTATATGCTGCTTGTATCATGAGATTCGGTAACTAATCTATTCGTTTTCTTCAATGTGTTTTTCTTTGCCGATGTCACTTGTCCTCTTTACCCAAAGGACAACAAATAACCAAATTTAAATTGACTTAACTATTCTGAAGTTTTTCTTATATCAAAAGTAACCATGTAAAATTGTAATGTCTCATGTTTGACCGAAATATGAATGAATGAATAATTGATTGTGGCTTAACGCCACTTCAACCGTGTTTCAACCACACTGTTGCGAACCGAAATATATGTAGCACTGTCAATGCTAACTGAAATGGTCTGACTACAGGTTGAATAAGGACAAGATGGATGTTGCTTTGCTCTGTTAACATTCATAATTAATAACTTTTTCAGCATATTTCTCTTTTTTGCTTGCCGTCGGTAGTTTCTCTTGTGGCTTTATAGTTACTTGCTACATTCATAATTATTCGATGAATTTTAACACGTTAATAATTGCCAAAGTTGACGTCTTTCTTTTTGAAACGAATCGATGATTTGGGTTGATGTTAGGTCAAAGTATTTGTGGCTGATTCACACGGGTTTCCTGTGAACGTTCCTTCTGTATAGTGTTATACCTTGATAGCTCCTTCTCGCCGTATCTCGTTCCTTCATAAGCCTACAAAAATTGGTCAAAGTCTTGTCGAGATTTTTGATGTGTAATTAAGATGTATGTGTTTGCTGCGGGTGTTAGCACTGATATCCTGCCGTGTGCCCGCTTTCCTCTGCGCGGATCCCTAACCAAGCAACCAGCTGCCGCAGTGACCGAGACCATCGAGTCGATTCAAACAGAAATTGCGTGCAAACATACTCACTCCGTGCAGTATCAACTTTATCAAAACTCCAGCCATTGTCTCCCTAAAGGGTCTTATTAAGCTAAGCCTTGGTCATTATGGCCACTCCATGGGCTGCTAATTGCTAAAGCAACTCGAAACCAAAGTAACGTGTATAAGGACAAATGAATAGTTTGGTGATGAAAAGTTGCCTTCTCTGACTTTGATCATGTTTGGATGTCTACACCCAGCCCGGCTGTACGGTGAGCATAGGGCGATCTGAGTTCGCCTTGTCCAGGTTAGGTCGCCCCTCTAACACTGTATCTCGCCCTAGCCCATTGTACGGACCCCACTGACAGGTGTCACGCCTTTACCAGGCTTTAACTCTCTCCGCCCAGGGCACTCAAGATCTTCAAAGGGCTCTAGCGTTTCTCTTTTCTATACAACACTGTGCTCTATGTTTACTCTTGTAGTGTTTAGCCACTTTGCTGAAAATAAAACCACTTTTCTCTAAACGTCTTTGTTTTGTGCTGCTTTGCTCTTTTTGCTCGTGTCTCGTGTTGATGACATTAGCGGACCAGTTCCGTCGTGTTGCCGGGACCGATTGCGCACCGAGCGGAGGGAGTGTCGCCGGCTACGCGCCACAACAAATCTTTACCTGCATTTACAGTATTTTAATAACATTGTGTGTAAAGCTGGATTGAGTTAGAACACGTGCTGAAATTGAAGAGGAAGGAGATTAATGTTATCGCTGTGATGATACACCGCCCAGGACATCATTTTGTTTGCCTGTCAGCATTAGCTAAACAGGTAATTTACTCTTCAAATAAAACCTTTCAGGATCAGAGAAAGATTTGTTTAAGGTTTAACACCGACGTGGTTACAAGTGCCTCACGCTCTTAGTGTTCCAAGTTACAATAAGATACAATTCTGTTCGCACAATCATTATGCCTATAAAATGTTATCCTTTTGTCGGGTGAATTACAATCATGGTCTATAACCTTATAGTTACATTAGTCCACACTTTTATAGTTCTGTCTTTAGAGCTTCTCATTGTAGAAGCCCGCATGAGTGTTCCGCGAATACAAGCCTTTACACTTCATCTGTGCTCTGGTTTTTCAAAGGGGGCCAAATGCCAAATCAACCAACCAATTAACAAAGCAATTAACCACCTGGCTGATCAATCAACCAGTGAACAAACTAACAAAGCAAGCAACCAGTACGTCGGCTACCAACAAAACCTCATACATTTTCGGTCACCTTCCATGCTGCACACCACGTTCGCTAAACGCATGTAAATCTATTTAATTTGTCCTTTCAGTTTATTTTTAAGAATCAGGTGTAAAAATGATTTTACACTGTTTTCTCGAATCATACCACAAGTTTATTTTTATAATTATCTAACTTAATTGAAGTATAATGGAATTGAACCGGATGTTAATATATCATAGTATAACTTTGTAACAAAGTACATGCATGTAATTTTACCCAGGTTAGGAGTATTAGTGTTTCAAAATATGTCAAAGTAAACGCCATTTAAGTACTCCAATGCATTTTCATGTGGCTATGTACTATACGTTATTTCAGATTTGTCAAGAGGCTGCGGTTTCCTCCAAATTCTGTTCAATTTCATTCGAACTCTGATCGATATCCTTCTGATTCTGATGGGTTTCCTTCCAATTCTGGTCTGTTTCCTATTCAGTTCGGTTTCCGTCCGATTTCCTTCCGTTTTCTTTGGATTCTATCTGATTTTTTCCCTCCCCAAACCTGACGAATGTTATATATTAAGGGAAATATTCAAGATTACGACGTAAAACAATTCAATCTATAATATGCCAGTCAGGAAAACAAGTAAATAAATACATCTATTTTGTACAGTTTTAAATTGATGCATGTAGTTTTCTTATACCCGATCGAAACCTATTTTCGATCAACCTATAGCATCTGTTTATAGCGCACATAGCTTAGCGTAATTCCCTGTGATAAATATATAATCACTCAGGCTCCCCACTGTCGTTTTCATGGCTTAACCTTCGCTAGGCTTAGAGCATGTATAATAGATATAATACTGGGTGTGAGTGTGCGCACTGAAGCTCTTACATCACATACAACAACAGTATAAAAACGCAAACCACTTAACCTATCTGCAGGTTGACCTTTGACCTTTCTGTCCACTGTTTCCAGTGATGACATTTTGTGCAGGATTCTAACCTTTTGCTAATCCCATCAATGCATATTCGATTTGCCAGACTGCTATCATTTTACTCTATCCGCGCATGCACGCGGTATATCCAGACGAGCGCATACATATGGCTCGTCTTCTCCCAAAACAGGCGTTATAAATTACGTCAGACCAGACATTTTCATACGCCTCAGAATATGCTTCCACAGCACTTTTAGAGCTTATTAGTGGAAAACAGACAAATCGGACAGCCATGCACGGATATTATTTCATATCTTTAATATTTTCAGACATAGACGACTTTAAGTCAGGAGATTTGTCAGTAATCTGTCAGGGCGCGGTGGCTTCTCTCAAACTGTGAATGCCCGGTTTCCTTCCCTGATAGAAACCCGATAGCCGCCATTCAAGTGAAACGCTCATGAGTGCCGATGAGACATAACACTTAAAAAAACAACAACCGCAAACAGTAAGATGACACGTTGTACTCATTGCAACCCCTACATAAACGAATACACCGCCAAATTCTTTCACGAATTAAGTATTCATGGAGGTTATAGATTATTTGTATCATTAATATATAATATCACATTTAAAGGGCAAACATGAAGATGTTTAATGCCTAGCACGCCCTGTTATTCAACGGTCGTGTTGTTATCGTATTGTTGTAGTAGCTGACATTTATGATACAGTCGTGTTCGTATTGGCTAATTTACTCGCTGGTCCCGCCCACTCGCGTGCAGCGTGATTAACTATTATCTAAATAACGCTTGTCCGAATACTCGGCGCAGATGCCGGCAGAGATCCCAGGGGGTGATATATCAGCGCAACTTTCATTTTGTGAAGTACTGCCTGGGAGACAAAAAAAAAGCCAACTCACTCACATAAACACAACTAATTCTGTTCTGAGTGAAGGTAGGCGCTTTTATTCTCATATACAGAAAATTTAAATCTATACAATATGTACACACTGCAGGTCGTACACAATCATTGTAAAACGTCTTATTGTCTTGTATAGTTAACACAGATAATATACATATATATATATATAAGAATATATATACATATACAGGGAGACAATAGATGCGTAAATAAATAAGGCGTTCAAAAATTAAGACTTAAAATAAAAAAAATTTGCAAAACAAAATAGAAATTCCAAAAAAGGCAAAGACTAGAAAAACGCAAGTAAACTAGTTTTGGTGGCTGGTGTGTGGAATACAGAGTATATAGAGCTGTATGAGCTCTACAGGCTGTGGGTTGTATCAGTGTATATGTCAACAGTATCGCTGACAAGTAAACGTACGGCAGCAGGCAGATTGATTGGAACAAAGAGACTGTGGAATTACCAGCCTTGTTCAATAACGGGACGGGGAAAAGGCAGGTGGAAAGTACGCCAGAGACAAGACGTACTCTCCCCGACAATTTCCTTTCTGAGTCCCCCATTTCCTCGATGCCTTCCGCTTGTAGAGCCGAGTTGGGGGCTAACAGCAGCCTCAAGAAAGAACCAGTCAGCGATACTCTGGACAACTGAAACCCTCTATGTATGATCAACAATTTTTTGATAAAAAGGGAAAATGGTTTTTGTAAATAAAATCAAACGCAAAAATATCTAAAATGTCATTCTGTGAAAAAAAGGAAATGGAAATGGACACAGAGGATATATTGAAATTTAAACCTTATATATATTGCATTTTCTTTCTCCTTTAAAACACTTCCGGCAAATATTCTGGGGAAAGCGAAAATAGGAATTCATATAAAGAACGGAAATTGGCACAAGAAAAGCTGACAAGGAAAAAAAGCGTTGATATAAAATCCGCGTTATTATTTAGGACAATTCGAGCATTGGAGAAACTAAGTGGAAGAGTTCCAACCAAATGTGTGTTTCGATGATGCGAAAGCATTACAAGCAAATTCTGGTGGGCTAGAACCAAGGCAAGCCGCTAAGCGTTTACATGTGTAACTGACAAAGAATCAGTGCAATCAACAATAGGAAGAAATCTGTTGTCAACAGTGTATAGTGGAATTTGCCCCATGAATTCTTAATAGCCGTGGAAGAAAACGCTGTGTTGAATATTTTATCAGTCCGCCGGAGCTAGCCCCGTTGTACTCTATGGAAAACATGTTGCGATCTATTGTTTGAAAGTGTATTGTAGGGGCACCGATCAGCCGACTCCCCCCGGACCACGGCCTTTGCAAGACAGAACATGAAACCGAATATAGCCGTACTCGCATCTCCGAACATTTTACAAGAGAACAAAAACAGTTTTAACGTCTCTCCTAATTTTTCACACCAAAACAAATTTGTGACTTAATAACACAAAAAGGTATTATCGGTGGGAAACACAGAAGTTATTGAATTTTATATTTATTCGGAAAAAGAAAGAAAACTCCTTGCCTATATATATAGTATAAACAATCTGTCACTTTCAACCATGTATGTGATTAAATCATAACTATAAATAGCACATATCGATACACATATAGTAAATACACATATATACAGGACAACGCATGCATACATTGGAAACGGAATGTACACAGATTTTTTTCACCAATGTGTGAAAACGTTGACGATAAAATTAAAAATAAAACAGGAATCTCTTCTAGAGTTTGAGCAATGCACGGTGGAATGCAAAACAAGAATGTCTGCGTAGGGTGAGGTGGCGTGGGTGAGCTGTTATACATGGGCGAAAAACTACGAACCCGCAACATTTAGTTAACCATTACAAATAAACAAATTTCCATTGGTAATGCGTAAATAAACAAACTTTCATATAAATAATTAAACATCTCTTGTAAAAATTGTGGAAAAATTGTTTTCAGAGCCGCAAATATAAAAATGACACGCATGTAAAATACTGAACAAAGTGTTTGCTTTCAAATGCAACGCAACGGAATTGCCAAAATATACTTTATGCAGTAAATGTTCGGTGGGTGGTCGTCACTTAGTCGTTTTCCTAGAACATATGTAATGCTCTCTTAGTACACACTATAACAATCCTAGAAAAATCCACTATACCGTGTGTTTTAATCTAGATATAAATATATATATATTTATATATATATATATATATATATCCATTTATCTCAAGACTCTGAAATTTATCCCAGAACAGAATCTAACAGAGTATATCAACCCAATCAAAAATATCGCTTACGGTTTCGTCGTGGGCCTGACTGTAGATTTCCCCGTCCGGGAAACTTCTGGTATCCACCATCTTTTCACCCGCTATTACCTGTAATTGCATGGGTTCAAACATTTTCTCCGTACAATGTAAACAGAGTTCCGGGCACCAGTTACATACGAGATGTACCATTCTGTGAACCGCGAGGAACGTCTCAATTGTCACGATGAAAACACACCCTACAATCTTATCAATGATTTACCGCTGAAAATTTCATTCTTTTCTGCTTTTGACGTTGATTACAAAACCAAACCCGCACAACGTTTTTCTTAAGGTCCAATTTTTCTGCAATTTGAGCAATTTTTTCTCCCGATGGTCGAGGTTGAACGGCAAAGTACGCTTCGAGTGACCGCTTTTCTGGGGCAGCTATAGAGGTCCTTTTTCGTTTCTTGTCGCCATTACAGGCCATCATACCGTCTTCGTCCATCTTCCGCTCCCGCGCTTGTTTCTCGGCTTCCTCTAACCAGGCTTGCAAGATGGGTTTTAAAGCTATCATATTATTGTGACTTAAGGTGAGGGATTCGAACCTGCAGATCGTACTCTGGCTAAGAGCCCCTACCCCCGGGAGTTTCAGTTTGGCCAAAGCCGATCCCACGTCTGCCTGAGTTACCCCTAACTTTATCCTTCTCTGTTTGAAGCGCTCCGCAAAGGCCTCCAGTTCCCGGGGGTCACAGTCCATATCGTGCATGGGGACATGGTGCATGTTATGGTGGGAGCTCATGGGATGGTGGGTGTTCATGGTGTTAGCGCACGAATAGACCGGGGGGTACATCTGGTGGGAGAGAGGGTGCGGCCCGTGGGGGCCATGGGCCCCGTGATGACCGTGGTGTGTGGAAGCAGCCGAGGGGTGGTGTTCTGGCATTGAACTGAGGGGCATTCCAGCGCCCGTGGGTGGCGCCGACTGTAGCTGGTCCAGCATGCTGTCCGTGGGGCCATACGAGTGGAAAGACATTTGAGGGGGTCGGGAATTGGCGGGGTTGTGGCCGCCCAAATCGTGCCCGTAGAAGCCATCGGGTTTCATCAGCTGAGGAGACGAAGTTTTGGATATATCCACGGCTGCCAAAGCCTCTGCTCTCGCCAACAACCCATCGTCCAAACCGCCGAAGAAATTTCCCTGGGAATAAACAGAGAGAGAAAAAAACAATTATTAAAAAGCACCAAAAATTGATTTTGATGTAGTCATCCCTCTGCGTCCTTCCTAATCGAAAAGAGTAAAAAACTATTGTGTCAGAGAGGGAGTCAGGCCCGTATTATACATTGAGTATGCACGCTCATTGAAGGACTGATAAAACTCACTTCATAAAATATGAAACACAGCAAATAATGACTTACACACGAACCCTTCGATGGAATAGCTAATAAAGGTGATTAAAAACGAGAGCTGCATATCGACTTAGCATAGATGTTTACCTACCGACGTAGTTGTCATGCAACGCATTCTGTCAGGGGGCCGGTAGGGAGGGGAGTAGCGGCCAGGTAGGGGAGAGTGGTGGGTGAGGGTGTGTGAGTGGAGACCCACATGCTGCTTGACGTTCATGGCTCTCCCGAGGAACACTCTCCGTTCACCATGCAACTCCCCGCGCTGCCGTACTGTTATATAGTTCCTATACTGATTGCCCGGCTCCGAGCCGATAAGGAATCGCAGGCGAGAGTGATGGAAAGTTGACTAATGTGTTCGGAATAGGGCAAGTGAAAACCCCGAAGAATTGAATATTGCTTTGTATTGTATTGCTGTGAATGAACGAGCACCTGTTCTCTCGTTCTGTCACGTGAATCACCAATCACGCATGCGTCATGGAAGCTGGCGACTAGATGCACGGCCAAAGCCAAAGGTAAACTCTAGCCCGCGATTCCATATCTCTCCATAGAATCATTTGGAATAATCCTGGCTGCTAGAGGCGTGTCCTGTTTCATTTCTTCATATTATTGGAACGGAAAGGCTAATGGTTTGTTATCCCGTTACACTTCTCGGAGACTAGCCCTACGTCGGAACGGCTTGATCAATCCGGTGAGCTACATCTCTATTACCTATCTTTTTCCTAACATTAAGATTTACGCTTTGCAGTCAGGATCTTTATTGCACAATTTATGTCCCTGTTTTTCACTTATATATGATCCATATACATATTTGTGATCAGATCGTATAGCTCAGTCTTATATATGGTTACAAAGTCGAAAGATAAGCTTCTTCATGGAGAGCCGAGTGGATTATTTCTAAGTGTGTTACAATGGCGAAATTTCACTGTCGCAATTCATGCTTCTAAATGTCATGTTTTGCGAAACATTTTTTCTAAAGGCTCTCATGTTTTGATAAAATTTGGCTTGTGGGTTAAAAGTGATGCTGCTGGTAACAGGGGGCCGGGGTGATTTGGGGCAGTGGGAGGTGGTGGGGTAGTGAAGGGTGCTCACGCAGGGAGCCACGGAGTGTAGCGCGCGATAAACCAAGAGAAGTAATAAAATAAATTTTCGAAGATGTTCTGTTGACGATTGCTAACCGAGATTTGATGGTTAACTCTCTACAGGGGGTGTGGATGTTTGTGACTAGAAGTTTCCCCATCCTGCCGCGACGACATGAGCTACTGGCCCCACACCCGCCTTTGTCTTCATTTGTTTCTATTAGATACTAGCCTCTCGTACATCTTGATGTTCCAACCGGGCGTTAGAGCCACAATCGGCCAGAGAAACCGTCCCCGGCAAGTTGGGAACAGATCTCCCGCTTCGTGTGTGTGTAGGGGAGGGGGGAAGGGGGCAGGGAACAGCGATCATTCTGGTCGGCTAAGTGCGATAGATCGCATCTCACAGTAAGACACCGTCACAAGGGGGGTGGGGAGACTCCCAGCCTCCTAGACGTTTTCCGTATCAATCATTTTCCTTACAGGCACCCAAGTGCTAAAAGACTAACAAAAACGCAGGCAGCTTATTCGGAACGAGAAATAAACCTGGATGGGGCCTAAGAACCATGTTAAATTGATGAGGAGAATGACATTCAACGGGAAGCTCCCTTTTTTTCATATCCTCGGATCTGATACAAAAAATGTTTGGTCTAAGTTCTCAGGCACTATGTACACCAGAGTAACCAGCATATTCCTTATAAACTCATAGAAAAGAACTTCGCACAATCTTGATTGGCTTGATAAGAAACATATTTCGGCGGTCCGTTATGTAAAGAACTACGCAATTCATACTAACCCCTTTCGCACATAAAAACACTCGCATGCAGAAACACTGTGCAAGGCTTCAAACGACACCATACCCTGGTTATATTCACAAAAGTTGGTCCAAACCAACCAGCATTTGCTACAATAGCTTATAGTTCTTTAAGAAATATGCTTCATAAATCTCTCTTCTGTAAACTCAAATAAGCTTTCTCCTTAATATTTTTATTCCTACGAAAAGCTTTACTTCTCATCAGAATGTGTATACATATGCGTGCCTGGCCATACTTCCTTAAATGGAGGTTTCATTACAAGGTACGTTTGCCGTGTTAAATTGACATGTGTGTTATAAGTTTTGTTCACTGATGTATTATTGTAATTTACACACATAATTTAAAGCTTTAAATTTCAGACTGAATTTGAAAGGCTGTATACCCAGATTTTTTTTATGAAACATATATGATATAGGCTATACAATACCTTACTAGGTAAATAGGACTTGGGGAGGTCACCTTAACGTTCCGCCCAGGCTGTTCATGGAAATTTTAACATCTTAACAAAAATTACTTCTTTCATTACCTTATTCATTCGTAATTTTAAAAATAATAATTTGAGGGTACCTTTGTTCGATTTTTAAACTGGTAACATGAATAACTGATCCAGATGATGCATAAGTAGTGGGGAAGTTAACATAATGACGCTTAAAGTTAACATAACACCTCTACCCTGCAGACCAGTCCAAAGATGAAGTGTCAGTGGATAAAAACTGTTCCAGATTTGGACAGGCGGAAATTTCATTTATTTTTTTTTATCAGTGTCTGCAATTGCAAGTTTTATCGTACAACGACAGTGCTTACCGCCTAACCCCGCTTACCGACACGTCGTTTATATTCATTTGTCTGTAGAACACTAAACCATTGCAACAATAGGGACAGAATTAAGGATAGCAAGTCATGGCAAGTAGGGGATAACCCTGTAATACTATTACTATTTCATTTGGCACAAGGCCCCATTGGGCCGGCGTTAAAGTTCATCGAGGCCGACAGTATTATATTGTAGCAAGAATATAGTGATGGTCGAACAGGCATACAGCCGCCTCGGAGGATGCCATATTAGCGGGCGGCATAAAGTAATTGTAGTGTTTTCTCATTATTGCTCGTCCACACCGATGAGTGGTCGGGCAATACGGCCCATTGATACAGGCCTTGTCTCCGTTCGGATCGCTAGGGTCGACTGGGGTAATCATCAAATTGATAGCGAGGATGTAGCGGGGCCAGAGCCCGGCCGCTGACTCGATCGCGTTCCCCGGGCCCCGAGCTCCTCCTACCCCAGTAATCGATTCGCCATCATCCCTGAGATACAGACCGATAAGGCCCTCGGAGTCCATAGATCTGACAGTCACACACAATACACCCAGGCCAAAATCTGCAGATGTTTTATTGTAATTTACACACATGCGCATACTGAATCACAGGAAGACAAGGAGCATTTTGTTCCCAGAACTGATCTTTGAAGATCACAATGTTTCGCACAGCTTAATAAATTTCGACATAGTGTTTACTTTCAACTTTATTTGAAATCATTCTTGGGCCATATATAAATATGAATACATTATTCAGTACTCGAAACATTTGTACAAATAACCATGGCGAATATCTCCGTTGTTCTACTAGATCCATACAGAAAATATTTATATTTTACATATTAGTTTGTGACTTAATCATGGGTTTTCCTGAAAACGTTGAGATGAATCGCTTACAAACGAGATGCAGCAAAATGCCTCACCCACACTTCACTCGAATTAATCATCCTTAAATTTGACGGGAAAACAACGTTTAAATATCATTCGCATAGATGTGTTTTTTTTCCCTCAGTATTCTTACTTTTCTTCGAACAACTATAGCCCCGCCCAGAAGTACGTAGGGACCAAATTCCCCATCGCAATTCCTCTGTATATCTTTATACATAACGATTTTCTCGGAAATATGCCGTTAATCAGTATTAGGGGTATGTTTTCATGGTGACTGATGCAAACACGCCCACATTCCTCACACAAAACTGTCATATCCTGTAAGTAGGTGGTAAAACGATGAAGGAGTTAATGAACACGGCCGTAGAGTGATCTGCCTACAGTGGATTAGGCTTGATGTTTGTGTTATCAAGTTGAACACTTTAACGCCGACGCTAAAACACGTGTCAGGGGAGCTGAGGGAGGGGTATCCCACCGACCCCCGTAAGGCATCACGCAGCACGTCAAGTGTGGCCTGCGGCACCTCGATCTCAACTCATTGCCCCGTAAAACCCATATGCTCAACCCATCCACGTACAGGGGGACGTATTAGAACCATTCGTTATCACAGAACGTAAAATTGAATGGGAATTTATTTTTGGGTTTGGATGAACAGTCGGGGAAGCTGTAGAGCGCTTTGTAAGTCTGTAAAATAGAAGAGGACTTTTTCTTTTCGTAATTTATGGTTTTTATAGAATACATTTCTTAAAGTGAATATTTCAAGATCTCTCTCACTATATATGTAAACTTCGTCCTTTCCTTCTGTTTCTTTTCTGTTTAATGCAGTATGGTATGCTGACATTGTTTTTGTAGTCGTAACCCCATTGCAATTTAATGTAAATTATTGTCATTAGTCGAGTTGTAAGGCGTAAACTGGTCTGATAACTAGCCTTTGTTTGTGTTCCGTTTTTATCTGGCGTGTGCGCAGGAAAACCGCAAGATCCGGTCTCCTGAAGTCGCGCGCGCACACGTGCGCTCTCTTTTGACGTTGGATCATGCTGGCGCGGCCTTTGGTTCGTGATGAGGGTTCCATGAGACTAATACTACGGGATTACTGACAGTTATAGCGTCTTCATATGAGACTGTAAGAGTCTTGGCCTCGACTGACGGGTCTTAAGAGTTCTCAGTTGATAAGGGGAAATGGATTTGTCATTTAGACTAAAAGAAGGCCTCTCCAGCAAGCAATCACCTAACATTTCCTTTCGGATCTTGTTACTGTCGGTTGGAGGGTAATTCATGATAAATACCTGCTTGTACACAGCGACCGGAATACGGCGATGAAACGGGAAACTGGAGAAAAAACTGTACAGGAAACATTATAATCCTATAATCAATAGGCTACCCGAGTGTGTACACACGTTAATTAATATAGCTCTGTTGAAATGTGGCCTCGGTCGTGCGCCTGTCTGACTGGCCGGAATGTTCACGCGCGTGAAGGGGCTTGATTCATTCTACACCATTCCGCGATGAAACGCCGGTTAACATTTTTCTGGTTGGAGAAGCGAAAAATTTTCCACAAGAGAACACACAACTGTTCGTTGGTATCTGATAAACTTATTGCCAAAGAGTACGAATAATATAATGACTGAGTCTTTTGGTTTAGAGTTGGCGATTTATTAATTGTTAGCAACATGACGTAAAAAGTTTGTCTTGGTTCCTGACGGAAGGGTCCAGTTTACCACAGTAGTGGGTAATAACCAAATCATATACATACTGAAAGGGTTTTTTTTCGAATGCTGTACTTTTAAATATTTTTGAAGTTTTTTGCGTACCTAGTGTGGGATGCAAATTTTATGTAAAAATTTTATGCACGGTAAGTAGCTCATCCAAGTAATAAACACAAGTCTCAAAGGCATGGCAGTTAAGGTATATATGCTAAACTGGAAAGATAAAAGTGAACAAATTGCATCCTTCCCGGCATTTTGGAGTCAAAGTTGTTCGGAATGAGGTAAAGCGGAGATATACTGACCAGATTGATATTTTCGCTGGCATGGCGGCAAAGTCCTGTCATCACATTGCCTGTGGCGTATAGCCGCAAGAATTGTAGCAGTCCCTGGGAGGGTGAACAGTTATAGGCGAGGGCCACCGGAAATCATCAGGAGAGTCTTTTATCTTATTTTTGCTCCGTGCATTGGCATTTCGCTGATTGCTTGTAACTGATAGTTCCACTGAAGCGACTGCAATGAGGTGCACGCACTTTGGTACAGTTTTTAACTTGCCGTGAAGAGTTAGAATAAAACCCTAAATGAAATAAATGTTCCGGGTCAATAATCGCAAGAACACCATTCAACACAAACGGCCAAAGCGCCAAGTAAGCATACTTAGTAAGTGATTAGGACGGACACATATATGTGAAGAGAAGCAATCAACGCTGATGGAAAGACGCATGGCATGTTCTAGGCGGGTAAACTTAATCAGTGTTTTAAATCGTATCTACCATGCAAAAACGTGCATTTAAGTCTTGATTTCCGTTGTTCATTTATTCAATAACTGGCACTTTTATTCAATAAATGACGCACATACAGCCCCTAACGCCTGGTTGAGCTGAATTAGACACAAGTATTAAGCTGAGCTTCGACGATTCTATGTCCATGTCTGTCCATGTTTACCTACAAAATGATTATATTCATTGCAACCAAAAATTAAAAAAAAAATAATAGAGTAAAAGAGTTTGATCTAACAAACTTTAGAAGGCAATGTTACCAGGCAAGACTGGAACCAGAGACGATTTCTTTGAAAGGAGGAAATATAAATAAATGCACACTAGACGTTTATTGCTTTGACAGTATTTATGGCACGGGAGTTATCCGAATGCTCTTCAGCCTTAAAGAGTACACATATTTTATCACAGATTTTCATGCAATTTTCTAATTATAAATATCTAAAATACCTTTACAGGGGAACAGTTTAAGTCAAACTTCTCACGAATTTAACGCTGAATATTGTGTACAAAATGTATTCGTATATATATATATATATATATATATATGGGTAATATCAGGGTTTACCTGTGTTTATCTCCAAAACATCATGGAAAGATAAAGATCAGATAATCCCCACACGGGACATTATCGATGAAATTAGATGGAATCTGCACTTTTACATGTGGATTAAAGTTATTCCATTGTTAGGATATTTTACTCGTGGAGATCCTGATGTTACGTTGTGTTACATGCTCCAGTACCTGTGTATACCCCTTCTGTTGTAAGCCTGAACGACACGGGCATTAAGTGTGGATTACCGAAGGTGGCGGAAGTCCTATAACAGGCTTCTTCAAGACTCGTTTAACAAGCCGACAAGAGGGCTGGGAACCCGCTCACCTGGTCTCTACCTGTTCAGTCCAATCAAGCCACAGAGCTAATCTAACATGTTCTTATGCGCTAACTTGTCGTGTACCTGTTATCATATTTGCATTAGCCCCAGGTAAGCGTCTATCGGCCGCAGCCTGCGGGCATGACCACGGCCAATTCGCCTTGTTTAAATCGTTTAATTTAAGGTGTAACATTTAAGAAAACCATAGCCATGGAAAAAGGAGCGGATTTCGCACGCCTTCCCTTAGCGCTCGATAGTCTGTATTGATGTAAGACTTGTGCACAAATTAGATCTGAAGACACAGCTACATTCGTCAGCATGAAAATCACGTTTTTCTACCCTTTACCAAAACTGTATATACAAGATGGCTCTTGATCGTGACGACAGATAGCCGAACTCCCAACTGACAAGAACGGACATCAAAACAATCGACAGACAGAAAAACTGTCTAGGCGGATTATTTGAGGTAGTTAAACAAGACGGACTTCCTGACTTATCACCCGATTACGAGTATAGATACGCACTGAATTCTGGGATTGCTGTGTATACTTAGGCGCACACACTGATTCTATAAGATAGTTCCCGGTTCTATTATCGGACATGTAAGCGTGTTGTTGTAGAGTTTAGTGGATTAAAGTTGATGCATAATAATTGTGTTTAGATGCGGACTCTGAGCCAAGGTGGCTAGCTCTATTTGCTGTACCTGACGAGATGGTCTTCAGAGCGTTCTGTGAACACGAAAGCAAAAGATGGAAACACTCTGAGCGTGGACAGTGTCTGGTACTTTATACTTATATAGTTTTATGTCATAAGATATATTGCGAAAGAATGTCGTTAACATTAAAATCGCAACCCCCAAATTAGCAGATTAAACATTGCATAACTTAAACAGTTATACGTTGGCGGCAGCAAGTTTACCAGCAGTTGGCATCATAGACAGAGAGCGATGGTCGTTTGTGGAGATGAAAGTAAGAAAGAGTACAAAATAAAAGAAAAGATGTGAACGTCTCAGTTTTCTACATCGTTGTATTCCAGCTTCAGTTTCGACTTTTCATTCTCATTATCGATACTGTGTACACAGAAAACTGTCCATTTTTTAACCTGCATCTGTTACAGATTTCCTTCACTGGGGACCATTTTCCACTGGAAATAGCGCCTGTTTATCGTTCGATATTGTTCCACACATAAACCCACCCACCAGAGGCGATATGTAACTTGGCAGGTCCCTTTACGTAGAAAGCAATACCAAGAAAGCCACATAGATGACAACTAGAAACAGATGGCAGAGATAACTTACACAAGATAATGTGTGTATTTTTTCTCTCAGGGTACGCATACATTGCACTTAAGCAAATTTTTACTGGCAAATCTCGCACAGCAGTACTTTTAAAACGTTAAAGCAGGCCGGAGTGCCTTGGACAAACAGGATTTATACCGACATCTTTGTCCCTGTCTTGTATAGATGTGTCCGATTTTTTGAGTTTAGATCTGTGTTTGTGACGCGTGAGCCATTACCTAAACAGGAACCATGGAAACAAATTAAGTTATGCCTTTCACTCTGTTTCAGGGAATGGCCCCAGAGAATCGCAGGACGAAGATCGTCTTGACAACATCCCGTAAGTTATTGTGCTGAAAAACTTGATCTAAAAGCTAACTGCGTGTAGTACAGAGAAGTTGGCACTTTGTCAGCGGGTACCATGTGCGATGAAGAAGTGTGCTCTCGTAGATCAAGGAATGGCGCGAAAGGGACAAATACGAAATATCGCCAGGCCACCTTTTATTTCCAGCCCAGAAGGACTTGATTGCAAGAGACAAGACAAAAGTCGTGTCAACTAATGCTACCGGTTGGTCAAAAGGGACTCCATTTAGAAATGAACGAAGGTTAAGCTGGCGAAACTGGATTGCAGAGCAAATCCCCTCCGTTTTCAGCGGATATGAAGGGAGGAGTGAGTGGAAATAAACCCAAATTAATGAGCTAATTCGAGGAAAGAGGGTCCAATGTGGAGACGGCATCTGTTGGCCGGATAGCCATTTGTCCCCAATCCCGTGTGTTTGCGGCAATGTTTGGACTTGTAATCGTTCCACACTTAACTAAGACATTGGCTCTATCTTCAGAAACCCAGGATTAATTGTGTAAGGGTCTCTTGGGGCGGTCGCAACTTGCGGAAACCATACACTAGGGTTGAGACGGCATAACGAGCTTAGCGAGGCCACCAGTGTAGCCAGTACCATATGGTAATGGTCGAGAGGCGGCCTGAGGAACTCGGCTGCAGCATCTGCTGAAGGGAGAGGAGAAGATCGACGCAATTCTCAAGGGCTTTTTGAGAACCCGACTTAATGACATTTGAATGTAGAAACAAGAGAGAAGCCCAAGTTAATGTGTCTCTAGCTTTTATAGCCCTTCTTCCCTTTCACAAACTGATACAGCTCTAAAGAAAACACAAAAGAGGCGTGTTGTTCATTGGGTCACAGGCACTTTCTGTTACAACGAATCTTTGTGGACCTGTTTAATTAAATATATATTTTTCCAATAAGAAAGATTCATTTCAATACAAACACAAAGAAATACACTCATCGACCTGAATAAATGCCCCACACCATTAGGCAAGGCTTCCATAAAGAATCCTGTGTTTGAAAGATGAAAACGGTATTTTGTGGTTCTGTCAAGATAGATTAATTGTGTCAAACGGTTCGTAAATATTCTGTTATACGAGAAGGGGTGAAGTTAATCGAAGATAGTGCGCGAGGGTTGTATAGAGCATGGTTCATTGAGCGTGTTGACAGTGGGGGCTGTGGAAGTTTGGCCGTATTGCACGGCGCAGGTATAGGAGAAGGTGTCGCTGACAGCCAGTTTTCCTGTGTCCATCAGCGCACCTGCCTCTCACCGGCTCGGCTACAGCCTAGTGATATATCAACAACCTGTCTAGATAGCCGTAAAGAAAACCTCCACCAATGTGGAGTGGGCAGCCCAAATATTGAACTTCATGTTTGAATTTGACAATAAATCATCGAAGTTTTCTAGTCTTGACACGTGCAAATTATGAGAAGGCGTTCTGTGATAAAGCCACTATAATACAAATCTACAGGCCAATATGCAGGCTGCCCACTGAAAGCCTTTACTATAGACGGGTGGGAAAACTGGCGGATTTCCCGCTGGTGCCTTTGAGCGACGTGTAATTTTATCGTGACAGAAACTTGGTGCAGTGTTATACAGGTTGATTTGTTTCCGTGAGAAGATGGCGGGTCTGCCGTGATGCGAACCGTGACTCTACGGGACCTCCCAAGTCACAAGAGGACCGGCAGAATAGCCCGGGAAAAATTGACAATTCTTCCTTAACCGTATCTGAATAGCTAGTTTTGATTGGTCTAAGTGTGATCAATGAGCATCCAGCACTCAACGGGCCTGGCCAATGGGGAATTCGTGTAAAATCATTGGGTACTTTGGTGAATTGGGCAGACGAGGCATTAGCGGTTCAGTCCGGCTCGCCGAGTTCTCACTTTATGAATCCTTGGGCAGGTTTGTACGACGTGGGCCTTTCTGAGCACTTTAAATAAAGACGCGAGGATGACTCGCCATCTTTTCCATATGATAAAAAGAATTCCCCCGATGTGCGAGAGACGCCTCGCCTAGCCTACATCACCGGAATCAGCCGAAGCGTCCGATGACAGCGCCGATATTGGAAAATAATCTGGATCCCAATTACAACAAGTAAAGCGGGGGCCTCGAAGGAAGCAGGCAATAAATATTACTTTATGAAAACTGGACGATATTGTCATGACTGAAGATTAAATTGAAAGAAACATTTTCCCATAAACAGTCGCGCTTGCCCAGTTCGTCATTTTCCAAGGATAACATATTTGAAAATGGTTTATAGCATGTGTGGTGTGGGACTAAGCATAATGGCGAAAAGGAAAAACATCACATCACCAGGGACCAAAGTGTCTGATTACCTTGTATATGGTCACCCAGAATATTACATAACTAAGTCGCACTAAACCTAGGATATGTGTAGGGGCTGTCTTATATTAAACATTAAACGTGCACCCGAAAACAGATTCATCAGGAATCAGTATAAGTGGGGAATCGTGCACAAGCTTTCTTAAGTAATGGTAGCAAATTTCCCTAGAGTACATATATTGGTTATAAAATTTAAATGCGGACGAAATTTTATTTGCATGAACCACATAAGAACAAGGACAAATATGACGCAAAAGAAGTTTCTCGCCTCAACTACGTGCCAGTACACATGCACTCAATGGAAAAATATGGTTATAGGAAAGAGGACAGTTAGTATGGTCTCTTTTTAATCATTGTTACTGCAGTCGTAGTGCACCTGTAGCATTGTCCTAGACTTACAGCGGGCTTAGCAAGGCTCTGCCCAGGATAGATCTGAAGGTACGGCAATGTCATTCTTAACATTATCCAAGGTGTCATCCGGTACTTTTTTCTCAGACTTTAGAGTGTTTTTGTTACTCTGGAAATTGTTTCAAAAGTGCTTCACGGAAAGCTGAGTCGGTGTCACCCCATTCCAGATGTCGACCCCAATTTAGGTTAAACACGAGCTATCTGAGTCACGTGTAATGCAATTGCTCTTCACACGTTTGGTCGCGAGTTTGCGGCCGTGGCTGGCGTATGGTAAACCTACGGCTCCAAATGAAGTGGGACACTTGGGGGAATGTCAAGGCAGAGTCGGGCCAACAAGAGAAGTCTTTAATCTATCTTCGACCAGGCTTTCTACCCTTAAATGTGTGAAAACTAATTCAACTGACGGAAATCGGCAGTGGAACGCTCAAAACTGAAGATGACAGTGCTGTTTAATGTGGCGTTAGTTAGAGATAAGCAAGCGGCCCGTTCCTCTACGACGGCTTTCGCTAAGCCGCTGTGTATACAGGCGCGAGTTTTGTGTCTTTTGCGGACGACTGCTTCTCCAGAATATAATCTTAAGTCGCGGAGATACGAGACGTTGAACAAAATATAATAAGCCGCTACATGATGCCCTAGGGAAGAGTTAGTCCAGGTGAGCATCCCACATAGAGACATCATCACCAGATATACCCATGATACTCTATCCATACATATCACCCTACATTATCTTATTTTCCAGTATCCGAATATTACTTTATTTTAAGAGTATATACGTTGAAATAACAGCTCCGTCATGGTTTGAATTATTAATGATTTTCCACGACGGTACACACACTTCAATCTTCTCCAGTTTACGAAATTGCATCGCCATCAGCAACTATCAGTTTTCAAATGGCTGAAAGATGTCTTTTGCGAGGAGTATGGTTACTCTGTTGGTGATTTATGTCGTAGTCGACATTTTAGATCATGTCTAATGAAATATCATTTACACCACACAGTGGTTTTACAAACATGCACGTCTCTAAGAAAAATCCGCTAGTCAATTGCTTATTTCATTGACTGATGATCACGGAAATGTATACCGATTGATTTATGTTTTTGAAGGAATTGTTACTGAAGGCTCGGTTAAACACCTGACAAATAATAAAAAAAGCATCCGCGGAGCTGGCGAAGGCTGGATTCGAACACGCGTCCAGCAAAAACAAAGAGACCGAAAAGAAAAGGGAAATTTGACCATTCTTTGTAGATGGTATAAATTCGTTAGGAAACAAACTAGATGAAGCTCTATCCATCTGTGGTATAAACGATAATCTGTGAAGCAACAGAAGTGACGTGCCAGTTGAGCGGACAGAGTGAGAAATTTGGGGAGATTTGAACGTGTGAAAATGGCGGGTGTTATGGTAACGGGAGCCGACGCCAATCACAATCGCCTTCGTCGATACAGCACAACCAAGTCCCTAATCAAATGAAACAAACGCAATTATGGTAGCCTCTTTTATCCACGCGGCCAGCTTTTTACAGTCACACCTCTAGAAAACAATTCCATTAATCAGATCGGGCTCTAATTGGTGGTTGTCTGCGGTGAAATTACCTTCCCTCAAATTTTCATCAAACCCAATGCAACGACACGTGGTCCAAACCCAGTGTTTATCGCGCAAGTCTGCGTAGAGATAACTAGTAAACGTTTTTATCGAATCATCTGATCGCAACTACTGTAGACAACTCAAGTTCCCTCATGCAAATTGATGTTGCCATAAAACAAGCGACAGACATAATAAGGAATTTCTTTAAAACAAAAATTTGCACCATAATTCTATAATATTATTAAGAAAGATATGAATGCCTTGCAGTCGCCAAACTTAAGAGCACTAAGAAAGTACATCATCTGTTCGAAGCATTAGGAATAAGGAGACATGTTTTCATGGCTTCAGAGCTGATCTCGAAATATCATAATAGTTGTCACTTGTCAACACATCTTATCTTCAAAATTTTGGTATGCTTGGTTTACACGACATCGTAACAAAATTTATCCGTTCTAAAAATTTATTTATTTATTTATTTATTTATTTATTTATTTATTTATTTATTTATTGGTTGGTGTTGAACGTTGTACTCAAGCATTTCCGCTTTCATTATGGCGGATAGGTGTATTGGTAGGCCTTATATCGAGGAGACCAGACATCTCGGAGGGAACCACCTACCTTGCCTGGCAAGACAAAAATTTACATAAATTTACATACATACATCTACACAGGAAAGAAAAAGAAATGTTTTATGTTCACTCTTCACAACTTTTAATCAAGCTAGTCCCAAACTTTTCCTGGTATTATAGAGTGGATTGAGCGCCATTATAAATCATTGGAGGGGCACACACAGATCAGCGTGTTGTACCCGCTGGCCTGCAACCCTGTTGGCGATATACTGTAGCTCAACAGACTCAACCCGTCATTAGCAGTGGAGTCAATTTCAACCGTTATCCAGGCAGGAAGCGAGCTTAGGTAAGGTCACGTGGCCAGGAAACATCAATATTTGGTCATAACATCCACACGTGTCAACGCATTAAGTGATTCGCTAGACAATTATACTAATTACTTTCAGCCCAATGATAACGATATTAGAGACAAGCGGTCGATATTTGAGAAGTTGCGACTCGGGTTATCTCCCCTGACTTGGTTTTGATGACTGCACTGGTCTACCCATTTCGATGTCGTAGGCCTATTCAATTCAATTCCCCATGAAAGGAAAGGTGGTAACTCTTTTGGAAACATTCGCACACTTTGTGTTGTTCTTTCTCATGCAGACTACTTATTAATTATTCTATTAAACACATCTTGCAATTTCAATAGCACTCCCAAGCGATTAGCCTGCAACATTTTTCATCTGGCTACCTTTACATTTTTTAAAACCATACCAAAAATACTAACATTTTTTGTTATTCCGGCGTAAATGTAATTAAAAGGTTGGCATGTTGTTGCAGAGCAGGGAGCAACTTGTTATTTTTGCACACTTTCCTCGTGGTTGATTTAAGCCAGGATATGAATTAACTATTCAGAAGAAAAAAAAAGTCCAAATGTATGCTAAATCCAAATCCTCAAGATCATATAATAATAAAAAAGTAATAAGGCTGCGATGGGAGGTAAATGTAAAATCTTCGCAACTTGATTGCCCTTTCAAGAATACACGTTACCTGTATGTATTCAAAATGAATGAAGATTGTCATTTTGCGACATAAGCAATTTGGTTTTAAATCTAAGTTTGGAGATAAACTTTAAACACTAAATGGTATAGAATTGCCTGTGGCAGTAAATAGTTATCGTACTCGTTCAGGGAGTAGGCTACCACAGGCCTATATGAAGGACCGCCACCCTGAACAAGGTTGACCCAAGGGGAAGTAATTCATGTCATCGTTCTTCTGGATAGCCCCTAAGAGTTTTCCCCCTTGCTTTGAGCTAGATCCTCCCTTCCTCGCCGATAAAGGCAATCTGTCTATGCCGCCAGGAAATAATATTCGCCATGTTTTTTGACTACATGCATGGCATGCATGCTGGGTACGTAATAACAGTTCACAGGAATTTCAATGGGATTAGTACACAAACAAATCACCAATGATGAGGTACGATCTTCGTCCTTTCATGCTTGATGGAGTGTTAACTTTGTGAAACTATGATGATATCAATATAAAACAGTCTATGCAGCAGTTGTACTTTATTAGAACAGCCTGCATCTGATGCGTTCTTTATTTTTGCCCAATTCACCTGAAGTCTGGTAACATTGAGGAATTACCTCGGGTGTTAATCGGCACACAGGTAATTACTTCCAGGGAAATACGGAGCAGGGGAATACCCCAAACCGGACTTCTTACCCCGGGGACAATATGAAAAAAGGATACCCAGCTCATGGCAAATATTTTAGTTATTATTAATTTTGCATCCCCTTTGAAGCCACGCTGATCTGCAATAGCATCAAAGCTAGGCCGGGTGTATCCCGATGCTGAGATAAAAATGTTCCTGACTTGCTTAGAGGGTATTCCAGGTGCCTTGAGGGTGGGAGAAGCAGTGGTAGGGACGGGGGAGATCGGCAGGGGGCGGTGGTTGAGGTGAAAAAAAAATGGGATGGTTTACACAATTACTCATCTTATTCACTAATTATAAAATAAGTATTTGTATAAAACTCGCAACGTAAAGTAAAAATGAACTTCTCTATATTGGGTTGCAGATCGAATGACACACAAATAAGAAAGCGGAGACAGGGAATTTCATACGCGATTGCTCAGGGTGTATCAAATACAAATCGTGGGAACATACTGGGCAAGTTAATATGGTATCAACGCGAATGAAGTTTAGGTTGATGGAACAACTGATAAGATTCAAGAGGCAGCTAACAACATGGGGTCCCTCAAAGCAAGTATGAAGCTTTATCTGATAGAATATTTATCTTTATACGCGACATTTAGCAGTATGATGAAGACGGTTATTATCCAGCTTACGCTGTGAACAATAGTACGAGTTGTAAATGCAAGAAATTTGTCCATTTATAGACGTATACACACATACCACATTACACTTTTGCGCTGGTTTGTATTGTTTGTAACTTTTGCCTAATTTACATCTTCACACATCAGTTGTCTGTAAAGATTTCGAAGACTTTATAATACTTTATAAAAAATTACTTTGAAAAGGTTACAACAAGACCATGTATCGACGTTGCTACAGCTAGAAATGCAAGCGAAAATTTCCCCAGTTTATGTACCGTGAATGTAAATTGGTTTTTCTTGGCGGCCTCAACTGATCTGCTTTAGAGACGTATTTCTGTATAACGCTACAAGTCTGTCTCTCTCCCCCCACCCCAGCTAAACGTGTCCCGCGGCGGCATGACCAGATTTAAGACGGTGTACCTATAGCCATATCTAGGCTCCACTCGCCTCACACCTGGCCGCATTCACCTGACACGGCTCTTCAAAGGTCGTCGGCTTCACATTTACCTGAGCTTTCCTGCGCGGTGTGAAGGGCTCAGGTACGCGTTACGTATAAGTGATTGTTGCACTTTACCTAGGACTAACAGCACAACAGCGGCACGAGCAAGGGTCACGTGACAGACACCAGTCGGCACGTGGCGGCGATAGTTGATCCCCGTCAACAAATGACCACTTACATAGAATGGTCGGCAATGAGATTGTTCTTTTAACACCTTTACAAAGATACATTCATTCCCCCTGTACCACAAACATGGCAGGTAACGGGTTAGGGGAAGGGGTATTGTTAACCCGTCATGTCCACGCTCGACTGGTCATCCTCACACCTTGCCCACATGAACATATGTTAGCTATACATGGCGACTAATAAATCACAACCCGCCTGGTAAATTACGCAATTAACACCTATAATATAATCTGGTAATAGCGGTTAACGGCAAAGGGCACAGCGTCCACTATGTCATTGGTTTGCTTCAACAAACAACTTATAGACTTAAATATTTGGTGTTATTGTTTTTGGCATGCAAACAAGTTATTGTAAATTGTGTGGTTTCACTGGATATACAAACAAATTAATATACATAAATGAAAATAAATAATAACAGCTTTTCTCTGCCGGTAAAATTGCCCTTAGGTACACATTATGACAAACATATAGACATCACCAAAAACATGGGGTGTGGCGTGCACGTATGCGTGGTTGGCGGATTGCTAACTTGCATCAACATTATGCCTAAAACCAAACTGTTTCAATTACTGTATTGCAAAACAATTTGCACATTAAAAGGGGGAAAGTTTTTCACTTTGTTTTCTTCACAAATAAAATTTCTATATAAACTGAAAATATTTATAAACATACTGCAAACAATGATTGCTGCAGAGATGTGTTCGAGCCGACTATAACATGTGGATGTGAGAAATACAGAGTGCATGGCTTGAACACGAAGACATGCATACCTTAGAGAAATAGAGAAATAGTACCTGCATTTCACAAAACGAGAAACGCATTCCTACACAAAATTTTGAAAATCGTAATAATGTAATTTAAGTCTCTAATTCGAATTTACAAACAGTGGCGTTCATAACTCAATATACTTAACCATGAGAGCAACAAGCCTATCTTATTTGAAAATGAGCTCACTACAAAATCAAAAAAGCCACGGGTAAAACAACAGACGAAAACGCGACCAGACCAGCTTATGCTTTAAAATTCACCACTACTATCAAGTATTATTTTGTATTCACAAGCGACAACTTTGTTAACTATATGACTATGAAGGTATTGTTGAAATTGGGGTATTTTTCTGCTGTAGAATTCTTACCACGCTACATTCGTTCGCCCATGGGTTGATGTGTGTCTAAGACGGAAAGGTGCCTACTGACATCTGGTATCTAGGAAAGGACGGCGCGCTCTTCAGATTGTTACAAACAAATCATTCTCTTTCACACCGATAAATAGAGAACTATTGACACAGACCCGCCGGTTGAAATCAAACACGCAAATTACACATTGTGCTCACAATTTTGTTGCGCTTTTCTTTCGCGTGTCAAATGGGAACGCGCGCACTCGCCGAATTCATTAGTGTTGTCGAGGCCTATAATCATGCGGCATGTCATTACACGTGGGCAATCTCTTCAAACTTTTTTCTTCAGGTATGATGTCTTATCTGACGTTCCCCCACTTGACCCTTGAGTACCGTTATGTCTTTGAAAGAGGTAAGGGTGACAGGGGCAGGGGTTGGCAATTTGCAGTGGGATGTAGAGAGTTCCAAATCGGGATCCACCTCAAAAGCACGGAGTCATTGCGTGTGTTTTTAATTACAGAGTAAGGGTGGTTGGTTATAAATCTACAACTTCACATTCTTTAACGCAGCAATATGCATCTCAAGACCACGCAAAGCTTTTCACACCGCTGCCAGAAGTGAATTCTCCAAAAAATAAAAAGCATTTTGTGGTGACCTTCTCAAAGTTTGGATAACAACATATACATTCTCGAATGATGATGTTGACAACTAACATAAACATATTAATATTTCTAGATTTGAAATATAAACTCGACTTCTGAATACCAGTAGGATTACGTGGATATAAAAATAAGAAAGGGCTTAATCAATGCAGACCTTCGGCGGAATTCGAAACATAACTCACTACCCTGCACACATGACTGTGTATCATCAATAACTGGGACACTACGAATACACCAAGCAATATAGATCAAGTAAGAATTTCCTTAACATTTTGATAACTCTTCAAAACCCAAACGGGTCATGCACCTACAGTTATATTCATGCACCTTTATTTAGATACAAGTTATGAGAGAGAGTTTTTTTAAGAGAGTTATTTATTTTTTTAATATTTTCAATGTTTGCAAGATTAGTGACGGGATCATCAAACAGGAAAGAAAACTCGCACCATACATACACTGCGCAGTCATCCATGTTATATGTATACAGTATACGCGTACAACGTTAATTGGAGACAGCATTAAATTCTGTTACAATTCTTGAGCACAGCGAAAACACCAATCAAATAAATAAATAAATTCTATTACAGGTAATAAAACTAACTAGTAAATTTATATATTTATTGGCCGCATATATATTCAAAATCTCAGCCAATATATTCAAGTAAATACACGCCAAGAATATATTTAATAAAGTCAAACACTTACTAAATATAATTATCAAGAATATAAAACAAAACCCCATCTAAACCGCGAAGGCCAATTACGAGGGCATGTCCTCTTTCACAAGATCGTACAGTTGTTGTAAAGCAAACATCGATAATCGCTCCCTGTCATTATTAATTCCTGACTACCACGTCGTCTTCAGGGAGCTTATCTATAATTTAACTAAAAACTGAATTTTTTAAGTGTTCTAACGTACGTGATATCTTACCTGATGATGATGGTACAGGCTGTATGACGACATGTTCCTTGCCATACCGTTTTGCATGGACCTTATTTGGTAGGGTGGTTGTTGCTGTTTTCAAGCAACAGATAGAATTTTTTCAGAAGTACCACAACTACAGAGCAAAGTCGGGCCGTACACTGGGGCTGCAGGGATACAAGGGTACAGGGAATAGACGAACGCACTCCCTCGTGATTGTCTTCAACTCTGGTCGCTTCACTGTGACGGAGTTTTTAAGAGTACATTAATAATGTGCTAAACTGGCTAATCAATTACCATACAAAAGCCATGATTGGGCTACAGCGAAACCATATGACACTGTACAAGTGGGCCGTAATTAAGGAGAAACATCAAAGGGCTAGCAGCGACAGGTAGGCTGGCTGGAGCCTCGTTTTGAGGCTAGCTTTTGATTGGCTGATGGTGAAGAGGGAAGGGGCCGGGGAACAGCACCTGTCAGACGCATGCTCGCACGCGCATCAGTCAACCCACGGGCCCATCTTTAGGAAGGGGAGAGGGGAACACCGGATGAAATTCGTTATTGGTTACAATCATATGTTACATATTTCTCGTACATTCAGGACTTTCTGGTTGTATGTGATCCAATCTTATCCAATCCAAATTGAACGTCTACAGAAAATATTTTCTTCTGATCATATTTTCAGCGCGATCAAATATTTTTTTTCTACACAATTTCAATCCAACCCGCACTTGAAATAAATCGGAAAACTAAATCTAAATGCATTCGCATGCAGAAAAGATGAAAATATACGTTTCGTTTTTACATATTTTTATGCAATACATTTTTTTTCAACTTCGTGTATGAGTTAAAGGCAATCTGTCGTTTGGAGAGAAAATTGCCCTCAACACATATCCATCTGTGTACTGGTATCCCTCCAGACTAGTGTCCAGCCAGGACCATTCACTGGCTTTAACCACTGAGTCTTTGAAATCGAACGCGATTCCTCTCAACACAGAAATATGTTTTCGTGTAGTTAAACATGGGCGACTGAGAACGTGAAAAAAATTCACTGAATGGCATAGGTTAGTCGCCAAGTGGTCAGGTAATTAAACTGGCCCGGGTGAGTAATTGTTTAGTGCATGGAATTGTATACAATGTAAATATACATTTTGTTATCACGGCGTCTTGCAAATATACATACAGAGACTAACAGTCTCACTGGCATTTTCAGTTGCCGAACTTTGCCTTCTTACAAGCACAACATCAAAAGCCAATAATTTGAACCTTTTCACAAAAATTGAGGATATAATATTGCATTTTACCGACGCGTTTCAGTGACTTCTACTACAGGTATAATGCAAGTATAATATTTTGTGTATATGTCGTTACAAAACTGTCCAGATTTAACCCTCTTGTTAACATAATATCAATATATCACAGATGTGCTCATTTGAAACCCGTTTAATTACCACTCAATTTTGCACATTACATACTTGCACTGTCGTTTTCAGGCCATATATAAAGCCCACGGATATCTGTTAATTTCATGGTGTATCCCGCGGACTTCCCGGAGTAGGCCTGATTGGAAGCACACAAATGTTGACATATGTTCTTTTCCGTCAAGGTGTGAACAATTTCCCCCAACGAGCTCAACTCGGGGTCTTTCAATCCTTGTTAGGCCAAAACACGAACGGTTTTATCCTGAACCTATAATTAAGGCCTTGTTTCTGCACGGGAGTCATACTCCATCACGACACGGCCCTCGGTGCGATGCAAAACATAGCACATATTTCAATTAAAGTCCCGTTTTTAACAAGGTAACCAACTGAAGCGTTGCTAGTAAAGCGGACAGTTGGTCTAAACCAAATAATAATGAAAAACACTGGCCTCTGGCGAGCATATTTTGTTGATGTAATCTAATTTAACGTAAGTGATTTGCAGTATCAGAGATGATCAGTTCAAGCGAAATGGCCGAGATCTGAAGTTGATATCTCTATATACCCACAAGTCACCGCAAAATTAATCACGACATAGTCACGTGACCCCGGGGTTATCTTTGTGTCCAATCCAATAATTGCCGCTTTTGCTGTTTTCCGTATATGAATTGTTAAAATGAGACATTAAATAATAACAGTATTTTCTTCATATGTGTCGTGTGTATATCGAAGCCTGTGTGCACAGTGCTGACGCATATACACTCATTTGTGGAAATATTTATACATATATCTGAATGTATAAAATATATATAAAACTTGCGATCATATGATTGATTACATACTGATCTGTGTATTGAAAATTTAGTTTTTGTTTTTCAAGATTTATTAATAAAAATACTATTTGACGTTGGAGGTTACACCACTTGGTGATGTTTTGGCATAGTGTGGTGTTAAAGTCTATCACTGCATTGCTTTCGAATCTCTCACCTCCCCGAGAACTCCTCGGTAGCGCCATATGGCCGCAGGGTGGAGGTGACAACAGGTAACAGCCTTCCCCAACATTAAAGCAGGTAATAATGTTAGGCCGACAAAATACAGGTGAGAATTAGCCAATCTAATTAATGTTCTACGGCCGGTAGGTGACTGTCGGCTTGAACGCCGCTACTCGTCAGTAGATACGGTAACAATTGTCTCTGACCTGGGAGCAGAGCTCTCTGCTCGACAAGAAAGAATATCATTGTCCCAGGTTTGCGCTAATATTGTTGTATTTTTTAGTTTCGGGAGAAACTTGCTGAAAAACAGTAGTCTTGAATAGAACGCAACACAACCGAACGTCAAACGGCAAAAACGGTTGAGGAGAGTCAGCTATATTTTGCAGTCTTTACCTCAAATTTACACATGCAGCTAGATAACAACTCCACGTTAAATACCATGTTATTCCGACATGACACAGAGTTTGATTTCATTCCCATTGTACAGTCTTTCTGTTTGCAAGTTAATGGTTTTCAAAATAATTCATAATTTAGGATAAAAGGTTTTGTTTTCACTGCACTGAGGGCATACTGACCTCTTTTGGGGTTACACCGAGGACGATTTCTATAGTTTAAACAGCGCGGCGCAGATATACAAAATGAAGTATCCCCGGTTCCGTTTAGAAACAGGCATACAGAAACAAATCACTTATTATATATCAGATCTTCAATTACTTTATTCCATGCTGTTTGCCTTAAATTTATCAATTTATTTATAAAGACTGATACTTAAAAGAGGAATTCACACAAAAGGAATGTAGTCACATCAGCAAAATTCAATGTTGGCATGTATAATGAAACCCTAAAATGCCCAATGAGGTATAAATATAATAAACCTGACATGATTATTAAACAAATAAAACTAAGTGAATACATATCATTATAGCATCGGTGGACGCGTTATAGAAAATGACGGGAGCTGTTAATATGCATCATTACATTCTGTGCTTGCAGGACATGCGAGAGCGAAAAGGGCCATCTCTACTGGGTGTAGGGATATTCCTGAATAAATAATATGTCAAGGTGATATCGTGGTTACGCCTGGCTTTTACCGCCCGGAAAACTATGGTGGCTGTTTTTTGGAGGGGGGGGGGGGGTAGCTTTGAATTTTACCGATATTCTATTTTTTTTATCACATAAAAATTACATTATGTGTATAATTTTATTTTCCCGCCAACAAAATAGTAGGAATATCGGAATATCATTTCTTCCGACATTTTCGAATTCAATTCTTCATTTCCCATGCCTTGATAATTCACGAAGGTATGTTTACCAAGACAACTGAACTCTTTCTTCACGTTTGGACTGCGACATTTCGGTGCTATTGAGATGTAGCGCATTATCTCCACGAGGCAAGGTATAGATCATCTTTAAGAGAAAAAACACCATCTGCACGACAGAATATCACATTAGTTGTGTGAGACAATACTTCATAATGATATTCAGTTTAGGACTCTAAAACAATTTGTACACTACATAACCCAGTATTTTGGAAACAATTTCATTTCATTTTAAAGTATATCGTATCAATTCATAATTCTGTTTTCGAAAGCTGGCTCAGTCAGCTCTCTCCGTATAAGTATTTACCATATTACATTTGATATGTGAAGCAATGGCATGACGACTTGAAACAATATACGTTTTGGCGGGGGGACATATAATCTGTTGCAGAGAGTCTTAACATGTCGAAAAGAGGCCATTTTTTGTCACGCACCAAAGTCTTTATTAAATACAAGGTGGACACTAAAGTGTCGAAGAAGGTTTCTTCTGGGTAAAAGTATGTGGCCATGAAAGAGAATCTTGGATACAACGCAGGGGAACGATATTACACACATACGACTATTTAAACTGCGGGGTTTCCTTACAACTTTGGAGATTAAAGTGTGTTTGCGAACATAAAGATCGCAGCGGTGTACAGTTAGCCGTCTGTTTACCTGTGTAGATTTCTTCAGGTGTGACTGATTGGAGGTGTGAAATTTGTGTTGTAGTAAAAGATCATGCCGTAAATTGATCCCGTTCGACGGAGACAGACCAAATTAAATCTACAGTTAATTAACACGGCCTGCCTTAATCAGGTAGAGAATTCTCATAGAGGAGTTTGTCTCACGCGACGATAACAGCTATAGCCTGGCAGCACCATGTTGCCACTATACCTCACGCATACACATATCGCCACGTGAACACCAAGACATGACCGTCACAGATAAATAAATATTATTACTTCTTGAAGTATTCTTTAAAGGTTTGAGGTGTCATTATGTTGACAAACAGCCTGTCTAAAAAGCCCATATTTCATTTCATAATAGTCAACTACAAAAGGTGACAAAAGGTTAGTCACAGTAATTATTATACTAATGACCAGTGGTGGACATGTATTCTATAAACGGTGTTGTTCTAAACGATCTAGCCGTATTCATTTTTTATCATTTTCTAGCTGATATGTCCATATATATTTGCACACATCATAATAAGCATTCAGCACAGAAATTCAGGACATTTGCTCATTGCCAAAGGTAAAGACACATGTTATTGGGCCAATTAACAGAAATTCACAGAAATAAAAGTGTTGGCAGAAAAACCAGTACAGGTTTAATAAATATTCTGCAACGTGAAAACTGAAAGGGAATATTTCAAACGACAATTAACGCTGTCGTTGTATTGCTTCTTTCACTTTTTTAAATGAAATGCTAAAGTCACAACAGCAGCGGTCCAAAACCCTTTACTCATGGAAGAGTATTTAACTCATCATGTAAAACCTACGAGGTCTTCTGAAGAAAATTCGGTGAATTAAGAGCCTCATAACATGTAATATAGTTTAACTTTATTTTTACTCTTTATTCTCTTTTCTGTAAATTGTTTTTGTTCAAGAATCCAGGCGTTATCATTTGCAATATGCCGTGCACGCTGCAGAATGGCTGTTGACATCATATATCTGCCGCGCTGCAGTATACGGGGAGACCAGCGTGCGTATGTATTTCACCTATAAATTATGTCTTTACAAACCTTGAGAGAGAAAAAAAGAAACACGTCTGTTTGGCATCAGCGATGACTTAGTCAGAAGAATTGCATGTGGAAAAGCCTGAGATCGACGTCTGTTAAAGAACAGCCAGAGAAATGGATCAGTTTCGTGTCAGGGACCAACTGGATGATATCCAGAATACAATGTGCCCTGGCTACGACGGTTGGTAGATGAAGCTTGCCCGATAGGGATGTAAATATTTAATGCATGCCTACATTTCACAGCCGTGCCCATACCCAATGGCTTGAGTTACACCGGCCAGGTATGGCTGTCACAAAGACAGGTTGGCAATAGTCGCTTTATGTTCAGCCAATTGGGGAGGACGGATTACACACAAATAAACTCAATCCCAGCATAAAGCACACAATCACCGCGCTTCAGTGGCACGTCTTAATTATAACAAAGAAGCGGCGATCATCCGGATAAAAATGTTTTATAAGCGTGTCTTTAATTGGCATTTAGAAAACTAAGAACAATTCAAATGTATATATTATAAAAAAAAATTAAGGAAAAAGGATACGTCTACAGCACAAGATCCTTCAAGCGATACCCGACATACAGAATGTTATTTTTGGCGCGATGAATAACTGCTTTAAATACGGGTATACAAAGTACTTAATCGATGAAGTTTACACAGCACACATATAAACAAACATGAATAACATAATGTAATGTTTACCACATCGAAACAATGAAGGATCATCATCGGCAGAATTTCTGTCACATCATGGCGACACTGCAAAGGACTATAACATGGCGTTCAATTGTCAAGAAGCTGGGCTTTAGCTCTGATATTGAATTTGCTATTATATTAATTAACTTTATGCAGTTACATGTTTTCCGGAATAGGCGATACACGAGAGTAAGAAGGTACTGTTCTTCAAATACCTTCCATTCGAATGTATATGTTTATGATTCCTTATATATGAAGATGGCTCGGTTGGCTTTGTCAGGTTACAGATTTCGTATAAACTATGAATATACTAGCCAATCATTCCTGGTGATATTAAGGTATGAATATGCCTGGAGATGCGGGGGTTAGGACAAAACATAATTGAAGTGAATAATCACATCATTGTATACATCTTATAAATACCAGTTTGCAACAAATGTATTCGAACACAAACTAATCGGTAACCAAGAAATCCGTGTGTATACTGAGAAAGCAATCAGTACATGAGAGGCGTTGGCATCTGCATACGTCAGGATTAAATCACAGAATTGTTTCGAAATAATAATGAAAACAGATT
The DNA here is from genome assembly GCA_016165875.1 of Acanthopleura granulata. Taxonomy (NCBI): domain Eukaryota; kingdom Metazoa; phylum Mollusca; class Polyplacophora; order Chitonida; family Chitonidae; genus Acanthopleura; species Acanthopleura granulata. The sequence continues at coordinate 3,091,217 of JABBOT010000005.1, forward strand.
TGTAAGGAACTGAGAAAAGAATAGATCATTCTGTAAAGTAGCAAATTTTATTGAAGCCCAGAGCACTCTGGGAAATGAATTAATATTCCGACGTGAAACCCATGGCATATATGTGTAATTCTCTACTGGTACATATGGTGGGTGGGCCCGTAATCTCAGGCCCTCACTTCATGATCGAATTCCGAGGGCTAAAGGGACAGTACAAGCAACGCGATGCATTAAATCGTCACTTTTTATATTGTTGATTAACTCATAAGCAATTATATATGTCGCGCGATTTGAATACTGATAAATATTACGAAACAGAACAGTCGTTGTATCTTTCTAACAACACTGAAAATTAACCGATGACTGCTTTTCCTAACTTGGAAATTGGTGTTTCGATATCTCTGTTACAACGCATAGATTTATATTTACGCAAAATACGAATTCACACATTTCAAATGTCATATGTGCATACCACCAGGTGCATAGGCCAGAGGTTGAAACAAATGTACATGCATATACAATCCACAGTTGTCAGTTTGGCAGAAGGAAACTGTTTCTCATGGATGTATTCAAAGGTTTGCTTTCCCCAAAAAACGAAAACTATAACATAAAATTTAGTTATGTGTCTTTCATTGCTCTGGTTGGCTATTGCTTTGCATTTAGGTGCAAACTGTACGTATACATGCATGTACCCCTACTATCATCACCTTTCCACCACCATTTTTTAATTTTTGTAATCCAGTTTTATTGCCAAGGTGTATGCCAAAATTATCTCGCTATTGCGATAATATAGGTGCATGGATGATTTGATTTCTTTTCAAAATAAACAGAAAATGCAATCGGTCATGCACACTTTCAACCCACAGATATACATATGGGTCACAAATGATCCATTCAGTAAATTTAACAGTGTGTATGCTTTATCCAAAGTTTCATATAGTCACGAGTTTATTGGTAAATATGGACAGGCCGTTCATACAGGATGTCTGGCGATCTGTATCATAACATTGTGTCTATATTCCACCTAGAGGCACGTATAAGCATCTATGTTTGACTACATGAACACAATGATTTTATGAACAGTAGCATTCAAAGCGCGACTGAGCTGCCTGCGTCTATATACACCCAGAGAATTATGCATCGGTGTTGCTAATCTGAAATCTTAACTGACCGTCATGCCTAGAATACCGATTGTCTCGTCTTCATCATTCAAAACTGAGGATTGCTTCTCTTTTACGTGTTACCAGCTTTCTTATTACATCACTTCTTGGGGATCGGGTTGTGGCCGAGTAGTTAAAGGCGCATGTCTTTCAATCGCAAGTCCATAATAGGTAGCCATTCAGTCCCGGCCGTTGTACAGTTAATATGAACAGGATCCTTGGTGATGTCGTGCTGTGTATGTAGTACTGTGTTGTGTATGTATAGTACTGTGTTGTGTATGTATAGTACTGTGCTGTGTATATAGTACTGTGCTGTGTATGTATAGTACTGTGCTGTGTATGTATAGTACTGTGCTTTGTATGTATAGTACTGTGCTTTGTATGTATAGTACTGTGCTTTGTATGTATAGTACTGTGCTGTGTATGTATAGTACTGTGCTTTGTATGTATAGTACTGTGCTGTGTATGTATAGTACTGTGCTGTGTATATAGTACTGTGCCAGTTCAGTATGGTCCAAAAAGTCCACCGTGTAGTACCTCAATCTTTATTTCCATTTTAATCAAGGTAAAAATGGCAAAAAAAAATAATAACAAAAGCCATATTTGGAATCATGCAAGTAATGGACAATTACATAATGCATATATTCTTTACAAGTGGTCTGTTCTTTTACGCCGTGAAGTCGCTCTTCTGACCCAGTCTTGTTTTCTACCAATCAGCTGTGCACTTTGAATGTTAGGTGGTTAACGCCGGACAAAGCGACTTCCTTCGCCTCTAAGTTGCTCTCCGTGATGACCGTTTTTAAGTGGCACATTCTGTATTATGGCGACTGACAACAATCAAATAAATAATCAAATGTTAATTCTTGCACAATCAAAATAAACACAAAACGATATATGAGTTTCGAAAACCCAAACTGCACGTTGCTATACACACATATGTATCATAGGTTAAACCCGGACAAAGCCTGTCTGATTGTAGGCGTCAATCCACAGTTTCTACTTGAACACACTTTTCTCAATAAGGCGACGTTCCCAGTCGATAATTATCAGAGCGTTGTTAAGTAGAGTTCAAAGAATTATGCGTGCAACTACAATACATGTCTATAAATCAAGCTGTTCAGCAGAATTAATCAGATAAGATGATAGGTTAGCTTACCAAACGTTGATCCATATAAAATCGACTATATAAAAACAATCAGTATTTAAGGACCCAAGATATTATAGATTGGAGGTAACATTTTTGGATGGCGGACACCGCATATTCGATCTCTCCTGAGGGAAATATATGTGTATACATAGTAGCGGAGTGACGTACCTCGGCTCCTCTAGTCAAAATCGCTGTATATAAATTTGCATCAACAGTATACATCCCTGGTCCTTGGCATTGTTTCCATGTTATTGTTTATTAAATATGATGACAACATAGCACTTGGTGCAATACTAGACCAGTGACGTCTCATAAGTTACAACACTACAATAATTTCCTAACTGAGCTTATAGGCTACAATGCCAGTTGGCGTGTAAGCTGACACACTTTTAGAATGTACACGATCAGTTACCGAGTAAAACCCCTAATTTAGGTATAAACGGACAAGAAGCCGAAGTTCAAAGGCTACATAAAGTACACATTGCAGCTAAAATTTATATTGGATTTAGTTTTCTATGGCGTCTAAAATTGAAACTCTTGCATGAGATATCAGAAAATAAATACCCAAAAGCTCACGTTAGTGAGGCTGTAAGATATACGCCTAAACTTACTTGTTTAAAATTAGCCGTTGCCCCAAAAGTCGATGATGTTTTATGTCTATAACCTGTTTAAACCCCCTGCTTGTGCCTTGTGAGAAGATATTTCATTCATATATCAACATTATTTCACTCAAATATTCGTTCGTGAGTGTTAGGTCCACAAAGCTGTCGTGTATGCTGGCTCACCCAACAGGCTACCCTTAGGCATCAAAGGTCTTGACATATACTTACTCTCGTTGTTGATCCTGGAGCCTTCGGACAAGAGATGAAAACTCATATGATATGATATAAAATATATATAGCCCTGTATAAAGATAATCACCAAATGTGAGTCTCTGCTTGGCAGGTGTGATCAGACTTTGTTTTTTTTTCCGGGTGCAGACATTGAATCACGTGGTCGATTGGTTTCGCCGCAGCTCACTTTTTGCAGATAAAATAATAACCGGAGTTCGACTATAGGTTACACTAGGACATTGATTTTCCTTACCATTTGTGTAGTAAATTTAGGTCAACCTCATACCTCAATATATATAGACTAACACTGACAAAAAGTCTTCAGTTCCATCCAAAGCAGACGAAATTCAGGTATATTTTAACTACGCTTGAAAGGAAATTCACATTGTATTAGCAATCTAGATTGTGGCAGTATTATCCAATAAGTGCTCCAGCACTTTTCAGTTTGGGGGAAATCTTGGCCGCAATCAAAACTCTTGCACTTGTACCACGACATTAGTGGCCACGAGCACATGATCTTCGTAGTAAGCGAATTTGTCGTCTTCGTCAGCTAGTGTATTCCTATACCCAGAATTATGAGGGATTGAACCAAATCTTCTGAAAAGATGAAAATTAAACACAGTCCAATTATTGTAAGAGACTGTGAGTCAACCAGCAGCTGGCCTTGCAACTGAGGTCCAGCAAACTGTGTTACACATATAAGTAAATGGAATGAAGAAAATTCACCTCGCCTCTTATAACTACACCAGTTTGTGTTTCTCATCTTGTCCGTGTGTTGGATATTCTGTGATTCTGCTCCGACCTTGATGACTCCGGGTAACGCTGCCTCACGTTACACACAACCCCCCTGATCAACATAAAACGCACAATTTACGACTTTACCTCCCCAGGTACTCTTTTATACCGTTGTTTGAATCTTGACATTTTCTTCAATACATAGAGGATGTATTGCATTATGTTTCATGATATACATGACGCGTGGCATTTCAATCTCATGCGAGAAAACGAGCGTAGCTAATTCCGCAATACGATTTCAGGTATATGGGAACACACAGGGACATTCTATAATTGGAAAATGTATAATAAAGATAAAAAATAACTTTTATGTATTTTATACAATTTCGTAAAGTCTTCTGTGGAAAAATGTTATTAAGAAATATGTAATGAAGACAAATCACCCTAAATTTTACAAAAATCCACAGAGCTTTCCGTGGAAAAATGTACTGGTTGGCATGGGAAAACTATAATCAAACTAAGGCAGAACAACTTATATCGCATAAAATTCCGTAAAATTTTTGCCGAAAACAATATACTGGGTAAATCTGTGATTAAGTGACTTTTCATCACGTGTAATTTTGCAGAATTTACCGTGGAAAGATATAACCAAGTTATAAAATCTCACATGACGTTTAATAAAGTTTTCTGCGAAGAAATGTGATTGGAAAATTTATAAGCAAGATAGAAAAGTGTCTATAACATGAAACAGCCAAGAGTTATCTATAGAAAAATTTAATTTGCAAGATAAAAGAATTTGTAGTATATGAAAATTCCAAATTACGGGTCTTGCATTGCATAATGGCATTTGGAAAGCTACCGAATTAAGATGAGAAAACTTGTGGAATTATAACCTCTATGGTTAGATACTACCGTCCTATATTTTCGAGAGATGTTTGGAAATTTATTATAGAGTATATTATCGAGTTACATTATGATTGTTGACTTGACTGACTGATTGGCCGATTGGCCCACAGTACAGCCTCATTGGCTATAATCATGTAAAAATTACTAAATATGATACCCAAAATATAAAAAATGTTTGTATTAATTTTCACAGGATTGCACCAAACATTTCGTTTAAGATTTCTGTTATATATCTTGGATCAATAGTAACCTATTTCACGTAGCTATATTTGACTTACTGAAGTGAAAATATAAAACTTTAATAAGTTTACGGCAAGTTTATGGCCCAAGAAGATAAAAATGTGATGCAGTCAGGTTAACACAAACAATTCTTCGGTGCTCCTAATTTTAACACATGGTGTCAGTTTTACATGTTGACTGGCTTTATGGAATCGGCCGATGACTTTTCCACAAATTAGAATTAAGGACACAACACCACGTTTGTCCGTATCCGTTGCATCACAAGATCGGAACGGTGAAACTCAGAACGCAACAAACTAGTGAGAGTCATTAAATATTTTGTCAGTCAAGTCTTAATCGGTGCTTTAGACGAAGTTTGCTTATAGTTCATGACAATAACTGCATTAGCCTTCGGTGATCACAGCTTGGTCGATAGCAAACGTCCGAACTCTGTTGGGAAAAACATGAACTAAAACATGGACGAGACTGAGAGTGGTCTGTGCATAGGTAATAGGCCAATGCCTCTTTACTGGCCACTTGAGTAGGCAAAGTTTATCATAAACCCGTTGAATGTGTCCATTTAAATAGATGGTACAGTATATAGTTGCAGTTGACATTAACACTGATGGCCTGGACAATCGGATACCGTAAGGTGCTCCTTTGTAGGATTGGCGTATAGCATATGTCGTAGTCAACCAGACGTGCTTCCATGAGCAAACACAATGATCAAACGAGAGTTCATCGCTGTTCACAGGCACCAGGACAAAGTGTAGGAAAGGCTGAACGCGGTAAATAGTTGGGTTTCCAGCCACAGCCTTTGTCCTGACAATAACGCGCATTGTTCTCTGGGTCACCCTGGTTGAGTGCCGGCGTTAGATGTAAAGTTATGCTCAGAATCAGACCTGCAACTCTCCGACTTTTCGCCAGATGGTATTTATTCGCCCCGGACAAGTACAGCCCGAGCTGCTCGCATGCACGACTGGAACACAGGAGAAAGCTGGCGGGTCGGGATGAAACCTGTGTCACCCTCCACAGCTGTTAGCTAGCTCGGCCCGAGGGTCCCAGCAATCTCTCTCCCGTTCCAGCGGCCTATACACTGCAGCCATTTCCTTGTGATATTCTTTTGAAAAATCCGCCCATTCAATTGTTTAACGTTTTTATACTGCTTATTTGAAACAAATGAAAGGCGAATAAATATATCTGCAATCTATTCGCGCACTTTGACTTCGTAAGAAGCCAAAGTAAAAAAATCCTCAAAGCAATTAAGAGATACCATGGTGTCGCGGCTCCTGATAATGAAGCGTGTTACTGCCACGCGACCTGATGACGCCGTTGCGGTGGATAAGAACAGACATACGAAAAAATCGAAGATAAAATATTATTTTCATGTAAAAGTATTGTTTCTTGGTTAATAACTTGTTCGCGTGCTCGCAAAACGTTTTGTATATCGTATAAAAACAATCCCGATTAATGGATCATTTCCACGCAACGGCACCAATATAATTTCCATAAATAATGGCCTTTACCAATTATCCATAATTTTTGCCTTAAAATGTCCAAAGTTGTACTGAAGGCTTGTCAATTTGCATTTTGATTGTTCTTTTATGTATGTTTGTTGCGATGTACTGCAAACTCCTACCGCAAAGTCCGGGCTTCGGGCGAATCGCCATGATCCACGTATAGATGGTTTTCTCAGTCAAATCGTCAGATCTCTTATTTCCCTCTCTGATATCTGACTAACATGTGAATCATCCTCATTTCCGAAGACAACTGCCCCAGGCTATGTCCAAGAACTTCTCTTTTCTGCTGTGTCAATCACTTCTTTAAAAAATCTAGATTCTTTTGTGTCCACAATAAACCATATGCTTCGGGCGCCATTATTTCAACACACTGTCATGCGGCTTAAAAAACCGGCAGTATCCTGGAACAAAGCTTTAACAAATTCTGGAAGATGGGTGACGGCGTTATCTATTTAACTCATCTTTACGGCGGTAGGGAGTGTGGACGACTCTAAATCGCCGAGAGATAGACACCGGCACGTGGATTGCCAGGCTTTCAGATAATCGTGATTTGTGGGAGGTTCTGTCACACTTTAGATGGGTCTCAAGATTGCTAAATTGCTTCGGGTGCTCTTTCAACGATCCTCTCTTCTGTAAATGGTTTTTATGCCTCCTGCTTTCCAAATCTGTAAACAGCGGTTGATTTCCACGTAAAGAAAGTAAGCAGCGGCAATGCATCAAAACATGTCAAAATATCCCATTAAATGCCCTAAGAGTAACTCTATATTACTGCGCATGTCATAAAAGTAACCTGACGTTTGTTCCAGAGTAGGTTAACAGAGAAACAGTTGTGAATTGCCAAGTTGGAATGAGAAGAAAATGTATCAACATTTTGCGAAACTTGAAGAATTTATATTAATTTGTAATGATTTTAATAGCTCTTCTGAACATTACAGCTGAAAACATTTTGTTCAAATTTTTCTCGTGGTCAACGTAATTGCTCAACTTTTGTGTTGAGGGACATTTGTCCTACTAAGAGAATCTTGAAAAAACCTTGTGTTAATGTATAATACTATGATTGTACTAAAAGCTGTTGCTGTTGCCACTGCTATCATTCATTGTTGCCACTGTTGTCATTCATTGTTGCCACTGTTGTCATTCATTGTTGCCACTGTTATCATTCATTGTTGTCCCCGCCCGATGACGGGGCCTTAGTGAGTTTAGGCAAAACCGTAAGGCAAGTCATTCAGTTACATACATGCAACAGAACATATTGCTGAATGTTTTGATTCTTGAGTGACGGGTGCACATTCTCTGGCTATAGACAATATTATACTCTGGTTATGATATATTATGCCTTGTATACCCTTATCTCTCTTATTGCAATGATGTCCAGGGTAATACTTATCAAACACACTTAGCGCCTGTTTTCTTGCTACAAAAAGAGGTCTACGAATCATGATTTTTTTCAAAGGACTTAAGCAAAAAAGCCTTTATTCATTCATCATAAAATGTTGCCGCTGGCATTAATAATATTTACGTAACACTTCAATAAAGTCATAAATTCTGGCACTCTCCACACGCTTGTCCAAAATTCATTCTATATTTCTTCACGAAACAATCAGACATCCATCTTTACCCAGCTTGTCTTCTATCGGTGATTTCATAAATTTAATTGATCATTATATACCCGCAAAATCAAATGGCCTGTACAATGGAGCAAACTGCCGGCCGAAGTGAAAACCTGCACATCTTTATCAATTTTAACTCCGTGTTAAGGGAGTGTATGTTTGACAACTTCCTCTTCTTGAGAGATTAAACCTGCTTTAGTGTCTTTGTTTTGTTTTTTCTTTAGTAAAATTATGTCTCCGTGGAGAGATTTGATTTGTATCTTAATATATCTTCACTATATGCTACATATGAATATTTATGTATCTGGGAGCGTGGAAAAGTTGTGTGGGCCTGTCATTACTCCTTTTCTCTTCAAATAAGGTATAATGTAAAGCGATCGGGGTTTCTGCTCCCGCCAGAGATAATTTTGATACATTTATTTGTATTTCAATGTTATTACTTACAAACTGTTTCTATTTCACACACCTATCTACATTACTTTTGGTGAAATGAAATGAAAGAACAGAGTATGCATTAAGCGAAACACTTTCTGCTGCAATTTAGCGAAATTAAACATTCTGCTGAATGATTAAGCTGTTGTGGCACCTACCTCTCAATTTTACATTTTTCAGAAATTCACATTTTTTATCCGTTTTTATCCGCTCCGAGCAGTTTGGGGTTGTAATTTGCATATGAGACCTTTCTATACAACGACGGGCATAGATGTTTTCAAAACACCCATGCAACCGCTTCATAGCTAAAAGGCAATCAGTCCTATAGTTAGGAATTGTGGTGAAGTAGCAGGGAATGCTATGACGAGCTTTATAGTGGTCATTCACTTCCATCTTTATAGTGGTCATTCACTTCCATCTTTATAGTGGTCATTCACTTCCATCTTTATCCACATTATAATACATGTGCGTGCAGCTCTATAAAGCTTGAATTGTATGAAAACTGCTACTTCTATAATTTCATAGAAGACCTTCCTCCACCTCACACTGGCATTGTTCCAGCATTGTTTCCTTGGATTGTCATTTCCTTTTTCAAAGCATTCGTGCAGTTTAGGGTTGGGGATAAGGTTATAGGCCGATCCTTCGCATAGCGAGATGGCGATCTGTTTCATAATTGTCACAGATACTTTAAATTCCTCTTAACACATGGCTACAGTGGATATATAAATATTCATTTTTATTACATTAGCATGATGCTTTTCTGAACAGTTGCTATCAAAGCGGCACTGAGATAATTCACTCTCCCTGGAACTTGACGTGGATGTCATGTCTAGAATATTGGCCATTTTATACCCGCATCAATTCAAACCCAGAACCTGTTCTCTCTTACGTGTTACCTGCTTTATTTACTATTATATATCATTTGTTGTAAATGTTCTTATGGGAACTGGTGATATAAGTTGTTTGGAAACGGTTTCTATGGTTTGTAGTCTTCTGAAGCCTTTAATGGTTCACGATTGCATGGCAAGCGAATGCTGCTTTCTCATGGCGCTTAGATCCCCTCAGGTTTGCTTTATTATCCTGACTAGAATAGCAATATACTGAAAGTTCCTGCGTATATGACCTGTATACGTCCATGTACAGCATTTGCCACATTTGTTAGATCGAGTCTGTTGTGTGAGGATTTCAGTCATCGTCATTTCTGCAAAAGGTAGTTTGTCCAGGATATTCCACCAAACGTTTTCTAATTTCTTAAATGTTACATGGACTATATAAATAATTCTTTTCTGAGTAAAAATCTAATCTTTGGGGCCTTGTTTCATATAATGGTGCATGATCCCGGTTAACCGGAACTGGGGGATTGTGTATTCATAGTGTTGACAGAAAATCGCCACATTATACATATATGAACAATTGTAACCAAAGTGCTGACAAGATCCTGCATTTATATTACGACAACTTACAAACTACAGCACCTAAACCATGCTGTACGATGATCTTTGGGTGATCTTCTTGTGTATTTCCAACATCTCTTTACATGACTCCATTGTAATTTCGTATAATTTTATTTCCTATACTTATATGAAAAGTTGCAATCAAAGCGAAACTGAGATGCACGCGCTGATTAACGGCGACCGCGGCTGATCGATCATGTTGCACGACTGGGGCACTGTCTAAATTTACTCGCCTGTAGAATTACCATTCCTTGTGTCTTTCTGACATCAATGAAAACTGTTGACTTGGCTTCACATCATTCCGTCCCAGTTTGTTTTCATAGTTCGTTGGTTGTTGTCAAAAGAATGATTATGGCTTAATGCCACTTCTTCAATATTTCCTCCATATCGCAGCGATCGTTGTTTTCGAAATTTTTCTTGCAAATATTTGACATGTACAGTCCATTGTGCTTGACGAATGGCATACAAATGTAGCTGTTAATACCTAGATGGTCTTCATATCTGTATTGCATAAGTGCATTGTATGTATGCATTATATATTTTCTATGGTATATGTGTTAATAATATATAAGCAATTGCAATTGTTGACCAAACTGAACTACCATCTTGGTTGGTTTACGAATATTTTTTCTTTGACATCTATACTGCATGATAATAATAATTTACGGTGTGATGTTTCCAATTGGTCTTTCTCACTATCTTGAAAAAAGTGCAATTTGATTAGCTACGGGGTGTAACGCAAATGAAGTAAATATTATACAAACAGAACAATCTTAAGTGCTCTGTTCGCGATTTAAACAATCTGATGCGGTGTATGACACCCAAAAAAATACACCAACTATTTAAAAGGAGTACCTTGCTCTGATGTAGATATACTCTTTGGTGTCTGATGGAGGGGAAAACTGAGCTGTCTAAAATGGAGTTGAAAAGAAAATGAAGACGCTGAAAACATGGAGGTGAAAACTCTTCAAACAACAACAACGTCTCTGTCCTTGCCAGTGCATACTTGATTGAACTGAGCGTTTTGTGACAATTAATTCCTTTCATTCCACTTTAGAAATCATGCCGTAAAAGTGTTATCCAATCATAAACTTTTGATGTACAGGTGATTTCATAAGGATTTGCCTTGTAGTCATCGGACTGCGTTATTTGACACCATTGCGGCCTATATAATCATGTCCCGCATTCTTTCCGTGTGTAAACCGGGTATAATAACATTTTATCAAGCAAATCATCCGCCGATTGACCCTTTCTTTCTTCACCCAATGATATCACCCCTAGTCCTTTGTCACGACCTTTATGTTCAGTCTCCCTAGCAGCACGTGCACTTACTCTGACGCCCGTCGTACACGCGCAATGGCCGCCATCTTGTTGCCGATTACAATTTCACGCCTCTTTGCCTTGATATATCGATTAGCTAGTATAGCGGGTCACACTGCCTTTTAACCACACACACACACACACACTGTAGTCATGTTTCCAAGAAAGTCCTTCAGGTTAACTGACACAGATTATCATCATTCTTCAATGGCCTCAATTATTTATTTGAGTGCATGACTTCATCTTTACAAGATTCCGCCATCGCATTGTCTAGGATCGTCTCCGTTCTACTCTAGTGGTTGTATTAGACTAAAATATCCGCGTAATATTTACCTTGCACTTTAATGGAAGCTATTCTCACCTTTCCCTTTTGCCATTTTATTTCTAATCTGTTGACGCCTGAGTCATTCAACGCCAACACCTTTGGTACACATGCAATACCGTACATGTGTTCGAAGCCAGATTTCATTCATAACTTTGAAAGAATACAATGTTTCTACATCGCAAGATTTCAGTTGTTACCCATCTAACTAATTGCTTTTTTATTTGCAAGTCTCCAAATATCATCAACACGATTGATCTAAGGTGTATATTAGACAGACATTTGCCTTAAAACTGCTTCTCTTCCGCCAATATGGCGCCCAAACATGCTCTTCAGGGACTTTCCAATGATCGTGTGGTTTATCGGCGCCCCGGTTTTCTCAACCTTCAAAACTAACCGTCGTATAAGGGAAAACATATTGAGTATGGCGTTAAACAGTAATAAAATAGTTAAATCCATTCTTGATAATATTCTGGGGTACCTGTATTTGTATGACTTGTGCATAAACCGTCCTTGGCATTGTGACAAATTGTTCAGACAAGAGCGACACCAATAAAGAAACTATATGAGACAAAATCGAAGGATACGCGAATGTCCATGTATATATTTCACGGATCATTTGTTTGGCACAACACAACAAATGTCAAAATACAAGCAGAATCTTTACAAAATTGGGTTGTATTTATATTATCATGTGTACCTGAACATGTCAGGATGAACTAAGATTTTGGACATTTACAAAAACCAAAAAACTACTGGAAAAGAAGTGTGCATACATTCGAGTAAGGTTTCAGTTAATGGTAAAAGAATATCTCATTGCAAGGCCGTTGCAAGGTCCACGTGAAAAATACATCTCCCACACTGAGTAACGAGTGTTCAGCAAGAATGGGGAGAATGAAGCTGATCCTGTAATGTTACTAGCAGAAATGAGCCTGTAAACGAATGAGCGATTTGGTCATCGAGATATAACAACCTATCCCCCTACGTGCTGCTGAATGTATCTATATTGATTGTAAAGGTAAAGTAGCGCGTAGGATGAGAGGGAGGGGATAGATTGGTTGCGAGAGGGAGGGGGAGTGGGGGTAAGGATGAGGGGAGACCACCAGTGGATAGATTCCAAACAGCCGGTCGCCACCTGTGCTCGAACACTGCCAGCGACACAAAACAACTCTCTTGAATTATTACTAAGCAGACAGAAGAAGCCGCTAGATTCACTCATTCATTTCAGCTGATATCGGCAGGTTATCCGTTGAGAAAAGAACATTGAACCTGAGCACATGGTCTTTCATTTTAAAATTAAAAGCCCCTGTGTTTTATGGCTGAAACATTTGTTGTTTTTGGATTAGGCTTCAATAGCCACAAAATGCAAATTTGTTGGATAGACGTAATACTGATTGGCTGATAAATTCGGTAGTATTTAACGCATTGCTCAAGAATTTTTCACTTATATGATGGTGGTTAACATATGTCTTGTCGGCCTCTGTCCAAAACTCCAATAAGGGGCAAATAAAACACTCAATGAGAACAGAAAAATACAACGTATTTCAGGGGTGCTGTAAAAATATTTCAAAAGGCATATAACACAGCTGTGACAATTCTGTGTAGGCCTACCTGTACTCAAGTACAGATTACAGTACATGTGAACTCACAAACAAAAGAGACAGAATTCATCAAAAATAATAATGCTGGACTTGTGCAAATTTATTTATTTATCGACTAATTTAGCTATTGTCGTTGCCTAACAAAAGATAGTCCTCTGCAAGTAGAACTGTAGTCATTTTCAAATGACGTCGTAGAAACATACGTGTGCTATGATCACTGCGTCAAAGTCATTGTTTAGTCCAGAATGTTAACATTGAGAGGTCACTATTCTATACACTACACCCTACACAATATCCTGTTAATAGGCAAGAAAAGCTTCCGAAGACCAGCTATAAACTTTGTAAAAAAACAAAGGCGAAAAAGCCGTACACAAACTAAGAAGAAAATTCTTACATATGGCAATACAAAAATCCTATACATATGAAATTGTATGACAAGAGGGATGACTTTAATTTCGATATTCTTAACTATTCATTTACGGATTGCAAGATCTGATGTCTACATATCTACCCTATAGTTGCATATGCTATATAGAGCGTGTACTAACATCGACGTCATAAAACATTGTTGCTGAAACGTATAAACCAAGGCTTTAGTATCAAACCCATCCATTCGAAGTTTCTTCGATTTTTCATACATACCAGCCATTGATTGCACCATGTAATCAGAACGGGGAAGACCTATGACGCAGGTTATATGGGGTGTATATACACGGTGTAGTTTTAATATCTCCGCTGTGTTTTAATGAATAGTTGCAATAATGTTTTATTAGTAGTTTGTTTTGGAATCGAGTTCTGTGATTATAGATTTGGTACATTCTTCTCGACGGTTAGATTTAAGACATAACAGTCTAAGAAGCTCCACGATCATTGATGACTGTTATTGTAAGTAAACATCATGCGTGTAACACCAAGAATATCAAACACTATATACATATGTACGCGTTTTGTAATTTCTTCTGGTGCTCTCATTGACTCGTTCCACTCAGGCGTTGATCTGGCTGCAGCCAATCAGACCCTTGCAAATGGGATCACATGTTGTCCAATCGTTGTCCTGTTTGACTGCAGCTTTAAGTCTGGTGTTTTGTATCATGTATCTGTCGAAGGACGTGGCATGAGTTTCTTTGATAACTTTATATCCATAAATAAATATGGGAGTCAATATAGGGTGAAAACTCACTGAGCATAGCCTTAAACACTATTGAAATAAATACATAAATAAATAAATAGATCAAAAATATAAATAAATACATATAATTTCGATTCAAATGTGTGAATCAAAGATAAATGCTTCTAAAGATAGTTATTTGGGTGTATAATGTGCATCTGATGCCGCGTTTTTACTCCAAAAGATTGAGAAAATAGGTGATAACTGTGGCAATATATGTAATCGGATTTTCTGGATAAAAAGTATTTCTTTGTTAAATTTACTTTCAATTATATATAGACGACCATGATGTCTGTAAACAAGAATGAATGAACACTTCTTAAACGCCTCTTCCGTATAAAACATAATCTGATTGAGTAAACAAGTGATTTTAGATCATACTGGTAAGTATCTTGCGTGTTGCATATGGATGGCGTCGTACCAACAGGAAGTTGAAGAAATTTATGGCAGATGTAGGCTATACATGGTTCAGATACACACGCTTCTTCCAGAGTTACAAACATTACGCTGCTTGTGGTTATTGCCTTCCCCACATAAGCATTAGATCTTACATTTCCGTCTTCAGATAAGTTGTAAGAAGACAGCGTAGTGATCACGAATTCTCAGTGATGTTAACTGCAATAACGAATTCACCTGAGCGTCTTACCCGACGGGCAGACATCTGATACAGTCACGTCACGAGTGATCAGCGGAATCAAGATCTATAGGCTTAGTTAGAGGGGAACATGACAGGTAAGTAAAGGTGAGGGACGGAACGAGTCATTACTAAGCCATATGTCACGTAATTGTCCCCTTAAGACAGACAGACAGGTAATACAGTTGGGATAAAGACAATCTGTCGATAATTGGTACACAAAAAAAAGAGAACAAATTTACAAGACCAATGCCTTGAGCTGGGCGGGTCAAAGGAAATTATTTCTGAGCTGAGCAGATAAGCAAGTTTGTAATAAACTTTGTTTCAAATATGAGGATAACCTTTTCCATGCAGAATTTCAAACGAATTGGTGGATGATGCTTGTGAACGTCTAATGGCTTTGGACTACGGCACAGAGTTCACTTGAGATCCTGTTTCATAATCATTTTGCATTGGGTACTTTTTCAAGGATTACTATGAATTATCTCGCGAAGGAAAACTCTGAGATACTGTTTTATGATTACTTTGAGATACGCTTTCATAATAATGGAAGAGATATTCTTTCAATTCAATTTAACGCCCAAACGGACAAGAAAACATTAGCCGGGCTGGTGGGGCTGCACATGTCTATATGTGCGAAGTGTTAAATAAAACAGTCACATTTAATTTATGAATAGTTGCAACTAAGGTGAAACTGAGATAATTATGATGATTAACGGAATTTATACACTGACATAATGCAGCATTTGGATGCTGACTAAATTTATTTAATCAGCCTAGAACATTCCTCGTAACTGCATGGTCGCGGGGTTGGCGTGTTAATGCAGTGTAACGACTCAGGGAACTCACACCAATGCGACCGCTGTGAGTTCAAGCTCAGCTCATGCTGGCTTCCTCTCCCACCGTACGTGGGAAGGTCCGCCAGCAACCTGCGGCTGGTCGTGGGTTTCCTCCGACCTCTGTCCGGTCTCCTACCACCATAATGCTGGCCGCTGTCGTACAGATGAAATATTCTTGAGTACGGCGCAAAACACCAATCAAATAAATCACATAAATCAACACTACATTCCGGCATCACTGAAAACCGCCGACTGCCTCAGGTTACACAACTTCGTTTTACATATGACTTAGTTTATATACATTTTTTGACGGTTTTCATTGAACGTTGTGTTGGAAATTGGGCATGCGATCGTTGACATGGAACATTCATCAGGGCTGACGACTGGTCGACGAACCTGGGAACGACGTCTACACACTGGTCAACAGACACATCACTGATCACTGGTCAACAGACACACCACTGATCACTTGTCAACAGACACACCACTGATCACTGGTCAACAGACACACCACTGACCACTGGTCAACAGACACACCACTGATGACTGAATTTGATGGAACATTCTCCAGACACCGTTTTTACATTTTTTCTCCCTCTAAATAGAAATTATGTACAATACACAAAACATTATACACGCAAAAGAATACATCGTAGTGAGTAAAATCAGAATAGCGATGACAGACTCATTGTTAATTACCATGGCAAATGGTCACAAGAAACCGTTAAAATTCGGCCTATTGTCAATTTATCTCATGGTTTTATTCTAATTATTACTATGAATGCTCAGATACGCCCTCAATTTACCTCAGCGAGCCTATTCTGAGTCTTCGTGTAAGTGCCTAGATACATCTGTATAAGCAACTTAGACAACCTCTAGAACCTTGGCTAAGGCGGGAAAAAAACAGAAAAGAACGCAGCCGTATAAATAGCAGTTTATTAGACGGCACTGGTCTACAACTATTCGAAATGCCATGTTGTCATCACAGGGCATAAGGCGAGAAACATACAATGTTAATTTAAGTAATTCTTTCTTTGTTTCATGAGCGATTCCCATGGACCAATGGCCATGAGGCGGTCTCCTCAACACCAAGACCTATGTACGCGATTAATTACGTCAGTATACAGAATAATTTGATTGGAACTAAAATCCCAACTGGTACTGGACGAATTGCCATTATTTCAGGATTGAAAGACATTTTCTACATACATGTTATATATTTTTTTATTATATGGTCTGAGGAACCCAGAGCCCAGGGAAAACCACGTTCATACATAGGTTGCCTTAGACCTTTCCACTTATACAAACGGAATGAAGACAGCATGAGCTGAACTTGAACTCACAACGACCGCATTGGTGAAAGGCTCCACTGTCATCATACTGCACTAGCACGCCGACCACGAGGCCACGGAGGCTAACTCATGTCAGAAATGTTGTAGAACTACTGAACTGCGCTGGTGAATCTCCCATTTTTGGACTGACTTGCAAAATTATTTAAAGACTGTAAAATTAATTTTAATTTCAAGTGATCCAAATATTTAAAAAAAACTACTGCAAATTTACATAGAAAACTGCGTAAAGATGGACGAATATCAGTGGGGAGTTATCAATTTATTTATTCATCATTACTGATCATTACTTTTGAGCATGTACTTTCTGTGAATTCAAGGAAATATTATGTGCTTTCACACAATACGATTGCCGTTTCATAGGGCTGATCATTAATAATGCTTTATTTAAATAGATTCCCATTAAAAGCGATCAGTCACATCTTCATTCTACACAGCTGTACCTACTTTTCTCTGACATTTCACAAATTTTATTTGCTGTTAATATGTATTATTTCTTAGGGAAGTGGTTGCAGAGGTTGTTTAGGCAATGGATCTTGTAACAAGAATCTCTCAGCCGCCCCACCCCTCACCCCCCCAGCTCTCTCCGCTCCCCCTTCATAGTCTAGGAGAGGTATAAGAATGTCAGATTGGACGCTGAGATGGTTCTTTTATCAATGGCTTTGGGCCGCATCCATGGCTCAGTTGGTTAGCGCTCTAGCGCAGCGTAACGACCCAGAAACCTCCCAACTAGCGCATGCTGTCTTCCTGTCCGGCCGTATGTGGGAAAGTGTGCCAGCAACCTGCCGATGGTCGTGGGACATACAAAGAAATATATATGGCCTTGAAAGCCTCATTTTCTTTAAATTATTGAAATAAATTTATCAAGAGATAATTTTTTAAGGAAATCCCCATGGGGATTATATGTTGCAAAATTAATTCAAAACATGCATATCACGGTTGCAAAGTTATTACTGTGAATATAAATGATGAGAGGAATTCAGTGCAATTCCATGTGTCGGCTAAAGTGCCCATAACTGTCCTTAATACTATTTAAACTTTTTAAAATTATTTTTTCTTTTTCATTTTCGCTAGGCCCTGAAAAGCCTAGCTTTTCTGACCTTTTTGGCCACATCTAAGGTGTGTGACGTCACATCACCTTCTTCGTTAGAAATTTGCTTAATATGTATGTGTCTACGGAATATTTGAAAATAGTTAATTTCCATGAAATCATCTCTACGTACATTCGGGGAATCAAAGTATTTGAAAAGCTTCGGAAAATATGGACATAAAAAAATTCCTTCTGTACTATTCTCTGTAAGAAAAATGTAAAAAGAAATAATGTAGGTATTTCTGGGCACAGTTTTCTGTCGCCCTCCATGGAAAAGCACTAATTACTTTCTCCTTTATGTACACATTAGGATACTGACACTAAATGTGTATTACATGCCGAAAACGGTTATCTCACTACATCCTTGAAGTTCTTATTTCCTTTCTGTTAGCAAGTTTTTGTGCATGTCAGTTCTGGAAAGTATGTATTAGCATTGCATCGATTGAAACGACAAATATACATGTAATTTTAATGCTATAACAATAGTACACGGCAGAAAAGGGTCATTAGTCGAGACTTTCAATAATTTCTGACTCTCAGAAATCCAATATATATATATATATACATATATATGTGTACATCATATCATTGGTTGAACCATGGGATTCGACATATCGGAGAACGAATCCACCTGTTCCTGTATTTAGGTGTAATCAGAGTGTCATTGTCTAGAATACTGCACGGTGCACACCGGGCATCCTTGTATACTGCAGATCTGTCTGCATAAGTCAAACGGTATATGTAGATATCCACGGTACATCGGCATTGCTTGCTGCCTATACCAACCTATCACCTTTACAGGTATCGTCCCTGTC
The DNA here is from genome assembly GCA_016165875.1 of Acanthopleura granulata. NCBI lineage: Eukaryota > Metazoa > Mollusca > Polyplacophora > Chitonida > Chitonidae > Acanthopleura > Acanthopleura granulata. Next base: position 3,110,359 of record JABBOT010000005.1, read on the forward strand.
ACAGGTGACTTTGATGTATTTATTTGTCTCTCGGTTTACGTACCGTTAGCTTCCCGACCCACTTCAAAGGTTCTTCTCTAATGCTCCCCCAGGAGTGATTCAAGCAAAATTGATTGCTCACATTAAACGAATTGCTGCAGCACTGTTTCAAGTTGGCATATCGACTTGTAACACCGCACAATATGGTCAATCGATCCCGGTGAATTATAGATAAAGGCGTCTTTATGCAGCTCCGCAGACAGCGACACAGGACAAGACTTTCGTTGGCGCTGGAAGCTCTGGCGCTCCACGAGGCGACCCGGAAGGGTTTTGAATGGCGTATGAATATTTCAGCAGACCGCTGGCAGGCTCCGCCAAAGCTGGATGACTTTGTTCAAACCCAGAACATGAATGATGGCTCGTCACAAAGAGTTGTCCCGTAAAATTATCCTCTCGTACTGATTATTATTTCATATGATAACAGAAACTTTGACAACAAGTCTTTTCCAAACACACAAGGAATGGACGTATTCCATATGTGAATCGGCTCCGCTCCGACCGAATACTGTTATTCCCCAGCTGATATGTTTTACTAAAACACTTTTCATTATACAGCCTTTAACTGCGGCCATTTTGGTGGTCACGCCGAGTTGGAACTCCCGGAATATTCTAGGGGTATTACAATATGGAGCTTTATCGCTTCTATTTCTCGTTTGTTATTCAATGTCTCTCCAAATATTGCGTGATTATTAAAAAGTAAAGAAGCAATTATCGGTCCTTTCCGTACTGTATCGTCAATCTCACTGTACATTTAATGTGAAAATTGACAACAAAACACTTATTAATAGCTTCTTTGAATGTACTCGTCAGTATTCCTCGGTTACTGTATAGCAATTCCATGCACGCAGCGCCAATTGAATTTCGCAAACTTCAGTTTAGTGGTTATAATTCAGTTCTCTGTCCGTGCTATTATGGCTATTCTCCTCTCATTTTGAGTCATCATATTGCCTCAAGTCTCCGCGGATTATACATATGTAATTTGCCACAGTACACATTTGTGTGATATACTGAGACTCCAATATTTATTTATTTATTTATTTATTTGATTGGTGTTTTACGCCGTACTCAAGAATATTTCACTTATACGACGGCGGCCAGCATTATTGTTGGAGGAAACCGGGCAAAGCCCGGGGGAAACCCACGACCCTCCGCAGGTTGCAGGCAGACCTTCCCACGTACGGCCGGACAGGAAGCCAGCATGAGCTGGGCTTGAACTCACAGCGACCGCATTGGTGGGAGGTTTTCGGTCATTGCGCTGCGATAGCGCGCTAGCCGACTGAGCCACGGAGGCCCTGAGACTCCAGTAAAGCTTAGAGTGCCTTTGTTTCACTAAAAATGTCCAGATCTTTTATGTATATCGGTAAATATGATTTACTTGCTCTTATAAGCAGTAATAGTTCTTTCATGATATTTTCACCCTCACGACGCGTATGTCTGTATTACCCATACTAAGCCACTTATACCTCTTGTAAATGAGGTTGATTAGTTACCAGTTCAGCTCGTTGGCGATTCCGTATTGCTTTGTCGAAAATTCAAAGCTTCGAGAATTCTGGAACTTAACGAAAAAATCTACCATTAGCATTTATTTTGCTGGCGAGGAGAGCTCATGCTATGCATGCCTGCATATGGCTTTCAGTTCTTCAGTTCTGTATGCTTAGTCTTAACTGAAGCATACAATAACGTCTTAACTGAAGCATGCAATAACGTCTTAACTGAAGCATGCAATAATGTCTTTGAATAAACATGTAATTATATATATATAGAAATAAGGCCTATGTACGGCGAATAGGTAGTTTTCGTATTTTTATGCACTTTCAACATCGGCCAAATGTCGGACAAAGAAAACTCAAATTAAGCACTGCAGTAAATTTACCCTATATATTTTTACTTTAATGCTTTCAATTAAAAAATATAATGGGAAAAAAATCTGTATACAAAGCCTTTAAATGTGAACATACGAACTGGGTTTACATATAACCAGTAGGGTTTAAAATCTGAAGCCACATAAAAGGTGTCATTATTTCATAAGCCATTTTCACTGACATAGTGAGGAATACTATTAGTTCATGGGCCATTTTCACTGACATAGTGAGGAATACTATTAGTTCATGAGCCATTTTCACTGACATAGTGAGGAATACTATTAGTTCATGGGCCATTTTCACTGACATAATGACATAATGATGAATACCGTTAGTTTATGAGCCATTTTCACTAACATAATCACGAATGCTGTTAGTTCGTGAGCCATTTTCACTAACATAATGGCGAATGCTGTTAGTTCATGGGCCATTTTCACTAACATAATGCCATAATGATGAATACTGTTAGTTCATGACCTGAAATTTGGAGACTAGCTTTGGTGAAAAGCGACAATTTGTGCCGAGTGTGGGACGTAACATAGTGTTCAGTGTGGGACTTAACATAGTGCTCAGCGTAAGGATGTAACATAGTGCTTTTTGCCTGAAATAGCTTACTGGATGATTGAAAACTGTTACAAATGAATGATCATAGTGTGTGTTTAGTTTTCAAACGCACATGCATGCATGACTGCTCAAAACGAAAGATCAAATGACAAACAAGAAAAAGTAATAGCCTAATTATGTCTTGCAGTGTATAAAGGTGACAACAATCTACACGTACATTCACAAGCTATACAGTGATGGGAAGATTACATGGTGAGTGCTGTTAACCCTTCAATATCTACCAATCCAAAACCATCAGATGACCAACATGAGTCTTACTGGAGGACAAATACTTCACAATGCTACATACACCACAATGTCATTACAGCACAATGAATTTCCGAAGCACAAAAAGTAAAGTATTACCGAAAAGTATGTTTTCTTGCAATACCATGCAGGCATATTGTCACAATGTCACGCGCATGTTAGGGTCATTCCAAAGACTTTAAAAATAGTACCTGTTGCTGCCTCACCTGGCGCTCGGCATTGAGAAGTAATACAATGTTACTTGGTGGGGTGTCATGTCTGGTGTCTTCGACATGATGCTCCAGTGCAGGCAGCACTCTGGCGGCATTGACTCGCCGTCACAAGGAGACATAGCATTTATACATACTAAGGACTCTTCGCCGCCATATAACTGAAAAATTGTTGAATACGGCACAAAACCCAAGCATACATGCAAACATAAAATTTCCACGACCTACTAAATGCTTAAAATATCATAAAAGCATAACTGAAACCTAATATAGGAAATAAATAAAACATGTTTTAACAGCAAGCATGTTTAATATATACACAGATGCAAAATACCCCGTGTATGTATATACCCCAATGCAAAAACATAAACAATCAATTGCTTTTATGTAAGATCTAGATAAAAACCATATTAACTACTTCTATTTGGAGATGAAACAAAATGAACCATTGACCAGCGTGTCGTTCAACTTAAAGTGAACTGAAAAAGGCGCTAACGTAAAGCTGGAAGCAGCGTTTATAGACAGAGAATACTGCATTGACTTGGTCATACACTACTTGTATGTGAGATGCCCTCCGTACACGTCTGTTTGTGTTGTGTAGAAATATAATCCGTGGTTGATTCCACAATCCATTTCTGATTTAAAAGACTTTTAAAATACGTTTATAAAGCTTATATTTGAGGAGTAGAAAGGAAAAGTTGGATCACCTCTTAAGACAAATGTTTCAAAGTTTTAATTTCCTGTACCAAAACTAAACATATTTAATAGGTAATGAATCTTGACTTCCTTGGTCTCTGCTTAGCTTACTTGCCATGAGCAAAACAATGAAATAAGTGAAGGATGATTTTCTATGTTTTACTCAAACAATTTTGCATTTTAAACATACCGATAAATATAAACCTCGATTACTTAAAGGTAATCGATTTGTTTCTATTCGTCTGTCATACAGTTTTGATATCAGTGGCTTCGCTGATTGTGTCATTATTTTACAATATATATGGGACAATCCAAGCACTACGAAATAAGTCACTGAAGCCGGACCTTTCCAATACATTGAAGAAACCATCTCCACCCCCACCCCCCGCCCCACACACAACAAAAAAATGAAAAAAAAAACATGCGCAAAATAGGTGTAGATAGTTCAGGGGAGTAGTCCGTGGATAAGGAATCCCATGTACAGTGAGGGGAGAAAACACTGAGTGGGAAAGTGAGAGTGTTTGGAACAGATGGAAGTGGTTCCTATAGAAAACAACTGAGGAACATTTTCGGGCCAAAAAATTGAAAAGCTGACAGACGACCGTAATGATCAAGTTAAATATACAAGGTAATGCACATGAAAATTTGTCTACTCTACACTGTTTTCTACGCGTTGCTCGTGTTATACTGCAATCATTGTGCAGTGAAACAACCCAAGAATCAGCCTGTAAATTTTGTATACATCATGTCCTATCCGCATGTATTCACAGGCTAAATCTAAAATGGTCAAACTGCATTTAAAGCCTTCCATGATGCAGAAGCTTGGACAAAAAGATAACATAGCTGAAATACCTCGGGACGGACATATGACATGGCAATGTTATAGGACATTTTTTTAAAGTCAAAATGCAGTGTCATATTTTATTCCCTTATAAGCAGTGTACATTGCTCTTAGAAATTTGATTTCTTGAAGAACTAAATAGCGTATTGCTATAGCTGATCATTTTTCTGAATGTATGCCACAGCTGGATGTCGATTCTTTTTCACACGTATACATTAATTATGCTCGATTAAAACATTTACCAATAAAAATGCAATTATTAAAGCATCTGGCTGATGCCATTGTTCTAACCAAGATATAGTCTTGTGCGTATTTGGTTTATTCCTTGGTCTCTGGTACAACCTTATTTGAATTTGGTTAATGTCTTGGTCAAAGGAACACAGCCCTTTGCATACTATGTGAAGGAGTTACAAAGATCTCTTCGTGTGGAACTGGTTGATATTTTGGTCACAGAGACAACCTTGCGCGTTTTTTGTTTTTTTTTAGCTGCTTTCTTTTGTAAAATTGTAAAAGAAATACAAGCTTTTGCGCATGTTGTACCCGTGTTCGTTGAAGATATGACCTTACTGTATATATAACTGCTTCGTCAGAGAAACAAGACCGTGCGTATTTCTTCCATGTCTTGGGTGTAGATATATTAGTACAGCGTTTTTGGTATTCGGTTGATGTCTCTATGAACAATTTACACATCTTGCTGTGTGATATCTTGGACAAAAAATCAAAACTTTATTTATTTGATTACGCCGTACTCAAGAATATTTCACCATATAGTATTGTGGAAGGAAACCGCGCGAAGCCCGGGGGAAACCCACGACCATCCGCAGGTTGCTGGCACACCTTCCCACGTACGGCCGGACAGGAAGCCAGCATGAGCTGGGCTTGAACTCACAGCGACCGCATTGGTGGGAGGCTCCGGGTCATTGCGCTGCGATAGCGCGCTAGCTGACTGAGCCACGGAGAGCCACAATCAACACTTTGGATATTTCTTTGATGTCTAGGTAGCAGATGGAACTCTTTGTGTATTTAGTTGATGTTTCATTCGCAGATACAATTTTTGGTGCATTTGATTCATGTCTAATTGGTCATTGTTAAAACATTTCCATATACTAGATTCATGATTTAGTGGCGTGGACACTTGCCTGTGTTGAGGCTTCATTTTAATTGCGCACCGCTATGAAGCAGCACCATTACAACACAATTCAGTTATTCGGATCATTTCCCGTTATATGATGCGGTCAATAGCGGGACAAATCCTGTACGAAAGACCCTTAAGTGATTAAGGAGGCGAAGTCAGGCTGGTTTCAGGGACGCGGCTATACATGTCATGGAAATTCAATGACTTGTAATATCTGATGAGCGGAAATCCACACGATTGTCACAAGTGCTTCTCGTGCTAGGGCTTATCGACACCACGTCACCTCCACTGCTTCCGTTATTCTTCCGCTCCCACGGCTTGTAGGCCCGCCTCCGTGATGTCCTTCCCGCGTTCCCTCCCTTATCTGCCCATACAACCCCAAGGGCTATGGAAGGCCGGGGCACTGGATGCTGTCACGCCTCAACGACCCATGTTTCTAGGAAACCAGAGTGTAGCGACAGTGTCGACGCTGCTGCAATCTTTGTTAGAGGACGGACACAAAGACAAGCGTACCAAATACCATGTCCCTCAACACGCGGGTTATCCGAAAAAACAATGTAAAATTTATTGAGACGCGCTAACCACACACGTGTTTGCTGTTTTTTAACCATGAAATGTAGACCCCTCACCCTCCAGCGACTTCATGCAATTCTCGCATTTTTCTTCAGGCTTTATCATCGATTAAGCACGTTGTTTGGAATAAGAAAGGACAACGACGCTGCCTATACACAGGCGATGGCCGGTTGCGCGTAGTATCTTTGAGTCCCTAATGAATGCGAAAGGCAAAAAGATTTGTAGAAACTTCTCTTTTGTTTTTGCTTACTCAGTTTTTAGAATGCCGTGAAATTAAAAAACAGAATAGACACACTTCGTGTTGATACTTTGTCTGCCATCGGTGCCGCATCAAATATTCACAGGCTGCCTGATATAAAAGCTGATAAATTAGACAACTTTTTGATAATTCCCTAGCACCGTCGTGCGCAGTTTTCATGAGCCACTTCTGTTTTCACACTCTGGTTATACATTTAGTTTGGGACAGTGGGAAAACATTAAATAACGATATAAAGTCGCGTGCCTCAATGGCTGGGATAAATCATCCGGGCATGACATCCCACAGAGGTATGGAAGGCAAGAGTTGCCAAATGCAAGGATAAATGCTCTTTCCGCTTTTTTTAACTTTAAACTACCAAACCTACGTGCAAAAATCCCACGTTTTCTGCTCGTCTCTTTGGATTAATTGGTGCCACTGTTTTGAGGTATATCACAAACTTTTCTAGCCGCACTAAATATTTCCCCACTTCATACTAATATCTGACCAGTGTATGTTATCTGATAACTGCTGGTATTACATTATACATAGTTCATACCAAGTCCATAATCCATGTCGATAATCTATATTAACGCAATATCTACTGTGAGTTATAAAGAATAAGTATAAATAAACACAAAATGACATCTGCAGTTTGTCTTGACCTCCCACAGATTGCTTTAAATTCCGAAGTTTCGCGATCAAATGTATAATTCCGTTTAGAGTACAAGATTTTAAAGATTCACAGACTGCGTCTAACTATATAGCTGTGCCAAGATTTTGTATGTATAAAAATGCTTCTAAAAGAACGGTAAATATGGATATATTTTATACCACATCATTTAATTCGTAAACCGATTAACTGGTATAAGAACAACCCGCTGTACTCAATACCCATTTATTGAAACACAAGCATGGAGAATAAAACCAGAGCGACGATGACAGTGTGATATTGTGACTGGTAAAATCCAGCTTCTTGTGAATTTAATTCGATAATGGTTCTATTCTATAACTGCTCATGGATACATGCTTAAACAGTATAGAAACTTACACGCCATCCTAGCACAGTGGTTTAAGCAGAACTAGTGTGGTAATTAGCAGTTAGCCAGACCCTGTTGCATGGTTTATTCGAAATGCTTTTACGTTTAATAAACAGACACATGAAAATAGATTTGACAGGGATTAAGTTTCGAGGACACGTACTTCGCCAGCAAATTTCAACGCCGACTTCCTGAATAATCCTCTTCAAAAAATGTGTATATGTGCCACATGTCACTGCATAATTATGGATTATTTAAGTAAATTACAATTATTTCACAGCAGTCAAAGATATAAATATACAATTGTATTTAAATTATTTCCCTTATTTTCTGAATTTGAGATGTCTCAGGATAGGCGTGTAGTTCGCATTTTAAGTGGAAACAAAAATCATCCGTCGCAGATTCACATAGCTTCTAATATACGGAATCCACACGTTATTATGATATGTGTTCGTCTCTAATGGAGTATATATTTTATCCTTGAAATCCACGGAAAACGTACACATGTTTTTTTTTGTTTGTTTTTTTTTTAGTGTTGTTTTGTTGTGGTGGTAAACGCATGACTCTATAGGCAAAAATATATGAAAAGAGCATACGTGTATGGTATAGCCGGCTAAGGCAATATTGCGACAGAAAGGCTCGGAAATTTCCGGATGTTCGCCATAACAGCTGAACTGTGTAGCCAATTGGCATTTTCATCTGATCTGTAAATTTTTCTGTTGTCTCCGTTGGTTTTTAAAATGCATCTTTGATTATATACCCGTAACACAATTGATTCTATTTTGCATACACGAGTGCGGGATGACCCCATGCATTCGTCTAATACAGCTATATAGACCAAGAGATAGTTACCAACAGATACACAATATAGTTGCAGCACATTTGCAAAGCAACGGTTTACACACGCTGCGGAGTACACAGTCCAGCGGTTTGTCAAGTATCTGTCAACGGTTTCTCAACGGTCCGATGCATGTTGCCCTGCCTTTAAACTCGAGGGGAAAATATAGCAAATATTCTTTAGTGCTACAGGTTAATAACAATAAAATGAAGTCCAAAAAATAATAAATGTATAAATAAGTACGATTTGTTTTGAATATACACATATACAGATGAAGGCGTTTTCTTTTCTTTTTTTTGGAAACGAAATATGTGCATATAATTAGATAAACAGAATTTGCTTTGAAAAATGCAGGTCTTCGGTTTCTTGAAGATAATCGCCGTTTCTTGAAGATAATTACTTTTATGTAACTTAACACTCTACGTAACCTACGATGAATTGTTTGCCTTCTGATAGGTGTCTGAATAAAGGTATTCCTTTTGAATACAGGTAATTTGACTGCGTGGAGTAAATAAAATTTAACCCGAAATTAATTCTTGCATTCTGACTGAAACATTTTTATTACATTCGCGTTATAATTTTCTTTTTATAATCACTTTTTTCTAATTTATTCTTTTACGTTTGTTTTTTATACAAAGTTTTGTGCAACAAAAGTAATTCCTACGAGTATCTTAATTTGAAGTACGGATACCTGTCTACAACTATGAGGCGGCTATATTCAGAATGTAAGCTTTTCTACATATATCATTTATTCGGAAACAATGCTTTGTAGTGAGTCTCCCTTGATTATTTTCGGGGTGCATTTACGATGATTTGGATGAGGACATTTAATCCTATTCTTTATAGGTGTGACTGAGTTCTGCTAACGGCCTTTGTTATCATCAGACAGTTGTAACATCATCGCTGTGACCATTAAAATAAACACAAATTCCGATTAATTGCGCGGATATGTGTGTATTCGCCAAAAGAACCCCCACTAACAAGCAAGAGCTGAGACGATGTGACGTAGCAGCCAGAGTGTCATGTGACGTTCTTTGGCCTATTGTCAATTTACCTCAGTTAGGGTTTTATTCTAACTGTTCATGTGAGTGTTGACGAAGTGACAATTTACACCGCCCCTAGTACCATGATTGAAGCAGAATTAGATAAAAAAAAATATTACAGTGATGTTAAATGCAATTTATTACACGTCACTGATCCCGACCGTCAGGGCTTGTAGAACAAGTCTGTTCGGAGTGAAGTGCTCGATAATGCCCTTTTGTCACAGCTGAATTCCAGCTTCTCGGCTTTTAAGACTTGTGCCTTGCTTATTTAATTCTATGAATATGGAGGGACAGATTTTATGTTCACTTTAATGATACAGTTTGCAATTTATTTTTTATTTAATTAATGAATGGGAGTGCACACGTTTTTGAGCACACGTGCACGTAGAAGTGTGATGTAATCCTAGAAACAACAAAGGAGCACACGGCGTTGGACCCCTTTCTTAGAGGCAGGAAGGAGTTGTAGCAATAACCCATAATTATGGGTTAGCGTCATATACTTTGGTAATATTACAGCCATTTTGAAAATGAAGACAGGGCTTCACCAAGGCTGTCGCTCTGAGTTCAAGTCCAGCTCATGCTTTCTTCCTCTCCGATCGTATGTGGGAAGGTCTGCCAGCAATCTGCAAACGGTCGTGGGTTTCCCCTTGGCGCTGAACGGTTTCGTCTCAGCATAATGCGCGGGAACTGGTACCTCATTGGCCCACCACATGAAGGTAGAGGACAAACAACAAGAAGACTCCTCGATCATAACAATTGGACATTTGAGAATCAACTTGATAGCTATCGAAAAATTACTTATCTGCAAAATACTGTAACTAACTTATACAATATGTCCGAATATTCGAAAAATCCAAAATCCGAAAACAAATTAAATTGATTTGGATTTCGTTCCTCACATCATCGACGCCTGGTATTTCGCACAGGGCATTCAAGGCACGGCGAAAACTTTGGTGTAGAGTGAAAATGGTGTAGAGTTACTGTTATATTGTTTTGAGCTACAATGCGTTACCACAGTGGTCATGTGGACAACAGTGTGAAAAGATGAAGAGGTGACTGATCTTACCGTGTTACACATCTTACCGTGTTTACCTGTACCTGATCGATACAGATCAGTAATCAGTTATGTTTTGAGGGTGGGGGAGGTGGGTGGAGTCGTGAATACCAGCCGTTACAGAAGTACTCTTCGGAGTCAAGCCGCTCCGTGGGGCAGCGGTGGGACGGCTTTGATCAGGCCGGGGATGTGTGCATGCGTTAGGGGATGCCTGTTATGTGCCCATTACCTGGGCCCCGTAGGTGAGGGAAGAGGCTTAAGACAGGGTGACCGGTTCTGCACCCGTTGCCCCATTATTCGGCACTAACTGGGTCTAATAGTATGGTCCATATTCCGGGGCTCAAAGAAGCCGGTTTCACCGGGGCAGGTAAAGCGTGAAGCGACGCCTCGACAATATGCAGGTTTTGCCCGGTGCACGGCTGTTGGCTAATTGGCCTTGTTAATTGTGCACAGTGCATAACATTAACTGTTCGTGGTTACGTCAGCAGCACACTTACTCGATGCTAACCAGGTATTGTCAAGCTAGGAAGAGAGATTAAGGCGGATGGTATGGGCGGTTTTTTACTCTGACTAATTAAAGGCCCGTGTATTCACAATCTGGTAAGGTCATGATACGATTGACGTACTTTTGATTTATGAGCTGTCATGCCAAGGACTTTGTACACCAAAAACATTTTCAGTTCTCTTGAACTAGTTCTACTTCCGCAAACCGAGTTTTTAATTGTGTGTTATGTATATGAGGTTGTATACCAAACCATTTTTATTCTCTGTAACCGTTTCAACTTCCGTCAGTACAGTTTTTAGGCACTTCTGATTTATCTGCTCTTATATATGTATAGAAAGTTGTACATCAAAAATTTTCCAGTTTACTTCAATCATTTCTACTAATTTTCAACAAGATTTGTGAGGTGTTAAGGACAGGAAATTACACGCAAAACCATTTTCATATCATATTCTTTACTTTTTTCTAATGTCGTAAATTATGTTCCCTTGAAAAACCTATAATTCTTGTGGAATGGAAAACGCGATAGTAATAAAAATTATCCTCAGGAGAAACAATTAATCTTTGTGAACAAATCCGCTCCATGAGATTCTCCAAGGAACCACATGCTTGAGAAAGAAAATCATATCATACTATACAGGTTTAACCTCGATGTTAACCAGTATGCATGTCCTTAATCGCATAACACTGGCACCATTCAACCCCATTTAGTTTCACTTACGCTCAAAATTACATTCACAAAGTCATCGGGCAATTCATTAACAAATATTATCGAAAACTAATGATATTCTTATGACATATCCCTTTTAATTTTTCTGCAGAGGTCCTCAGTAATAGTTCGGCTAGTCCGTGCCTCTCACCACATTGGGTCGAACTTGACCTAGCGGGTAACGGGCTCAAATTCAGCCCATGCAATGTTTCAACCACAGCTTTAAGGCAGGAGATTTGTACATGAGATACCCGTCATATTGGGGTTTGTTCACTTATAGTCTTTGCCCGGTTATACTCCACCCATGCATCAATGTCACCGTCGTCGTGTAAGTAAACTTTTTCGGCCTATACCGCCAAAAAATAAATAAATAAATAAATACATTTGGTCTTTTATTTCTGTATAAAAGACCACTGTTTAATATCTGCTTAGGATAGATAATTCTCACCGATTTTAGCTATTTCAGGTACAACCGTAAATTCTTAAAGCCGTCCTAAATGGTTTTGCCAATTAAGGGTACATTATAAAATAAAATAAATCATAATCATCGATTTATGCTGGCGTTTTGTGATACATGCACAGAACTGAAGAAAAAATACCTTGGAAATTAAAATCGTGCATCAACCAAGTCTCCAGGCCCATTTACAATACAGGTACAGCAATACAATGCCCGTACAACGTAATTTTTAATTTATGATTATTAAATTAAGCCGAAATAGCTTTTACCTTAGTTTTCTTAACTTCAAACAAAAGTTTCCTTGGCCTTGCAGCTATGTAAGCCTCTTACAAGAGTCTAAACTAAACCGTGGTTTGAATAATTCAACAAACACGAGCTGTATTACGATGCATTTCATATAATTACATATGAAACCTTCCAGCCTTCGGGCCCAATCTGGACAGTCTATAGATGCATCACATTATATGTAGCACAAATCTGGCTTATTGATTCGTCTTTGCGTGGCAACGAAAGATTTCAAATCCTTACCTTAAAGGAATGGAGAGAGTTTTTTTTTTGACATTTAGCCCTGTGGTAAAAACACATGCGATAAAGTATAATGAACCAAAGGGCAAGTTCATATAAAACTGCTACATAGAAATATGACAGCGAAGTGATGGAACCTCGTCAGGACTTCCGAAAGCCTGTGTGCCGTGTTTTAGAGTTCAAATAATAAAGAATTGCGCTGAATGCTCAAAGATTACAGCCTGCTCACGGTCTAACAATGGCGTAACTGTCAATCGGTAGTTTGTAAGCCACTTACCAATTATCCACTCTTTCTCTGCTTTGACGCAATTATGCCGCTTTCCAAACGGTCTTTCTCTGGATGTATTAGAGGGCCAGGTGGCAAATGGTCACACGTTACCAGAGAAATCAGGCTTCTCGTCAATTTACCTCAGTTATGATTTTATTTTAACGGTTCATGTAAAGGTGTTAAGAAGTAACAACTTTACACGTCCCCAACGCCAAAGCTCAGGCAGAATTATGTAACGAAAAACTGTACAGTGATGTTAAATATAATTTATTTGACGTCAGTATTAAATTTATTAGACGTCTAGAATTACACAAAGTTCTGTGTTTTCATCACATTTAACACATGTACACATAATAACAAGAAAATAATGCAAAGGGACCAGGCCTCGGAGATGCTTAATCCACCCGCAGAATCCCGCTTTATGCTGGAATGCAATATGAAAGACTACAGCACAGAGAGTAAAGCCAGCGCAGTGTGATAAACACATCATTTATATATATACCTGTATATATAAGCTTAGTACAAAACTACGTGACAGGTTTTCTTTTTTCTTTTCTATTCACAATTTATGCTTAAATTGCATTGAACATTATCCAGTTACATATGTTTAGTTGATTTGACAATTGAACTTACACTGAACTATTTGGCACAAATATGAGTACAGTTTTCTACAAAATTGCTCAAACAACGGACAAACTATACGAAGAGAATATGACTTTTTAAAACAGTATAAAACCTAACTTCTAAAAATGGGATTAACAGTTGTACTAATGGTTAAGAGATTACGACTGTAAATGTCACTAGTGTATAATCCGGATAGAAATTATTGGTCAGCATTTATGGTAAAATGTAACATTATCATAGTTTAGTTGAAACTAAATCGTAATCCTCGAATGTAAAGAGTATGCAAAATACAAACCGGCAATATTATAATTGACAAAAAATGCAACAATAAAATTCTAAATTATCTATTTATATATATTAATTTATTAAAATATAAATGCACGTTTTATACTTCTTAAATTTCATTTACAGCTCCAACCTATCCAAGAAAGATTAGATTCACTTATAAAAATAAAAAAAAAAAATAAATGCACATCACCACACCACAGAAACTAACCGAGCGCTTCCACTTACGCGCATAATGCGGCGATATATTCCTTATCATCAGGCAGAAAATTTATATAACAATAATTTCAATGAATATATAAAATCTTAGAAATGCGGAGTGCTTCGTGCTACATTGAAAAAATGAGATGCACTCTCTATATAATATGCAACAGCAGGCAAATGCCTAAATATGACAGGATGGCATATACGCCCCACGGATCCCTTGTCCTAAACTTCATGCAGAAGTGCACCCTTCATGAATAAAGGCGCGTCGACATGGTCAATTTAATGGACGCCTTACATGGACTTGACGGTGAAATGCCTGCTTTCTTTTAAGTCACATAATAGAGAGTGTATATTCATCATGATTAGATTGCAGTTGACTTGACTTGGGAGACGCTATGGTAATATAGAGTTGGTTGTCACCTTACATATACGCTGTGCATTAATTTTGACCAGATGTCAATTTGCAGGTGACATTGAAAGCGTGCAGGCTTAATCCAGCCGGTAAATGAGATAACAACACACGTGAACAAATTGGCTCTGGTCTTCATTTGATTTGTTTGCGATACAACAAACAGCAACAGTTAGCACTGCTTAAGGAAATATATTTTAATTTGAACCTAATCGACTTTTTAATGATATGGGGAGATTTCGGCATGAGTGGTTTTAATTCATTTGTCAGCTTACGGGCGGCAAGCGATCATCGTGAAAGAGGTTTTTGTTGCCTTTTTAAACATATAGAAGTATACGCGAGTACTTGAGATAGAGCACGTGTTTCTCTCTTCATTCTGCTTTCATTTTCGCCGCACATTGCATAAAATGACAAACTCCTTATTTAGAAAGCAATCCTCTGTACTTTGGCTGATAAATAGTATATGTAGATTTCTTGTTGATTTGAAACTTAAACAAAAAAGCATGCAAACTCTCACAATCACAAAAAGGGCCGGTAAAACAGAAGTTCTTGTTGAATGGCAAAACATAAGTTTGCAAATATTACCACGGTGTTGATCAGATAGTATTTTGTGTTTTATCCAAACACATGCAGATATTTTCTTTGTGTAGCAAATAATATCATGATGATCGAGTATAGCAATAAACAACCACTAAATATCAATTTCTTTCTTCTCTTTTTGCAACAATGTTTCGATATAGGTAAACCACTGTATACTGCTTCATGCAGCTGTATATAGGCTACAATGTTTGATGCACGTTTCGGATTTTTCTTGTTGTTACCAAAAATCTCCTCTGAAATGTCTTGCAGTCATATGGTTTACCATAGTGCTGAACTGCATGAAGCATTCCAACGTCAAAACGCAAGTTTCATTTACAAGTCTCCATTGCAGTGGGAAAAGATCGTGTACGGCATGTAACAAGTTGTTTTCATAAAGTATTTAGACAACCACAACAATCCAGCGCCTTAAAGCAACATCTTCATCATAAGGAAAGAATGTTTTCGACCATGTTCAGGAAGGGCGTGTACTGTGTGAGCATCGTCAGCAGTTTTATCGCTTTTATCTTCTGTTCCACACTCAACCTGGACACTGGGTATAATTACGGATATTCCCTCCGTAGTGATTTTCTTATGATTGATGCATGGGATTGTTGTACAATTGTGTACAATGAGAAATTTCCTTAGCATCCCAGTTTTTATCCCCGCTTTTTAACAATATTTACAAGTAATCCCTCTCCTGCCTTAGCTTTGATTGTATACTTATTGTGTATATTGATGGTACCGGATAATTAGACAGATGCAAATGAGAAAATTAGAACTCACCCAGGGGTATCTGTGCTCGTATGTATACATGAAATCAAAGGTAATCTCCTGCTGCTGACAAGTTAAAGTCTTACGCAATCCCAAAACACATTATATCATATAGACGGTATATATAGCAATCAGCCTGTATGTAATATCCGATGGTTAACATCCCTGTCAGCGGGTTACCTCTCCTTATCTGACACCACAAGATACGAACTCCGCAATGTGTGTGTACTATTTAAAGCTTCTCAATCGGAATTCATTACTATTTCAGATAGAAAATGACAGCCGTATCAAAATATAATGATATAACGATTTGGTTTTATTCAGGAAGCCATACAAAGTTCGACAGCTTCTGATAAATAAGTAAAACTACAAGAGGATGAGGGTTAGGCTGTGTACGCACGGATGCTGCCAGGCCTCGACTAAGACTTCCCAAGTTCTCATTAAAAACCCATGGATTCCTTTCTCCATACTGCCTGACCCAAGCACTCCAAACCAAACACATCTACAACACCGGTCATCAATTTTAATATCTCTCACATAATGTAGGAAAGCCTTATTTCAACGGGCATTTGTCACGGCTACATCCGCTAACTCTCTAATACCATACTTGCATATCGGAATAAAAATATTATGCATGGCGAATATAGGCAGTAATAAATGATACTGGTTTTCTTTAGGAAATTTACAAAAACAATGCCTCTATATCATCTTTCTATTTAAATCATAATTGTTTCCAGAGAGCACTTTTTAGAAACTGTATATATACAACGTCTAGGACATGTTTGTTTGTTTGTATTAACAGTCCGTCCAATACCTTTATACAAGGACCGGAACATGTGCGTGCATGCGTGTTTGCCCTAGCGATTAACCATTCAAAGTTACACAGGCGTGTCAGATGGCTGATGAAAGTTTGATGCCGTTCCCTGGTCCTACTGGAAACAATAAAAGACTATGTTAACACAGGCATAGCCGGAGAGCTTGTGCCAGCAAAGTCGTTACAGGAGAATAGGACAGAAATACAAGGCCCATGATATACCTGTGAGTGTATGCAGGCGGAGCGGAGCTGCAGTCACGGCATACATGCTGAGCCAGGTCGATATTAACACGTATAAGCCTTATCTGTTGGAAAGGTGGAGGTTCAAACTGACGAGACCCCTGATAGCCCTAAAGCACAGGCCTATACAGAGATCTAACTAGAGATACAGAGCTGATTAAGTGTGTGTGTATTGCTAACTGTACATCCCCCGTCCTCTCTGATTTCAATTACTATTACGCACAGATCATGCACTGCCCTTTGGAAGCTTGTCTCTTGCCCTTCGTCTTGGAGTTGATACGGGCAATAGATAATTAGCTCTGTTGATTGACGGAATATGACATTGACTGTCAGAATACGTCCTTCCTAAATAACCGGAAATTGAATGCTGATTGTGCCTTTCTTCAATCACTTACTATTACTTATATACCCTCTTTATATATTTATAAGCTCTTGAGATTCCATTTCTTTCACCCAGTTCTAGCTGAATAATTTCTCCATCCACCATCTATATTTCTTCAAAATTATTTCTTCTGTTACTTAGTTCTGAAAATGCCTTTGTTCTGCAAAATACCTCAATTCTTCTGTTTGCCTTTTTTATTATTGTTATCTTTTTTTCACATTTTATTTATTTATTTTTGGCCCTTTGACATTTCTCTTTTCAATTGTTTAGTTTTTGACATTTATTTTTGCATGGCATGATTTCGTCGCGGCCTTACTTAGGTCGCCACGATGTGAATATAATCTGGTTGATTTTAGTCACGAACATAATTCCGTTATACACGTATTATACGTGGTCGTGATTTCTTCCATCGGTTGGAGGTTTCGGAATTATCCTTATGTACCCGTGCAGTTGTGAGACCCCTCTGTCTTCAACAGTTTAATATCTAACTATGATTTTTTGACAGTCCTGTCTCCTGTTACATATACATGTATTCCTTGCGAATCTTGTCCCCTAACATTCAAAATCGAGAGTCGGGTGATCACTGAGTATAGCAATTAGCCTGCAGATAATTAGGCAAGTAAAAGGCCATAAAGGGCTATGCTATACTTCCGACAGTTTTTTGTTTAGGGTGCTTCGACGATATTTAATCAAAATAAGAGTCATCAACTTGTCGAGTTTAATTAATAACTATTGGCAAATATACTTCATTGGAGAAATACTTATTTCCAAAAAGGACTATAAAATTTCCAGACCAAAATTAAAACAAAATAAATTTAGGTCTATTGCGTCTTATCTTAACTGTTCACACAGGCAGGTATCAGGGAAAATGCAACTGCTGAAGGTTTACTTGTTTATTTCATTGGTGTTTTACGCCGTGCTCAAGAATATTTCACTTATAAGACGGCGGCCAGTATTATGATGGGACAAAACCTGACAGAGTCTTGTGGGAAACCCACGACCATCCGCAGGTTGTTGGAAACTGCTTAATATTTACACCATTCAGTCTGCTTAACATGTAAATCATCTGCATAAAAGGTTTTTTGAACCATCACAGCACACTCGAGAAATTAATAGGAAAATAAATATATCAGTGAATTTGGCATTATTGCTAATTGCTCATGCCTTGAATATGACAACATTACCACACGACGAAAATACAGACCATGAAACGTTTCACTACAAGGATAATTTAAGTCTCACAGAGCAAGGGAATGCCACAGATCACTTCCACAAATTTCTGTACATGCATGCTTTTTTCCAGAGGTCATTTTATAGAACTTAAAAAGTATTCTGAATAAATTTACAATTTGAACAGAACATGAGAACTGCTTACGATAAACACAAAAAAATTCATTTGTTATACGCTTGTAATGATCTAACCTGAAATATCACTTGCATTTTGATTGGTTCAATCTTTCATCTAGAGCTGTCAAGAGGAAAGCAATCCATGCTTATGGGATAGAAAGGTTCAGTTCTTATAGATTTTTATTTTCACCAGTGTACGCAGACCGAATTTGGCAACCTCTATCATAGTCTTTGTCCCAACATTACGACGGCAAACAAGCACCTAACGGTTACGTAAAAGTTTGTAACCTATATATCCCTGCAAGCTCATCATTTTGTCACCCCTTTATGAAGCAAGGTATCTAAGCCTCAAGTCGGACATTTGTATACATATCTCACTCGTGAAGAATGAAGGGCTTTCCAAGTTGATAATCGTAGGACCCATTTCCATAACAACTTAAAACACCACTTTCGAAAGGAATTCGTAACAAATAATGTTAGCGGCTAGCATGTTATAGAGAGCAAGCAGTCATCAGTCTTCAGTGATGCAGAGTAAACAATCGATATTATAGGCAAGATATCCAATTTAGATTTCAAACGATGTACGTGGACAATTTCAAGGTCGATTGTAAATGTATAGACATAGCTCAGTCGCGATTTAACAGCGACTGTTCATGAAAGCGCAGTGTTGAAGTAAAAAACCCGGATGCTTATACATCCTCTGGTCCTGGGTTAAGTGGAAGTTGATACTACTACAGAACATGGCCACACATTGTAGAATTGAGAACTTGAAGATTGAAGGCATTTTGATTGAGCATCCTCGCCACACTAGTTTTTGAACCAATATTTTGTGAAGGATCTAATAAATTCTGCAAGGCAAGATTATGTAGGACCTTTATAGTATATTACTATCCAAATATATGGATGATTTACAATTTCAAAACTTCTTTCAAAAATCCCTTTTGACATAAAAACGACGTGGAAGGAGAGCCCTCTTTCTTCTCACACACAGGAGACCCCTCTTTCTTCTTACACCAAGAATACAAGTATATTCAATACGCTATAAGGAAAGACAAATCAACTGTCATGAAGCCCGACGAAGGCAATGCAGTTGTGATTATATGGACAAAACGAACTGTCGCGCCTATACATAGTGTTCAACGCCCTGAACGGCGACTAAACGTCGACACCTACAGCCGCTAACTTAGTTCCGATGCAGAAAGAGAGAAAAAGATGCAAACTTTCTTGCATAACAAGGCTGAAATGTATGGAAAATGGATCCCGGATATTCCTTTCCTAATGGTTCACAATTGTGGAATGTACCTAGATGTACGCCCTATTTTGTTACCAATAACTGTTAACAATTACGAACTTGCAAACTGTTTGGCTGAGATTCGGAAAGACCATAAAAAACATCCTGGCGCGATGCAAAGCAGTTTCAAGTGTTCTATGAATGGACACACTCCTAACTGTTGCACGATCTGTGCCGGACCAGCTTTTATCGTCTTAACTCTGATCAAAAACCTTCCATTTTGTTGACGAATTTTGTACCTCTTTCTTGCATGAACTCGATAAAAGACATATGGAGTTAAGCTGATTTAGCGTTGGAATTCGACGGTGAATATTACAGGTTATAGGCATGCGCAACTGGGTCCAAGATTTTCCTCCGAACTGAAGAGTCCTGGAACACGAATGGATAAAACTGCGACTCAGACAGTATTAAGTTACTGATACACTATAAATTTCTATATGGTTATTTTATATCTACTTAAAATATACGGTGTATCAGAATTTTGTTTGCTTCGGATAAAACTGAAAACCGTAGGAAGGTCCGCCAGCAACTGCGGATGGTCGTGGGTTTCCTCCAGGCTCTCCCCTTTTTCCTCCCACCATAAAGCAGCTGGCCGCCGTCGTATAAGTGAAATATTCTTCAGTACGGCGTAAATCATCAATCAAATAAATAAATTAATTAATAAATAAAAAGATAAATAAATAAATAAACAGAGCTGAAAACTTTTTGCCATGGATTACTACCCACCCAGGGAGAATACTAAGGTGACAAAAATGCTATGATGTTACTTCCAGTAGACACCTTTTCTGCTTCAAAACAAATATGATGCCACCGAATTCTTCAAACAAATCATCTTTAGTCATTCCTCTCTAGATTTCACGAAGCAAGAGGATTCCAACGACTCCACATCATGTTATCTGGAAATGGAAATTCTTCATCTACCAAATCTGACGGAAGGCCACTGAATTGTTTTCCCTGAAACTTAGTCCCTAGGAAGCACAAGACTATACTTGTGTTTAACTCAGAGCAGCAGGTATGCAAACTTTTCCATTATTAAGTCAACCGCTTCCGATATCTATATTCAACCAGCAATATGAATATAGGCCGTCCCTGACAGATTCATCAACCAATTGATGAAAAACTATTTTAATGATTAAGCAATGAAACCGACTCAATTCGGTCTAGGCAAGAAAATGTTCCTCCTTGTGCGTCAATTACCCCCACTCCTCAAGGGCTTTTCCAAATGATATACCTTTTCCTAAAATTATATTTATGTTAGATGTTTGCTGTGTTACTGCCTCATATTTTTATGCAACTAGGAAGATATACGTTGTAACGTTGTACATCAGATCCAGTGTAGACAATATAAAGCTCTAATTATATTTGACAAACCACACGACATCTGAAAGACAGAATCAATGAACACACTTTTAGGTCTAATGGCATGCAAATGAAATGGCAATTTATAAATATTCTGTATTTTTTTAGCAATACATGGAGGTCGCTTGTTTTCCTTGTTAACCCAATGTTTCTGAATTTCAGCACTTTCAGCACAAGTAGAATATACAGCCAGCCTACTTTCCGTGACAGGTGCGTGGGCAATGGAATAAGATGTTTCTGAAAGCTTGGGCATTACAATGTATACGGCGCGCATTTGTTGTTACTCGTGTACATATATGTTGGCCTACTATGTATATATCCAAATTTTTTTCACGTATCATTCGTTGTAAGACGAGCATACCACATGGGTATGGATTCATGTCGTTATAAAGGAGATCGTTAGGAATCTGACATTCCATGCATGGGCACTGATTCTGGTAAAATCACCAGCTGCTGTGAACGTTGTCACAGTTTAAACGCACCCATACCCTCCACCTTCCACCTATACCATGATACTGAGATCTAATACGATGCATATACAGTCATAGTCTCCTTGGATTAAACATTTTTACAGCTTTTGGAATGATATATTCCTTTTATATATTTATTTTAAAATAAATTATATTCCTGCATAAACCGGGATTCTGATGCTTGACTAGACGTCCCAGAGGCCTGGTCCCTTTCCATTGTTTTTATCCTGTTGTGCACATATGTCCGCATGTCAAAGGCCGATGGTTTACCCTGAGATTATGTGAACAATCCGTGTGTGTATGCATGTGACTACAAAACATGCAGTAAAATATTAAATAAATCAATCAAATTCAGTCTAACATACACTTAATACATGTGGGAGTTTATTACAATCCACCGAATCATTATTTTCAGGAAGAACATTGTTGTATTCGTTGTCGTATGTTGTATAAAGACTCTGACCTCATTTATGTTATAGATCTCTTAGGTGTACCCCCGAATAAACAATATAGTATCATTTGGCCGAGGTATCTTCTGACGCGGCATCTACTACGCCAAGCGGTAACTGTGAGTTTAGCCTGTGTAAATACCATTGAGAATCCTTCTCTTGAGCACTGTAGTACATCTAGTTGCATGCAAGCAGTAAACAAGAAAAATCTCGCCTTTTACAGGCCTACAGGAAATTTCTCTAGTCAATGTGGTCTCCATATACGCGATGAGCACCATGCGCGGCCATACTGGTACGCACTATATACATAGGCTATTAGCGTATAACGGTATACGAAATAGAACCATCCTAATGTAGCTTATGTATAAGGCGAGAACAGTTTTCTGGCTAAATGGGCCAGCGAGACCCTGGTCGATGCTTCTTTATTTAGCGACATACTCATGTGAGAACGCCAATCTTGGCCGGTATATGATAGCATACTATCTACATGCGTCATCTTACCGCAATATATCGAATAATAGACCGATATGAAAATGCATGGGGGCGTCCATTTACATATCGCGAGGACGTTGAGTCTTTCGAGACATAAAGTCTCTGCAAAATATTTATTTATCTATTTGATTGGTGTTACTCAAGAACATTTTACTTATACGACGGCGGCCTTCATGGTGGGAGGAAACCGGGCAGAGCCCGGGGGAAACCCACGACCATCCGCAGGTTGCTAGAGGACCTTCCCACGCACGGCTGGAGAGAAAGCCAGCACGAGCAGCGACAACATTGGCAAGAGACACGAGATAATAACGCCGCATTGGCGTTCTAGCCAGGGAGCCCCCCTCTGCAAAATAGGATGATGAGATGGATATTTGTTTGTTAGCGTAGGGTTAACGTGGCTTTAAGCACATAAGTTTCATTGTGTCTCCCGACTGCAGTCGGCTCCAGTGTCGATATAATTCTAGTGCTGCCTCACTGGACACCAGACATGACACCTCCAGTATAGGCTAGTGGCACATGGCGAACCAGCACTTATTGTATGCATTTCATTATCCCTTATGCTGGTAAATGTGATAAGAAGTTTCTAAAATTTAGCCTATGTATGTAGACTGCACTCTACATTATTGTTTCACCAGAATTGCAGAATTTGCCTAAAATATGGCTTTATACATGTTCGAGTATCACTGTAAACTATTCAGCTTTTGGAGCTGTTTCTGAAGCATCCATTAATAAAATTCATATATACTGAAAATCTGACTTTGGAGACAGGTATGTTACTTTATCTATAGTTGAAAAATGTGTTCAGATATGCCTTTCTGCCACAGTAGAATAATGCAGGCAATTTTATAGCTATAGTCGCAACATTTTGAACACCCAACAATTTACCCATCGACATTTTGACCACCATGAAGGCAGACGTTTCCCACGCAGGTAACACTTTTCCCAGCATGATGAGAGTTTCCCCACCATAAGGCATTGACCCTTCACAACATGCAGACATTTTCCTCAGCATGCGCACACATTCCTCGACCTACAGACTCTGTTCTCCGTAACACATCTGTCGCTCAGAAACTATTTAAACCAAACAATTAGGTTTGTCATTGTGCACATTAACATAAACACTTGTTTCATATGAAAATAATTACTTTTTAAATTCATGTTTTCGCATCATTTTTCTGCTGCTTGCATGTACAGTTGTATCCAAGTCATGTGTAGCTGACAAATGATAATTTATTCATGACGCATTATATTTAGAAAATATAGATTTACCCGCTATGTCCACTGCTGGTGGTAAAAATAAGCTGTCAACGACGCTCGGGTAACCCGGCATGTGCAGCGAAAGTTCGTTGAATACCACTTGCCTTCCATCAGTATTGTGTAGGGCCCTACCATAACATAACATTTGTCAATAACTTTTCAAAAGGTGGTTTACTTCTTTCCTTCTCCCATAGCACTGTCAGAAATTGTGGAAGTGAAAAATTTGGGGGTTAAAAAGAAAAAGAAGAAAAACAGAGACAGAACAAATAAAACAATTCTGCCCAACACCGCGATGGAAACCACTCCGCGGTCATTGCTCTATCCTGTGACGACTGAACACATGCCAGACTAATCCTAAACTATGTCACGGTTACAGTAAGAGTGACGATATATATGTATTACTTAGGCCGAACAAACACGCAGCTCTTTACCAGTTCTGCGACGAAAAAATTGTGTCAGCAGAAGCCTAGCTTCGTATTTACAGGCCTACTTGAATGTGTTGATTTACGGCTCATGACATGTAGGGGAGATAACTTTGCGATGACCTCTAAGTTAAAGGGAGCTTCTGATTTACTAAGTGGGCAAGTTCAACCGAACACAGGGCATTTGTTTAAATTTCTTGAACAGAATGTTGACTTATTGGTTTTGTGTAAGTGATAGTTTGGATCTTCTTTCATTCATTGGACTAATACAGAGCAAAATATGAAGCATAATTATAAAAGATTGTAAGCAATAACTTCTCCCAATTATCATGGCGGGAAAGTTGTGCAATGACCCATGTGGAAAACGAAAGGTGAATGTGGGATAGGCCTACGTGTCACTGTCATACTGAAAGCTACACAACTTTGTCAACGTGAGGACCTCTCTTTCAGTTCGGGCTGTTGCATAAGCATTTATCCAAACTTTTTGCGTGATGTCGGATGTTTACAGAAAACCATTTGCTGTAGGGAGTTTTGTAAAATTAACTGCATATTGTGGGTTGGGACAACAACAACAATATAATATTAGGTAGACCTACTTATATGTGCTCCTGTAGGTCGAACTAAAAAAACCTAGCGTGCAACTTTGGGTTGCTGTCATTTGGTAGAATCATAATCAAAGAGTGACTTCAGTTCATTGAAGAAATGACAGAATTGTCAGTCACAGACCGAGACATCAACCTTGTCTTTACAACAGCCAATTAGTCAAGTCAGGACAGACACAGGTTTATTATTCATAATAAATGCTTAGAAAGACATTGACACATGAAATGACGATTAGCAAAAGGTTCAAAATTGAGAATGACATTCCTTCAGATTAAGAGGTATTGTAAAGTACATTTGTTTGTAGGACTTGGTGGGAAAAAACAGACGGTGGCACTTGTTTGGTTTCCCATAATATACTGTAATCTCAATTTGAGAGGCTGTGATGAACTCTAGATGGACTGAAAGTGCTGAAAGATTGCTCGCTTACCACCATAATAATGCAGTGTATATATCACATTTGGGAGAGTCTTTCAGTTACTTGCCACAATGCCGGGTGGTTTACTCCAGCACATAAACTTTGACGCCATGCTAGAAATCGTAATTCTGGAGCATGTCGTTAAACAAAAATCAAAGAACTAAAGCAAAAAGGACATTTGATAAAAGTTGGCATGTATTGTTGACATTTTCTTTTAGACAGTGCAATGTAGGTGATGAAAAATTTATCTCAGGCGCAGATTGTCATTTAGTATCATTTATATATTCCTCTGATATATCTGTATACATCTACATTGTAGTTTCTCCTTATAATTTCCGTTATTGTGATGTCCTTGTTGGAATATGCATGTAGATACATCAGTCTTATTACTGGCTTGTGATGTGTGTCTGTTTACAGTTTGTGTATATTTGAGTGAGACAGCCTCCCACACATAAACCACAATGTCGTCCATTCAGAAAATGGCCATTCAGGGTGTGCGTAGTTTTGGACCAGAGGACAAAGACAAACAAGTCATCACTTTCTTCACGCCACTGACACTGATACTGGGCCCAAACGGAACAGGAAAGACGGTGAGTCTGCTGATACAATGGTCACACCCAAACTTTCATCTGTAAGATTGCTACATTGAAGTCAGTACTTGTATCAAAACCTCATGTAGAGAATTGGCCGCTACATGCACTGAAGGGGGCCTCTGTTGCTCAGTCAGTTAGCGTGCTATCGCAGCACAATGACCCGAAGCCTGCCACCAATGCGGTCGCTGTGACTTCAAGACCAGCTCATGCTGACTTCCTCTCTGGCCGTACGTGGGAAGGTCTGCCAGCAACTTGCAGATGGTCATAGGTTTCCCCTTGCCTCTGCCTGGTTTCCTCCCATCATAATGCTGGCCGTCGTCGTGTAAGTGAAATATTCTTGAGTACGGCGTAAAACACCAATTAAATGAATAAATAAATAAACATGTACTTACATTTATGTGGACTTGACATAAAATGTCTAACATGACTTAAGCAACTCATTTTGCCTGATTCTGAGAGTTCTATCCATCCTTGAGTCTCAAATTTAAAAGATGTCATACACGACTGACAGTATTTAATATTTCTGTTGGTAATCTGATTCTGGACAGGCCTGATGAAAGTCAAAAAGAAAATTAATGTATGTGGTAAAATTGTTTCCATGTCATTAATTTTAAATTAAGTGAATGTTTGAGTTATGAAAAAATATATCTGTTCATATAATATTTTTAGAGTATACAAAAGCTATATCAACATTTTCTCGAGGTTACTTTTGCTTTTCTTCATTGTTCTCATTATTTTGTAGACTATAATAGAATGCCTGAAGTACATTACCACTGGGGACATGCCACCGGGATGTAAAGGTCACATGTTTGTTCATGACCCAAAGGTTGGTAACAACAGCCATGGAGTTTGAGTAAGCTGTTTTCCTTGCTGAAAGAAAACCGCATGATTGCAGATCAGAGAAACTTTAGTTCTTCATGATTGACCTTTTCTCATCAGCGTAATTCCTTAACTTTCTTTCCAGGGCAATTTGTGCATCAGTATATTTGGATTTTGAAGACAAAACGACATTGGTCGGGTGGGCCGGTTTCAGGACATCATAGAAAATAAGATTTTTATCAGTCTGCACAGAGTAATGCCTTCTGAATATGATTGAATAAACACCTTGCAAACATTCCAGCGCAGTAACGATACCACGAAGTACAATTATTATTTGCTTAAAGACATTAATACCCAAATTGAAGAGCATTGCAGATCATGGTTTAAGTAATAACCTCACAAGATAACACGTGCACGTTTTCTATGTTTGTGGACAGGTGGCGAATGAGAGAGAGGTTAAAGGTCAAGTGAAGCTGCAATTCCAGGATGTGTCGGGCAAGCAGTGTCTCGTGGAACGCTCCATGTTGGTGCAGCAGAAGGTGAGGCAGATATTATCCGATGAGGCTTTGTACAATGTTCCATGTATGTGACATTCATGATCATAGAATTGTGTGTAGACGACATGTGAAAAGTGAAATGTTTGAAAGAGTTGTGGCAATTTTGGTTGAGTCTGTGAGAAGCCATTTCCTGATGTTTGGAGGAAATGTGAGTAACATTTAGCGGGATTCCCCCCCCCCCCCCAAAAAAAAAATGCTTTACCAAAGAATATGGGTAAGTGAATAATAATAATGTTTAATTATTAAACTTCGATAACTTTTTAAGGAAATAAGGTCATTCTTCCACTTGGTCAACCCAGTATTGATGAGGTATATACAGATGGCTGACAAGTGAGAGCAAGACGGTCCACAAAGTCCCGGTCCAGGACCAGGCTTGAACCTGCGCCTCTTGTGCCTCAACTGTGCTCAGGATGCCAAATGTTTACAAATATTTAGCGAATGTTTGCATACATGACATTATGTTTGTTTGGTTGGTTGGAGTGGAGAAGGATTTGTTTTCTCTTGGGGGAGATTTGGAGTGAATATCTGTTAACCCATCAAAAAAATGCAATAACATATACCTTGTTTCTGTAAGTTTGATGTTATAATTTTGGGTGCTGCAGACCAAAATGCCGACGTTCCGTACCATGGACGGTGTTATTACTCGCCTGGGACCTGACGGATCCAAGATCAGTACCACGTCCAAATGTGTAGAGCTGGGCAGAGAGGTTTGCGCTGAGTTAGCTCTTAACGTTATGAATATAACTCAACTGCATTTTCTATTTTAATATTGTCCTAAGAACTTTTTAAGTTTCCAAGATAAATATTTACAGATATTAGATATAAAAAAATAAAGTAGTCTTGGATTTCTAGGTGTTAGGTGGGCAGTAGCTGACTCCAGTTAATTTAGCATATACCTATTCCAAACCTTATAGGTGGAGGAATTGACTGATCGACGGCTATACCTCCCAATTTTTCCCTAGCCAATGAGGAAGCATGATCAACATACCTCAGTCAGGTCAGAGACCTGGTCTGTCAGCTAACACTGCATAATCCATATTAAGGCAAAGTCAGTGATCAAGGAAAGCAGAGAAATATTGCTAATATCTGATAAAAACATTTCAAAATATTGAAATAGATAGTGTAATTGGATTGTTGAGAATTTCTGAAAATTAACATTTCATATTCTTGCAAATCAGACAATAAATGAAAGACTTACTAATGCATTCAGTTATGTCCTCAACCCAAATACAGTCTGATTTATTGTAGTAGTGTGTGTAGCCTTGTATGGAGATGACAGCTTTACTGGTGTATATAGCCAATCAGTATCCAGGCTCGGCTGCCTGGTACACGGAAAAGCATTTGCCCTAGTCCTGAAGTTGGACAGAGGTGTGGAAAGATGCATTTAAAATGAATCTTGTTAGTCCATCCTTTGATTTGCAACAGTACACGTAACTGTATGAGACAGCTGATTTAGGCTGACAGGGGGACAACACTGAAAGTGCAATCTTGTAATTATTACATGAATCTATAATTTGAAGTTACACATACATGGTTATACTAAAGTTGAGTATATATTTAAGTCTTATCTTTTTAACAATGCTCTGATAATACATTAATACAGTATTAAGGAATTATCTGAATTATCACTAGAAGGGCATGATTGACTGGCACACTCAGTAAAAGTGCAGCAAAATTAGGTAAAACACAAACTAAAATTTTCAAAAAAATAGATTTCGTGGTTTTACTGTATGCTGTGAATCCATGTCATCTGTTTTAATTATATATACATATAATTGGAAATGTGTGATATGTATTTGTTTTCTTTGTTTTTTTTTTTGACAGGCTTGAAAATCTTGTGTATTTTAAATGAAATCCCTTGATGATCTTTGTAGCTTGAGTTAGAAATGCTGTCTCATTTACTTCCGGCAAACTGAGTAAGTGACAGATCTTAGGTGAAATCATCTCCCTTTTTATGTGTAGCTGTGATTGACGGGCTTGTGGGCGTGGTGAATTCTGTGCTGTCGATCGGTCAATTTAGGAGAGACTGGGGTAAACTTTTGCACCTCACCAGATTCTGGTTACCTGACAAAGTACTGTAAAGCCCCATAGAACTGCATTAAAGTTTGTACACCCCAATCAGGTTGATCAAATCATCCTCACATCCTGCTAGATAAATGTGATACATTACAATTATGCCTTGGTTTGTTTTTTTTCCCCCAGATGGTCACTTCTCTTGGTGTGTCCAAGCCTGTGCTGGAGAATGTCATTTTCTGTCACCAGGAAGACGCCAACTGGTTTGTGCCCAAATTGTTTTCACACTCAGCCTCATTAGCTACATTTACCTGAATAGGTGTTTTCTGTTAATGGCATTTGCAAGAAATCTAAATACTGGGATCCTTTTCTGTGGTCTAACGAACATCTTTTGTTTATACTGAAAATCTGTACTAAAGAGCTGGGCCTGATAGGTTCCACTGGAGTTTCCCTTGCTCTTGACCAATGACTTCACAGGTTCGAATCCAACTTCCTTTGTTTTGACTGTAACCTAACATTAGGACTTCAGCCCACTTTTACTCGTTGTGATGAAGTATTTGATTTCTTTTCTGATAGATTTCATGTGTACTTTACACCTATTGCCAAATACTAAAAATTAAAGGGCACTCAGAAGGTACGAACGTCTGCCACAGCTAAATGTACAGATCCCTGTATTACTTTCAAAGGGACAGTACTCCACATTTCTGCAATATGTATCAGTGGTGATGAATGGTTTTAAAAATGTTTGCATGCTGATCACAATCAGACTAACAGCCAAGATTGAATGGGTTTGTCCATTATTCAGTGACTTCCATGGCACATGTGTGATTCCAATCCATGCATAAACATTTCCAGTAAATTGCTGACAGTGAGCAAAACCATATCCTTCTTGGCAGATGTGGAACTTTGTCCAACAAGTGACAATGCTAACACAAGAACTAAATTTACAGTTATGGAAAAGGGCCTCCGTGGCCGAGGGGTTAGTGCCTCAGTGCAGCATTATAATCCCATGCCTCTCTCCATTGTGATCTTGGTGAGTTCAAGATCAGCTTAAGCTGGCTTCCTCTCCGGTCGTATGTGGTAAGGTCCGCCAGGAACCTGCGGATGGTTGTGGGTTTCCCTCTGGCTCTGCCCGGTTTCCTCCCAACATAATGCTGACCGCCATCGTATAAGTGCAATATTCTTGAGTACGGCGTAAAACATCAATCAAATAAATAAATAGGTTATGGGAATTCGGAACCCACCTGAAAGACAAATGTTCCGCAAACAGAGGTCATGTCTTAACGCAAGAGGAATCAAACAAGGGGAGAATACAGGACAAGTGTTACTACTTTCTCCATATTTCTTTTATAGAGCAGCATCACTTAGGTGCATTGTCATAATGGATGATTTTTACGATTTTGTAGGCCTTTGAGTGAAGGAAAAGCGCTGAAGGAGAAATTTGACGCCATTTTTGCCTCCACCCGATACGTGAAGGCGTTGGAGGCTATACGGAAGTTGAAACAGTCACAGGTGATATTTCTTCCTCTAGTTTGCTTCTATCAGTACTTCTGCCAGAAAATTGCGGGTATGAATGTGTTTATACGTTATATTACTTATGTTTTAATGATACAAATGTGAATATCCCAGTTGCATTTCGATAAACGTTTTGACTGGTGCAGTAATAAATCACAGCCCAGTGTGAAGCAGCCGTCATAATTTTGACAGCATTTGGCTAAAGTTACTGTTTTCATCTGCAGATTGGGTCAATGTGTAAGTGCTTTATGTAATGCATGGAACAAACGCAATATAGGACAACAATCCCACGGTCATTTCAGTTTTGGCCATGGCCATTCATTAATACTGATACATTTTTTGTCAGCATGATCAAGGCAACAATGGTAGAGAAGTGGTGGATTCCCTGTATTAAACCAGAAATTGGCAACACCCTTTTTAATTTCATTCTTCTCAAAAAGGAGTGCGAGTGTAAATGCTGTGATCAGTGAATTTAGGTCTGCACTTTGTCGTGTCAAATTTTCTGAAGTAGGAGGGCTTTGGAGGATTGACAGTCATTTCTGTGACACAGCAGTAGTGTGTAGGGCCTTGAAGGTGTACAGAAAGGGGAGATTACTCTGGTCAGTGTTCCTCGCGTTTGTAGTATTACAGTGCATGTGATAGTCCTTCTGTTTTGTAGGACACCGAGTTAAAGGTGTACAGAGCTGAGATGAAACACTTGAGACTGAACAAAGAGAAAGCTGCCCAGGTGAGAAACAATTGTGACCAGGTACCATAACTGAGGATTGGTAGTGTTGACATGAAACTACTCAAGGTGAAGCAAAGAGAAGGAATTGTGCTGTAAGCATTGTTAGAAAAACTGTAGCCTTACAGACAGCTCTGTTGGGAAACTTTGAAATTGAGTGAAAATTTGTTTACAGCTGCATGATGTGTCTTTCGTGGACTTATTGGTTTTAGCTAACATAGCAACAGGAACAAGCTGAAAATGTGGTCTGGATGATTCTTCATGGCTTTTGTGCCGTTTTTGTAACTTCGCAGATAGCTGGTGACCTGGCCGAGACACAAGGGAAGTTTGCGGCCTCTCGAGAGTCTTTGCGAGAATATGAAGAACAGATAACTCCTATTGAGGTACGTGTACCCTATGTAACCTCCTCATTCCTTGTCAGTGTAGATATATGTCAGATAGTGAATAGATCTCTGTATTGAGGTACATGTACCCTATGTAACCTCCTCCTTCCTTGCCAGTGTAGACACATGACAGATAGTGAATAGATATCTGTATTGAGGTACATGCACCCTATATAACCTCCTCCTTCCTTGTCAGTGTAGACACATGACAGATAGTGAATAGATATCTGTATTGAGGTACATGCACCCTATATAACCTCCTCCTTCCTTGTCAGTGTAGACATATGACAGATAGTGAATAGATATCTGTATTGAGGTACATGCACCCTATGTAACCTCCTCCTTCCGTGTCAGTGTAGATATATGTCAGATAGTGAATAGATATCTGTATTGAGGTACATGTACGCTATGTAACCTCCTCCTTCCTTGTCAGTGTAGATATATGACAGATAGTGAACAGATAGCCCCAGTTGAGGTATCTTGTGTGTTCTCACCCTTTGCATTGTGTCTGTGTAGATATGTAACAGTCCTGTGAGCCCTGAGTCGTTTGCTCATTCATGGAAACTCTCGTTGAAAAATGTTTATGTTATACAGAAAAAGTTGCATTGAATGAATTTCTTCAGGAATTACCCGCCCGGATAGCGCAGTTGGTTGGGCGTCCGCTTTCGGACGGGGAGATCTGGGTTCAAACCTGGGTCGGGTCATACCAAAGACTTTAAAAAATGGTACATTCTGCTTCCTCGCTAGGCGCTCAGCAATAAGAGGATAGAGGGTGGACTGGTCGGCCCGGTGTCAGTATAATGTGACTGGGTGAGGGGGCTTGTTGGGTGTCTTCGGCAAGTCGTCTCGGTGAGGCAGCACCAGATAAAAGATACGGTGGAAATCCGTCCTGCACCAAGGAGACACCGCCTTCGTATAAGTGAAATATTCTTGAGTAGGGCGTTAAACAATAAGCATTCATTCTTCAGGAATTGCATGATTATTACCATCCCAAACAGTTTAATACGGAAAGGTTTTGACATAAAAACTTACATGAAAACGTTTATTAACAAATACCTCGTTCTTGAAGAAGTGAAGTACCACAGACCATAGCAAGATTTGACAAGACTGTAAAATTTTTATGTGACAGTTTGTTACAAAAGTTTTCGTCATGTGTCAGAGTACCTTTAAAAAATCTGACAATGATATAAAACTAGATCAGCTGCACGCCATGAAATTTGGGTGGTTGACGTAACCCAAAAATCGGTTACGGGTTTTAAACCTTGAATAACCGATCGTTCGGTGTCACCATGACGTGAAAACAGACCAATTGTTCACGCAGATTGGCTACATGAATTTGTGGCTAATTAAGTGAGCTACTACCTCTTATCTTTATTCCTTTTATTTACCCCAACTTCGGCAAAGCCTTTCAATATGCTCAAACTGACAAGGTCAAAGAATACAGGTATCTCACCGAGAATGACTACGATGTCAGATGATAATCTGTGTCAAAGCCAAGCCCACCATCAAAAGTGAAATCTCTGCGACATGTTGTTCATCACATGGATAATGGAAACTCTTCACCAAACAGGAATTCATGTTCAATGGCATTTTGATGATAATTACAACCGTGCAACTGGAGGCCAGTCCATGGTAGATTTATCCAGACTGAAAGCTGGGACACATGGACTGTAATTCACCTCACATTCCCCCCAAACAACACACTTGCAGACACAGTGCTGTCACGTATCATGGACTCAGGATAGTATTTTAGAATTCTGACATTCATTACAACCCGGAGTCCTTCACTCAAACTCAACAAAATCGCATCAGAAATCGAGGGTCATGAAACTACTCTTGATGAGGTATGCTCTCAGGTCACCTAAACTTACGTTTGTTCAAAATAGACAGAAAAGACAAAATTTTATGGCCTTCTGAATTGTATTATGAAACCTTAAGTAGAGCCCACCGTCAGCAATGAAAACATCATAATTTTCAAGATGTTATTGATGCCAGAATTCTGTTACGTTTCAGGACCTTGTTAAATTTACCGATACACTTCAGAGTTATTAGTCTGGCAGTACATGTCAGATTTGAATTTATATCATGTTATAAATAACATACCGACGACAGGGTAAGCTTCCTGAATGCCAGGAACGGCAGCTGTTGTTCTTATACACGGTCGTAATTTTGTTGATAGTAATCCGTGGAGCTTCGGCGAACCGATAAGTCAAAAAGAAACACTTACCAGTACATACATGTACTCCAAGTGAAGATCACAAGTGTTGAGTGATAATTCATTGCCATTTAATAATTAATCTCTCACTAGTGGCATAAAGTCTTGCCGTTGCTTGTTCGTCCATACCTGTGTTCTGCATGTTATACACAAAAATTCAAACCCACAACTGTCATGGTAATAAAAATACCTCATTACTTTATAAAGCTCATGTGTTAGCGGCAAAGTTTCACTTTTGCACAGGCATACCCAAGCCTGAACACTATTTACACTGCCAAGACCAGGTTAAGAATACAGTTGAGTCTATATATTTGCAATAGAATGAACTGACACAGGTGTGAACATTTCCTGTGGCCACGCAGAATCGCATTCTTATTGCAAATTACCTGTTAAGAAGTGATGGGTTGAATCCGTCAGTACACAGACGACTTCATGGAAGTCCTGCAAGCCCTTAATGTTTTTTTTCGGAGGTGTTGCTGAAGTGAGTTGCTTGAGTGAGTGTTTTGCATTAGGAAAGACTAGAAATCGGGGCCTCTACATACCCTTGTTTGAAGAGTGTTGTAACATACATCATTAAATGTGGCAACCAGTTCAATCGAGTTCAGCGGATGCCTAGTAACTGTAGGCAGAACTTCAAAGCTTCCAAACCGCAAGACCTGAGATTGTACCGAATTTGCAACTTTGTTGTGGTTATTGGAAGCTCAGCACCAAGTTTCCAGGATCAGAGGCTCTTTATCACTATACAGTACAAACTGGACGAATGATCAGTGTACAAATTCAGTCCAGATTTGATCCAGGCTTAAAACAATTCACTGGCATCAAGAAATACGGCTGTATCTTATGGCTGGCATTAATATAACTTATATTAGTCCCAGATTATGGTCAATCTTAATCCAGTCATTGACAGATATGTCACTCTGATGGACATATGTGTGGATTTACAAACTTTGTCAAACTGTATGTATGCACACTTGCTGAAGCCCTAGGTCATTTAATGAAAAATAACATGAAGTCTTCAAGGAAAAAATCACGATTCACACTTTTCAATCTTGAAAATGTATTTAGAAATCGCAGAAAATAGCCTGTAATCTGTAGATACTTCTTATATATATATATATAGATATATTTTTTACCTGATTACATCTGTATTTGAAAATTATATAAAAAGACATTCACTTTTGTGAAGAAATTGCTCGTGATTTCACAACGGTTGCTTTGTAATTTGAGTTTCAAAATTACAAATACATTCTCTGGTGATATCAGATGCTATGACTCGAGGACTAATGAATTCTGGCCAGGCCATTAGTTTACCCAATTGCTGGGTTTGTCTAATATTGCAGTTTGTAGGCATATTGATGTGTGTGTAGCTTACAGTGGCACAAAAGGTGAAACTTTTCACAACCTGACAGGGAGTCTTTCCCGTCTCGGCCAGCTAGTGAGGCTAGTGAAGACTGATGAAAGTATGAACTGTCGGTAACTGACTACTTGTAATCTTGTATACTCCCCACTGAGAGTTTATGACTTAAGACAACAGTCCTCGAAAGGCATCATGGTATACAGTTGCCCCAAAAGCGTCTCATATTGTGGCAAAACTAAGATAAGTCACAAGTAGACCAGTTAGGCTCTTCGAGGCACTGGACAGCCTGAATGAGTTTTGTTTTTAATAACATCCGTTGAGCACTGAGCTGTTCAAATGCATCATTTGTTATGACGTTTCAGGAGATCAGTGTAACCGATTTATTGGTGTGCTCAATTACACTCTGTGTAACCGTGTAATTTTGTTTGCGCCAGATTTCGTGGCCTGGGCTGCAGGCTTAACCCCTGAGATTTGTCAGGCGCATTATGAAGGAAGAGGGCGCCCCAAACTCTCTGATTGTTTCCTCAAGCTGAAGACATGACCACTCTCAGAAAAGTGAAGTATATTGAAATACAGTATAAAAACCCCAGTCAAATAAATATATAATGTAGTCAGTTATGATATCGGTAGAGTGTCACAGACGTTTATGTTGAACACCTGCAATATTTGATTACAGGAGAAGTTGGAGGAAATTTATGACAGAACTCGGAATATCAACAAACTAAGTTCCCAGAATGGTAAGTGTGATGAGATGTCTGACATCTCAAAGAAAAGGTTTCCAGGAAACCTGAAACAAATTTGCTTTTGAATTTTTTGCTTTGATGATGAACATTAGTGTGAGTATGTGTTCTTGTTGGCCAAACATTCTAGAATTTCATATTTCTCTGCCCTTGAACACCGAGACTCTGTTTGAATCAACCTCCAGCTGGCTTGGCTCTAATCCGTGTGACCTGGATGTTTTGTCGGTTTCAACCTGCCCATGTTACGTTTAATGTCCACATTTTGGAGGAATGAAACATGTATACATTTTGTCTGTCCTTCGGGTCTTTCTTTTTTTTCACGAATGATGTGGTTATTTAAGTTCTATACCATCAGTGAATCTGATCTCATTTGTTATCCGGCTGAATACTACCTCAGAGCAGCAGTGATTATCAACAGAATATTGTCAGGTGTTTGGTTGTGTTCCAGGTAAAATGGACGGGGAGAAGAAAATGCTGGAGAAGACAATCAATGAGATCATTGAAAACTTGGAGAACGTGTTTCAAGGTAATCTGTGAAGACAAAAATGACAAACTTAAATAAACAAGACATAATGAGTGTGTATAATTTTAGTCATCCTTTTTTATGAAGTAAAAGACGTATGCATTTTGCCCAAGGGTGATTCTTGTGAAGAGCAAGGGGTTGATGTAATGGGGCCGGGGGGGGGGGGGGTCAAACTTTCAGTGGTTTGCAGACAAGGGCGCAGCGAATTCAAAAGCAATACAAAGCATTTTCTGGTTTTGTGAGAATCAAGAAACAGAATCTACATTGTTGCCTGATAATACTTTTCATCTTTTTAACACTTCTTTGTGTATCATATGCTTACTCTGAGGTACCTAAGCTTTGATCAGTTGGCGAAGACGTGTCCCATTCAAACTATTGCTAGTGTTAAATGAGGTGTGAAACAAACTGCTGTCAGAACGATATCCTGTGGATGTGAATAGGCCTAATGAACATCGATGTGATGTCAGATTTGTCTGGAGGCCTCCGTGGCTCAGTCGGTTAGCGCAGCACAATAACCGGAAGCCTCCCACCAATGCGGTGGCTGAGTTCAAGTCCAGCTCATGCTGGCTTCCTCTCCGGCCGTACGTGGGAAGGTCTGCCAGCAACCTGCGGATGGTGGTGGGTTTCCCCGGTCTCTGCCCGGCTTACTCCCACCATAATGCTGGGCGGCGTCGTATAAGTGAAATATTCTTGAGTACGGCGTAAAACACCAAACATCAAATAAATAAATCAAATTTGTCTGTTACAGGATCCACAGAAGAATTGGAGCAGATTTTATCAGAGTTCCAAAACAAAGTTGAGGACACCAGCAAAACTGTGGCTGAGGTAAAAATGAAGAGTTAACGCAACGTGTTAAACAAACTAAAAGAAGATAGAGATGGTGCTTTATGTGTAAATATTTGTTCAGTTTAAGGCCCCTAGGATGTTCTGTAATATTTGATGAAAACTTTGTAACATTTCTACTTTTAATAAGCTACCACAGTGTCTAGTTTTCTTTCCTTTGTTTTTTTTTTTTTTTTGTTGCAGCTTGAGAAAAAGTTGAGCCGTATAAAGCATGACCTTGACAAAGTCAATGAGGAGAGGTCAAAGATAGATGTGGATGTGGGAAAGATGGAACAGGCTGCTGCGGTGAGTATGTGCACCAGATTTGTTCCCAGAGGTAGTGCTAACTTCATGTTCAGGCTGAAAGTTCCAATTGTCAGTCTGCGAATTGTCAAACACATAAGATGCTGATTTAGTCCTAATCTTGGACTGGAAATTTCCAATATACCTCTGCTGTTCTCTAGGTCTTGGTGGCATGGACAGGTTGAGTGGATGGTCATTTGCCATCTGCTACACATTGTCCACTTTAACCTTGCACTCGAAAAGCTTATCAATTACTTGCCAAAGGTCATTTGTTTACCTTGAACACTCCAATTCCAGCACCAGTAACACTGCTGAATTGTCTGTCCGGTGTATATTCTGGAGTATAACTTCATGCAACAACCAATCTATCAATATCCATCTTTTCAACTTTATTCTGTTTCAGATTGTGAAATGCAGACTATTCCGTAACATTTTTGTGAATGTGAGATTTAATTTATCCTTCAATATACTAAGTGTCCTGTAAATGTCTTCTCATATCCCTCAAAATGGATACAGGTGTAGTTTTTTTTCACACTCTATCTAACATAACCCTCAGTGCTTGTGATACGTTTTCATGGCTTGATTTGCTTTCATTTCAAACAGGACCATGAAAACAATGTCCGAGGACGTGATGCTTCATTGAGGCAGTTGGCAGCAGAGTATGGATTTGAAGGTACCCATTATTGTGGCTTTACTTTAGAAATAATCTTAAAATTTATGATTGTGATAATTTACTCTGGACATCAGAATTTATGAACACCCCCATTTTGTGTGTTGAGGTTTCAGTCGAGGGGAGATAACTCTTGAACGTTATCAACAGTTTGAGGATAAAGTCCGAGAACGGATTGAGGAAAATGTGGAAAAGCACAATCAGACCAAGGTGAGAACTCTGACTATAGGTGTCTGATTTTTATCAAATTTCACAGGTCAAACTTTTTTCAATATTTGTGTTCGAGTGTGTTCAGTAAAGATGTTGAGATTTAGAACAAAGTGAATTAGGATGGATTGCTGCTGTTTGCCATTGTGTTATAGCAGATGTGTTGTGGGAGTTTGGATCCATGGTTTGATGGGTTTCATACCATTTTGCAATGATAGAGCCAGATTGCTGATGTGATAGAGACACATTTACATAATAATACACTGATTCTGCGTAAATTAGTGTAATAAATGTATACTTGTAACTCAGCTTAAATTATATTCCTAAATTATAAAACATTTTAAAATGAAACTGTGTGTATGTTGAATGTAAGAATGGTTGATACAGGATGCTCTCACTCTATTAATTACCTTATTGGTAATGGTACAACAACTTATTATTTGCAAGTTTACAATAACTTTTGTTTCAAGGATGAATATGAGCAACAGGAGGCCGATATTCAGCAGAAAATAAACAGTGTGCGAGAGCGTGCGACGAAAGTAGAACATGATATCCAGACGAAGAAGGAGACAAGTGTAAGTTTTGCGGTGTGAATTATCCTCTGGTTTTATGATCTCTTACATTTCACCATATTAAATGTTTTTCATTGTTGTTTAATGCTGCACTAAGAAATTTCCTGTATTTCGATGGCAGTTAGGTTTGTGGGCCCAGTTTCATGCACTTCATGTTTTTTTTCTTAAGCAACATAATGCTGTACTTATGCAGCATTTGACGTGAGTTTTTTCAAGAAACACTTGATGTGGGGCAAAAAAAATAATGACTTAAGTCATTTACTGAACTTAGAAGTTGTATGAAACCAGGCCCTGGTGAAGGAAAGTGGAAAGCCAGTGTGCCTCACCAAATACTGTACAAACCTAGTGAACTCAGCCCAAGGCCAGACCAGCCAGAGGTGCATTCATACAGCAGATGCTGAAGACTTCAGTAGACTGCTGATAATGGACAGCAAGAAGAAAAATGTGTTAATGGAAGGAGATTTGTGAATGGGTCATAGGTATGAGTGTCGTGAGAAGAGTTCTGTGTTCACAGGAGAAAAACATTGCTGAAATGAGAGACATCAACCGGAAGTTGAGTGAAGTTGACGCTTCGGCAGGCAGACTTGAGCAGATCAATGGAGACCTGAAGAAAGCTGTGAGTAATGTGCTTTAGGATAACCTGAAAACAAAACTAAAAGATTTGATTAGTTTGATCAAGTTTTTTCAGAGGTTTATCCATCATGCTGCTCTCCTGATTGGTTGATTTTTTCGGGTTTCATATTTTTGTGCAATAAGGTGGTAACTTCCTTCAGTAATGTAATGAAATAACATTAAATTGACAGTTGACATAATGATGTAATTGTTACATAGGAAGGATGAACGAATAAATCTCTTGTGCTTTTATGATTTAGGATTTGAAAGAGAATGTTCTCCCATTCCGGACAGTTTTGCTACATAGTTGTGCAGTGGAACATTATCCTGTTACGCTGAAAACGAAAATTAATTTTTGGAATGCTTTCACTAATCCTGCTAGGAAAGAGACCTTCAGGCAACAGAAGGCAGTGTGAATATAGATGAACTGAAAGCTGACATCATCAGCCTGCAGAAAGAAAAACAGACTTTAGATGTGACCCTCAGTGCTCTCAGGTTTGTCAGTTAGACAGGCTTCAAGGGTTTAAGCAGGATTAGTCCTCTTTAACTTGACTTATTGTCTTCATTTGGAGATGTTCTTGGTGATGAAGTTGTAAAAGAAAGGAAAGTCTTGCCTGTTCACCTTCGTGACAGGTAGACATTCTGTGTATACATAGGCTTCCACTCGGCACCTACTGTCATTACCAAAGCTTTGTGTTGTAAGGGAGTTGCCAAGGTTACGTTAAATTGTAGAGGTGTTTAAATTGGAAGTATTGTACAGCAGGAAAAAAATACCTGATGCCAGTTGATCACAAATGCGTGTAGATGGGATATAAATTCTTATCCTCAAATTTCATCCACACTTGAGGACGAGAGATCCACTATAAATCCCAGGTCGCGTCATACCAAAGACTTTAAAAATGGTACTTGTTGCTGCCTCACTTGGTGCTCAGTACTCAGATGTTAGAGCAAGGAAACAGGGCTAGTCGAACCGGTGTCAGTGTATAATGTGACTGGATGGGGTGTCATGTCTGGTGTCTTCGGCATGATGTTCCAGTGGTGGCAGCACTTTGGCGGCATGGATTTGCCCTGCCAGAAGAAGACATAGTATGTATACATTCTAAGGACTTCTTCTCGTCATATGGCTGAAAAATTGTTAAGTACGATGTAAAATCCCAAGCATACATGCAGATACATTCAAATGCCATCCAGATAGAATACTTGGCATCTCAGACTAAATTCTAAATGCACATCTGAAAGTATGTAAGGAAATGTATGACAAGAAATTTGTGGCTCATCCAGACTTCGTGATTTTGATGTGGTGGCTGCTAATGGGAGTTAAATTGCAGAAAAATAGACTGTCAGTGTTTAGGTCGTAGCTTTACTATTGGGGAATGATTATGGTCATGAAGGCTTCATGTAGTGTTGCATGAAGTTTCCTTTTGTTGGTTCACAGTTCTGAGATGAGCAGACTTCACATGGAGTCCAGTCTACTGACAGAGGTCAACATGCTGAAGAAAGAGAAGACCAGTAAGGAAGAAGGAGTTCGCAAAATGTGAGTCGGTCGAAGAAATGTATTGCAGAAAGCCTTGTTGATGAAGAAGATGATAAGCACTTGACCATTCATGTATTTTGGAATAACTGAACACCTCTGCAAGTACTCCACTGTAATTCTTCAAGATTTTCGCATGTTTGCAAGCTGTTAATTCAAGCATATTCTGAAAGCATTATTCTGTGTTGATTGATTATACTTTTTGTGAAGCCCTGGAACTGGCCAATCAAACCAATGCAGTTTTGTTCCAATATGAAATTAAAAATGTGCGAAAAATGCACAGAAAGTTGCTCTTAGGGTAACATGACTTCCCAGGTTCTCAATAGTCGTCTGCATAAGTGTACCTAAAGTTAAATGCAGGTGCAGATGTTAAAATATTCTTGACACTACTTATACATTCAATAAGCCCCAAAAAGGAAGAAATAGTTGTACTTTATTATTCTTGTTGTAGAAAAGCGAAACATGAGGACACACTGAAGTACTTACTTGGCCGCATGCCTGCCCAGAATGTTCGGGGAGAGTTGGATGAGTACACAGGGTGAGTCTTTGTTGCCTTGGCTCTGAGATTTATGCTGAGGGTGAACATTGACATATGTTTTATAGTTTTCATCTTCGTGTGAAGATAACATTTACATGGTGACAACATACAAACAGATACGACTGAAAATGAAACAGCTTTTTGTTTTGAGTAGAATTATCTTTTTAGCTCGCCTGTACAGACGGAGCTTATGTTGTATCCTGAGCGTCAGCGTTGGCGTCCAATAACAGAGAAAGCAATGTTAAACAAAATGTTAGGGGTGGTATCTTACAGAGTACTGCATGCATTGAACTCAGGGTTTACAGACACGTAGAGCACAATAACACGAGGGGGATATTCTATCATTGATTTTCTGTGTGCATATAAAATACCGTAAATTATTGAATTCCTCACTTAGTGTACTGTGTTTTAGAATCTGTGTTAAACAAAGTGTTAGGGGAATTGTCGTAAAAAATACTGCATGTATTGAAATCAGGGTTTGCACACATATAGAGCATAATGACAAGAGCGGGGTATTCCATTGTTGATTCTGTGTGTGCATATTAAATACTGTAAATTACCAAATTCCTCACTTAGTGTACTGCATATTAGTATCAGTGTTAAACAAAATGTTAGTGGTGGTATCTTAAATAATACTGCATGTATGTAGCTCAGGGTTTGCTCACAATTAGAGCACAATAACACAAGTGGGATGTTCCATCAGTCATGCCCTTTGTTCATATAAATTACTGTAAATTACAAATTTCACCCTCAGACGCCCAGTAACAGGGAAAGCAATGTTCAACAAAATGTGTCTTTAAAAAAACCACTGCATGTATTGAGCGCGGCCAATGTTACAGGCTTTCTCTCACAAAGTATGTTCACAAGTTTGTTATGAACTTTTACAAAAATGTTAATTTAAATTATCTGTCATCAACATTTATTTGTTACTCTCTCGCCGTCTATCCCTTACAGGCCTGCTCTTTGGTAGCCTTGCTACCACATGTAAGTTTTAAACAAAATGTTAGTAGTGTTGATTTAGTTATTAAGGCAATGGATTGTACCATTTCACGGTGGGATAACTTTCTGGATTTCTGCTTGCTGTGTTAATTTCCAGACATTTTTAATAGTTAAACACTTAAATTTTTGGGGGAATCTGTTTTACTTCGAGAGTGTAGTGTGTGAGTACAGATCCAAACACATCTAAAAATGTATCCAGGTTTTTCTGTGTGTGTTTTGGTTACTCATCTGATTTGACTGCCAGCATTAGAAACCCTGGACCACCTTCATGACATTCAGCTGATTGATCAGCCTTGTTGTTGTTTCAGGAGACAAAGCGATGATGTGAAAAAAATGTACAATTCATTACAGAGGAACAAAATGGAACTGTCCTCCAAGGAAGCTAATCGCAAAATGATCAAGTAAGAAGACTTGTAGGTCTCGAACTCATGGCTGACAGAAAATTTGTTCCCATCATTGCGTGGTCTGTTTCTACCAAGGATATCAAACCTTTTTTTTCTCTACTAAGCATATTACCTAGAGGAGGCTATTTCTTGTACGGTAAAGAATATACTAAGCTCATGCAGGCTGTACATAGGAATGTCAACCAGTAATCTGTGGATGGTGGTGGGTTTCCCCCTCCTGGTTTCCTCAAACCCTAGTGCTTGCTGTCGATGGTGGTGGGTTTCCCCCTCCTGGTTTCCTCAAACCCTAGTGCTTGCTGTCGATGGTGGTGGGTTTCCCCCTCCTGGTTTCCTCAAACCCTAGTGCTTGCTGTCGATGGTGGTGGGTTTCCCCCTCCTGGTTTCCTCAAACCCTAGTGCTTGCTGTCGATGGTGGTGGGTTTCCCCCTCCTGGTTTCCTCAAACCCTAGTGCTTGCTGTCGATGGTGGTGGGTTTCCCCCTCCTGGTTTCCTCAAACCCTAGTGCTTGCTGTCGATGGTGGTGGGTTTACCCCTCCTGGTTTCCTCAAACCCTAGTGCTTGCTTTCGATGGTGGTGGGTTTCCCCCTCCTGGTTTCCTCAAACCCTAGTGCTTGCTGTCGATGTGTAAGCGAAATATTCTTCAGCTTGACGTAAAACTCAAGTGAAGATATAAAGTTGTATCAGAACGGTCCTTGTCTACAGGTTGATGGACTTTGAAATTATACATTCTTCACTTTTCTGGCTTAACAGTTTATTTTTGTTTGATACGTACTCTTGAATAAAATTTAAATTATTTCA
This sequence comes from Acanthopleura granulata, assembly GCA_016165875.1. Lineage (NCBI taxonomy): Eukaryota > Metazoa > Mollusca > Polyplacophora > Chitonida > Chitonidae > Acanthopleura > Acanthopleura granulata. The sequence continues at coordinate 3,154,566 of JABBOT010000005.1, forward strand.
TCTTAACCACATTGGCAGTGTTGCATATTGTGTTGAGAACTTGTTTAAAACAGAAACCCTGCAATGGTCTGGGGATGGCATATTTTTTTTTCACAATTATTGTCCTTTCATTTTTTCAAGATATTCACATCTTATTGGTATTTTAGAGAGCAGTTAAAGAAGAAAGAAGAGGACCTTAAAAGTAAGCGCATCAAATGTCATATTACATAAGTATTAGTGAGGAATATTTGTATTAAAGACAACTTTCAGAGCATGTTTTGTATCCACATTTATCTCTAAAAATCTTGTGCATAAATGACTTAGAAACTGTTCAACTTTTTTTGCCCTCACAAGTCAGTCTCTTGTCGATCAGTAGAAAAGTTTTTTTTTCTTACAGCTTTGGAAGAGAAGATCTTTGAAGTGTGTGGCAGTCAGAACTTTGAGGAGTCCTTGACAACAGTTCAGAAAAAAATGGGACAAACGCAAGAGTAAGCTTTTTTGAAAAGATACTGGCAATTCTTTCTTAAAATCTAATCATATTGTAATGTTCTCCCATGAAAGTCCTTAATTTTTATGTTTCATCTGTTGTTATTGTCTGTCAATGAAAATTGTGTAACTTGATACATTGTAAAAGAAAATCGCATATGGTTATCAGCTTTTTATACATGAAGTATTTAGAGAATTGTAATAAGCTTATGAAATTATGATTTTTTAAGGCTCAATGAGTTATTTCCCTTGCAAATAGCTGGATTTGAGCAATATTTTTTCTTCATAAAGTACAATTAAAGCCTGCAAACAGATGGACAGACTTATGATTAGGTCATTCTAGGCAGCATAATGCTCTGACAAAACATCAGGATTTTTAACGTGCTAATATGCAAATTAGCCAAATATAACTGACATTCAACTGACATAACTGACATTCAACTGATATAACTGACATTCAGCTGACATAACTTGACATAACTGACATTCAACTGACGTAACTACATTCAACTGATATAACTGACATACAACTGACATTCAACTGACATAACTGATATAACTGACATTCAACTGACATAACTGACATTCAACTGACATAACTGATGTAACTGACATTCTACTGACATTCAACTGACATAACTGACATTCAACTGACATAACTGACATTCAACTGATATAACTGACATTCAACTGACATAACTGACCTTCTTTTCCTTCGTACAGCCAGAGGGGATCATTGTTAGGAGCTCAACATTTCTTCAAAAAGTATGTAGAAGACCTAAAGAAGAACAACCCCTGCTGTCCCCTGTGTCATCGAGAGTTTGATGAGGAACAGGAAGTGCGAGAACTTGTCCTTGAGGTAACCATAGTAATCCTAATGCTGTGGAGTGTGGGAAATAAGACTTTTACTGCAGCTGAGCATAAATTTTACTCAGTCATGAAACTCTACATGAATCTAGGGGACATACTGATAACATGAGCCAAAAGTCACTTTGAAAGTTAATGATGACAAAATAAATATTAAAAGAACTGAATACATTTATACAGCCTACACCTTAAATGAAAGAGCTATACAAACTGTGCGGAATACTGTTTTTTTGCATTTTTTAAAGGTTTCATAAAAGAGACAAACTGTTTAAACATCGTCATTTTTTTACAAAATCCACCTATTTGGGGCACATAGAAATTCTCACAATGTTTTAGGCTTGTCCAATGAAAATCCTGCTTTCCTCTTGAACATTCATTGTGACGTTACTGGGCTTAAGGTTTTACTCCTACCATTTCATTAACGTGCATTTCCAGTCTCAGCTAAATATGTTTGTACATCGTGATAATGGTGGATTTTAAGTTCTGTTAAAGCCAACTCTAACAAGGAATAGTTTGAAATGTACTGGAGGGCCACATCATGCCGACATGCATGGCTGTAGGCTTCCAAAATGTGTCTGAATTACAATGTCCTGAAGGCAGAGAGCGCAACCTGTCCTTTCACGGATTGCCCCTGTCAAAGCCAGAAATCCCGATTCCCACTCAATTGAGCTTGATGCGTTGTTGGTCGAACTGCATCTCTCAACCTCACTCCTCTGCGATTCAAACTGGAAGCCTTGTAAGCCGAAGTTACATTCGCTATCATCAGAACTAGAGCTGGGGTCCCCACTGATGTCCTCCATAACGTTATCTATGTGCGCAAAGCTAAGCACGATGACATAAGCAATCAGTGAAAATGGCGACCTGAAAGGGCTTCTCAGTGTTTAACTATTAAATACTCTGCCAGAAAATTTAGATTTTTTATTTAACCATAAGTAAATCTCTTTCTTTTAAGGCATAGCTTGTATAATTGTGTTCTTTTCTTTTGATGGAAAAGACTCATTAGTGTCTCAATTTTGATAAGTGATTCTAATGGATTATTATGATGATTCTGACATTATTTTTGTAGGATAAATTTTCAGTTTTCACTTTTACAACAGTTTAATTTAGATTAATTATACACCTTTCAAATGAACTATTGTTAGCGATAGAATTTGATGAATTTAAGTATCAGTTTTGACTCTTTGTCTGCCGACGTGGTGTTAAGCCATAATCATTCGTTCATTCTTTCAGCCTGTTTCAGTGATTGACAAGACTGGCTACCTTTTCTCCCATGTATTTTGTTATAACTATCCTGTTTGTACCTGTTACAGCTGCAGCAGAAGCTAAGGATGGTGCCTGCAAAAGTGGAGACTGCCGAGAAAGAGCTGAAGGCTTATCAGCAAAAATATGATTCCATGCTACAGCTGCGACCTTTACGAGCCAATGTATGCTTTTTATTGTCTTTTGGTTTGTTTGCTGCTTATGGTTGTTGGTATGGGGCTTTTAAATGTTTTTTTTTTTTTTGTCTGTCTTGCCTTGGTTTCAATACAGTAACTCTTGCAAGTATTGTCGGATTTGATAAAATTTTGTGTGGTGATTTATATTTGGTTCCTACAACCAGCTTGATCCATGCTTTAGTGTGTCATATTTATTCTCTGAATTTACATGCCAATATTCCCTACCTGGAACCAGGAGGAGACTTACAACTCGTCTGTTCCTCAGTTTTTTTTTGACCTTTGAATTAAAACTTGTTACATTGTTTCACCAAGACAAGTTTATAATACGGACAAAGTTCGAGTTTTGCGAAGTTTCTTTTGTCAACAAAGCTGTAACCATTTCTGTCCTGTTTTGAACTTCAAAATTGTTTAGCACATGGAATTGATACTTTTTTTACATGACTTCACCATGGAGAGTTACAGATTAAGTTTAAGTGGCTGGGAATTTTTTGCCTGTTTTGGACAAGATTTTGGCCTGTTTTTGTTCACCTGAGAAGGTGTATTTTAGTGAATAGGAACTTTGTATATAGCTTCCCCATGACAAGTTGCAGAGGAAATTCTGTTTTGGGGCAGTTTCATCCATGTTTAAAAAATAATGACCTCTTCTGTGATGTTGTGGACTTTGGCAAGGCAATTAACTCTCAGGTACATTCCTGTCTGAGACGACTTCGGATCTTGTGTTTGTTTTTTCCCCGTAGATCTCCGCCCTGGAAGATGAGGATATACCAGAACTGAAGACCAAGCTGAACCGTGTGGGGACAGAAGTGGAGACATTACGCCAAACCATACAAGAGGTGCAGTAGCTACCGTTATCCTAGAGCCAATGTGGCGAACTGTGCAAGAGATACATCAAGTGTCATCATACAGTTATGTGTAACCAGCTGGTCAGAAGCCAGATTACATACCCACCTCACAGAAGTGAAAACTGATACTTTTGATACTTCATGAGGAATAAAATAAATACATTGTAAATGTACATTTATATGCATTTGAATCTTGTTCCTGGTCATATTGTGAAGGCTACTTTAGTTTGGCTGCAGCTTCAAGGTCTTTCACTCATAAATCCGAACGTCACCATATAAGAGAAATATTTTTTAGTATGACATTAAATTCTGATGATATATAATTAAGTAAACAACTGTCTGAAAGAAGTTGTTGACAGAAATAAGAAAAAAAAATCATTGATTTGTTAACTGCATTTAACATTTAGACTCGTTGTGCTACATAACATAGTATTCTGATGTTCTGCGTAGAAAGAGGACGATCTGCAGAGTAAGCAGGGTGACCTGAGCATGGCGTATGACATGGCCACTGATATCATCCTGATGGACCGATACCTGGGAGAGATCCGAGGCCTGGACGGGAAACTCACCGCACAGTCAGCCAAGCTCTCAGGGGGAGGTAATTCTCAAAATTAACCATTCATGGTGTGATATAGTAAACATACACTACACATACAGTACACATACAGTACACTACCTATAGGAAACATTCAAGGCTTGTAAACATGTAGGCATCCCCTACCCAGAACAAAGTATCTGTGTAGGTTTTCAATTTTATTGCTGTCCCACATGTCAAAACATTTAGACTAGGTTATGTGTATTGATTATAGCGGTGTAGTGCCCGCTGGTGATGTCGTCATTGCCTGATTGGCATATGTGATACGCCACTTTGGGCATGCACACCATAGCACTTCCTTGTATCCTCAGCAGTACACTAGGCTAGTGTCAAGTTGATCATTCAGATGGTTGCAAAACTGGACAAAATCAGAGTACAGATGTACATATATACATATATGTTCATAGAAATTGTTTTCTGTATTGTTTGTAAATGTGCATGACAGTGTAAATCAGAAGACACCAAATATGTGACTCTAAATCCAATCTCCAATTCTTAGGGACTCTTGTTCAAACACTTGGTGAACTACACATCTTAGCTTCTGACTCCTGCTGCCACCTGTTCAGGTTTACATGCTGCTATTCTTCTTCTTCTTGTGAAACTTTGTGATGAGTTTTGTGTTGTTTTTTTTCCCAGACTCTGACAGAACAATGCAGAAAGTGAATGATGAGAAGGAAGAGGCCCAGATACAGCTGTAAGTTCCTAAGGTTGAGTGAATAATACATCATTGTCACAGAACTCCACGGAAACTAGAGTTTCACAACTCCATGGAATCCAGGGTTTCTTACTGGTTTCATCCGCAAACCTGACCACAGTTGACTTCACCAAAAGTAAACTAAATCAGTAATTAGATCTTGTGTAATATCACATGTATAAAAAGAATGTCCAAATATCTGTACAGATATCTCCAGTTTAAATCTGTCCATATCAAGTTTCTTTTCCCTGCCACGAAAATGGTGAGGAGACTCATAAATGCTCTCCGTGTGTCTCTTCTTCCTTCTTTCCTTCCGTCCATCCATCAGGGTCAGGGTCAGACTGAGGTACAGTGGCTTGAGGTCGGCAGAGTGGTGGTTGAGATCTATTTTCGTCATTGTAATCCAGTGTGGTGGCTGTGAGCTGTCTTGGGTTTCCTTCACACTACCATTTCTTCAGTGGGACATCTTGAGAATGGCCAGTTGTCAGCTGTGAGCTTCATGTTTGCTTTGGTTGACACCTTTGTTCTTAAGAGGTTAATACTCACCAAGAATGTCACCTTGTCTCAACAGTGGGTGGGGACCTGTCAGCTGCTGAGCTTGTTTGAGTAATAATCTAGAATTTCTTTGTTCTAACCCCATCTCTGCCCAGAGAGAATGTGAATCGTAAGCTTGACCACAAGCGTGAGAAGATGACCAGTCACTCTGACCAGGTCCAGCGGCTGAAGGGTCTGGTAAATGACCTGACCGCCGAGAAGCTGAGGGTAGAGCAGGAGGTGCTACAGAGGTGTAAGCTAGAGGAGAGGAAGACCCAGCTGGAGACTGAGAATGACTCGCTTGCCCTCGATATACAGGTATACAACACAAACTCTTAGCTGCCCCCTCACGCCTTATTGTCGGCCAAAATGTCAGTAGGCAGGCTGCGGAAATTACCACCCCTTCCCTTGTTTTGAGGAGTGTACCCTTGCCCGCAGCCCCTACTGATTTTTAGCTAGGATTTTGCAAAAGTCTCATCTTCTACCACTTACATCCCGTTTATGTTTAGGATCATTTTCACAAAACTTTGTTCTAAATCAAATTTCTCACAAGTTTTTGGTAAATAATGTTATTGTCTGGGTTCTAGCACAATAAAGCAACACGATTTACCAGGAAATCAATGTAATTTTGATGTAAGAAGTTTTGTAAAAGTGGCCTTTCATCTGGTGATAGAAAAACTTTCTGACCTTACATTAGTCAGTCATTTTATACTTTGTCAGAAGCATATCTCTCCAACGATGACATGAACTGTTAGATTTGTCTGTTTCCAGGATCAAGAAGATCAGCTGGGCCCTTTGAAGGTAAGAAGTGCAAATCAGAACTTCAGTAGATATCAATTTAGGGGTCATGCACTTGAAGCTTTGGCATTTTGATATTCAGAAATAATTGAAGGATTTATTTTGTTCTAAGTGCAATTTGTAGGTTAAACATTAAGTGTTAACATGAACTTAGAGGTTTAAAGGCATCTTTGTTGACTGGAAAATTGCATATTAAATGATTGAGCATGGAACTGCAGAAAACGGAAAGCTAATAAACCATGGACTTTCACTTGGAGCTGAAACATCTGCAAGACAATATTGTTGATTGAAACTATAAAGGAACCCTGTCTGTTCCTGTTACAGTCACAGATAAACCGCTTTGAAGGAGACAAGAAAGCCATGTCCAAAGAGAAAGATGAAAAACTGAATAAAATCAAGAGTGAGGTAAATATAATCACCAGATCATCTTCTATATTTGTGACCAAAGAGGACACCTCACCATTGATTGCAGACAAATTTTTTGTAACTTTACTATAAAAGACATAGTTATATGACCTAAAATTTCACCCAGGACTAAGGTGCACATTTTGCCTGATTCTTTTGTTGATCAGGAAATGATGTTTTGAGATTTGTTTGGAAGATAGGATGATATCTTGGGGAAAAAAGTAAAAATTTATGACATTTATTCACCTGTAAAAGTGCACTTTTAGGGAGATATTTTAGACCATTAAACGTCAATATAATTGCAAGGTAGCTAAGGCATAATTACAAAATAGCTTAGTCATATTTAGGAAATAGTATTAAAGTTTTAATGAGGAGACAATTACAGTTAACACAGAATTACAAGACTTTGTCAAATAGTAATTATGCAAATTAATCTTAAATTCTAAATTATGATGTCAGGGTTTTATATGTTTAAGTAGTCTATTGGTTAATTATGTTCAGGTAGACTCTGTCATTAATTCTTCTCTTTTTATGGTCTGACCAGAATTACAAGTATGCTTCAGCAGTGTGCTTATCTTTACCTCGTTAAGGAGAATAGGTACCACTGTTTTTGGTATGACTTTTTTAGGGAGAGTCCACAAGAACAAGATGCAGAGATCTCCATGCTGTGAACAGGCTGATAAAAGGGTAAGTTGACATTTGGAAGATCACCAGCTTTGTGAGAATAGTTAAGAGAAATAGTAACCTTTAATGGTGATAACTCTTCCAGTGTAATATGCTTGAGGGAAAAGTAAACTTTGAGGATAGTTTATAAAGGTGTGATGTATTTTGTGAAATAGTAGAAGGGATAATAGACAGGAAATTAGTTTCTTTCAGCATCTTCAAGAACATGAGGGATTTGAGACAGGGATTTTAACAGGAAGTGGTTGACAAATGTGTTCAAGTTTTCGTACTACTTGCAGGTACATCAGAGAAAACAGGGCTGGTGCCTTACAGAGTAAAAAAGAGCTACAGATGGAGAATGCTAAGCGAGTTGAAGAGCTAACGAGTGAGCAGCAAGATGTACGGTCTAACCTGGATAAGCTGAGGACAGAACTAGCCAATCAGCAGGTGAGATCAAAATGCTAGGTGCACAGGTGTAAATTGTTCAGTGTGGAGGGATGGCCTTGCCTTTGGGCACTCAAGTGCTCCCCCTTTGATTGTGGTCAGGTTGTGAGTTGACACATCTGTACACTCTGAACTGCATCACTGAAGCATCTGTTTCACTTTTTGTCCTCATTAGCCTTGAGATGTTAGCTCGGCCGTGGAAAATTCAGGACAGTTTTTGTTGCTCTATAACGTTTTGTTTCTAAAAGATACCCTTTCTGGCCATGAGAGAAATGGCTTCTGCTATAGGTTCAGCCAAATAGCATGTTTGAATTGATCTCGCTTCTCGACTGACAACATGTGTGGAGGTTTGGCGGGTATCTGGCGGGATGTGATGGTTTCCATGGTTTCGTCTGCTTTCCTCCATCCATAAGCCTAACCACACAGATGAAAATTTTTTTATGAGTGTGCCTTCAGACATCGATCAAACATACGAATGTTTTCTCAGTAACTGTATCCCTGGTTTCCATGCAGTGGTAGGTGACATAACACACCAATGTTCCCACTGGTCCTTAAGTCCTTAAAAGTTATTGAAGTCCTTGAAAAAAATTTACTTTGACACCTCTGGTTAAGTTCTTGAAAGTACCAGTACATTTAACTTTGAAATATCACATTTGCATTATGTTTGAAATGCACTGATAAATAAGGTAACAGTATAAATAAGATAAATAGTATGTATTCATCTCCAGAAGATGAAAGTTTGTACTGAAAGGTCCTTGAAAGTATTTGATTTTTTTCAATTTTAAGTAACACATTTCATTATGGACAAATAACTAAGGTACCAGAACAGTGTCCATTTATCAGTTCTGTACTTAAACTGAATTTTGCGTATAAATGCTGCCAAAAAATAGGATATTAGGTGTTTAAGTTAACTTCAGTCCTTGAGTTTCCTGGCGCATGAACCGTGTGTTTTGTTTCATGGCAGGTGAGAGAGCGTGAATTACAGGACAACCTTCAGCTGAGAGAGAAGCAGAAAGAAATGGAACAGCTCCAGGGAGAGATAGACAAGCTCATGAAGAAGATTGGGGGATTTGACCCCACAGGACTGAACAGAGAGAGACAGGAGCTAGAGGACAAGAAAGAGGAACTCAAAAAGAGGGTAAACCTCCTTGTAGCCATCTCTTTGACTGGGGCTAGTCCTCAGAACAAGTAAACAACAACAACAAAAAATGGACCAGGAGAAAAGACAGGGTAAACTTCCTTGTAAATAGCCCGGGCACGTTGTCAGCCTTTAAAACAGTGCAAAAGAAAGAAAAGATGAAAGATTTCTCCAAAATCACATCCCCAGGTGATCAAGTGCTGTCATTTTTGAGACAGAGTCACATGAAATTTGATATATATAGGTAGTGAAATTGTTCTTTGCCCAATTCATCAAAGCTAGCTTATAATCAGGATTTCAGAAGTCCAACAAGAGGCTCTCTCAGGTTGAATTCTGCATTTCAGTGTTCTAATTATTATCAGATTTCAAGTTTTGATGGATTAAGTTTCAAATACATGTACTTTAAAAGGTTCAAAGAATATAGAAGTTATCTGATGAGTTTAGAAGTTCTGTTTATCTCCTCCCCCAGTGGCCACTTTTATGGGGGGGTTTTATCAGTGGTTTGCTGTTGTTCTTTCAGAAAAACCAGGTTGAGGGTCGTCAGAGAGGCTACCATGACGAGATCAAGCGACTGAAGCTGGACTTGAATTCTGACCAGTATTATGGGGCAGCGGAGAAGTGTCGGGACATGGCGATAGCTCTGAGGGTGAGGCTGAGAGGGCCTGGAGGGTCTGGACATGAATACAGCAAAGACTAATGCATACTTTGAGGTTACAGGCCATAACCAAGGCTCTGGAGTTATTTACGGGATTAATGCCGCCATAGGGGTGTGTTTGTGTAACCTGTTACCGCTGAGCCGTGTTGCATAGCGAGTCAAATCCTTCGAATGGGCTGCGCATTGTCTGGATTTGACTCAGTACAAAATGAGGATCAGCAGTATTGGGTTACCGCACAAATACCAAGACGAAGGTGTTAAATCCTATTGTACCCTAAAAACTGAATGAAATGTGGAAAAAACGACATATTTTATGCTGCTGATCTCTTTTACTCCCTCCACAGAGGTCATGCATTTTAGACCAATCAAGGGCAAGCATAGGCCGCTTGATTTGACCTAGGTATTTCAGTGACATTGTATCTATGACGTCGTGTCTTATTTTTGTATGACGTCCCAATTTAAAGTTTACTATACATGTATTGTGATGTCATATCGCTGAGCTGGAACATCATGAAACAAAGTGGTCCTCTTTCCGATGTCATGGCGTTTCGGTTTGAAGCAGTAAATATGCAATCACAAAAGTAGTATGTATGAATTATGGGAAATAACACTTTGATCACTGAGACAATTCTGATATCTAACCTCAAATCTACGAAGCATACAAGTTCAAATCCTTTTATCTGAGGAAATAAATATGACAACAGAATATTGTGCCGGGAGGTAAATGCACCAGCCAGTTCGGTGCATGACACGCTCAGTGTTTTGTGAAAGGTCATCTGTTTTTAAGATGTATATTTGCACATGACCTGCATTTACCACTGTGTGAGAAATCCCTGATAGCAATGTTGATTTAAAAGTGTCTGCGTCCCAAACCTAATTTGCTTCCAAGATTTGTTGAAAAAGTGTTTAATACTATTGGCCTCCAGACTGTGAGGTCATATACCAGGTGCTTTCTGTGTCTATAAACACAAATAAATGAAATTTATTTATTTGATTGATGTTTTACATTGTACTTCAGAATATTTCACCTATACGACAGAGGCCAGCATTATGGTGCAAGGAAACCGGGGAGAGCCCGGGGGAAACCTATGACTAACCGCAGGTTGCTGGCAGACCTTCCCACGAATGGCCAGATAACAAATAAATGAAGTAAAATAAGTACTGTTGCCTGTATTAAGTACCAGTGAAATGCTGGGTGAATCAGGAAATCAGTTGACAGTTGATTAACCCTGAATACTTTCAGACAACTGAGCTTGCCAACTCGGATCTGGAGAAGTATTACAAGGCCCTGGATAGGTAAATCATTCCCAGCAGGGTTAGAACTCACTACTCACTCACCTGTTGGTTTCACTGATGTCACTATCATAAAGCCAGGAACTACATGGTGACAGTTGACTATATTTGACTTAAATAGTTAAGGTACTTGTTTCCTACATATGAGTAAGTGAAGAAAAGAAGTTGTAATGTGGTTATTAAGTATTAGAAGAAGAGAAGTTGTAATGTGGTTATTGAGTATTAGAAGAAGAGAAGTTGTAATGTGGTTATTAAGTATTAGAAGAAGAGAAGTTGTAATGTGGTTATTAAGTATTAGAAGAAGAGAAGTTGTAATGTGGTTATTAAGTGTTAGAAGAAGAGAAGTTGTAATGTGGTTATTAAGTGTTAGAAGAAGAGAAGTTGTAATGTGGTTATTAAGTGTTAGAAGAAGAGAGGTTGTAATGTGGTTATTAAGTATTAGAAGAAGAGAAGTTGTAATGTGGTTATTAAGTATTAGAAGAAGAGAAGTTGTAATGTGGTTATTAAGTATTAGAAGAAGAGAAGTTGTAATGTGGTTATTAAGTGTTAGAAGAAGAGAAGTTGTAATGTGGTTATTAAGTATTAGAAGAAGAGAAGTTGTAATGTGGTTATTAAGTATCAGTAAGTAATAGGGTTGCAGTGTCAATTAGTCTTTATGGAACTTGGCCTGTCGTGTTGTGACAAATGATTGATACCATATGAAGTCTGTGTCTGTGTTTTGCTGCACCTTTGCTGTAACATTCTTCAGCTCAGTGAAGACAAGATACATGTTAAAGTACATGTATAATAATGTTGGCTGGTGTGTTATCTTGCTATGTGAGAACTTGTCAACCCAAATAGCACTGCTGATGCTGGTGTATTGTTTATTTTTTTAGAGCCATAATGAGTTATCACAAGAAGAAGATGGCAGAAATTAATAAGATTATCCGGGAGCTGTGGAGAAACACTTACAGAGGCCATGGTCAGTTGATAAGTTCGAATGTGTTTTTGTGTGTGTTTTGTATCTGTGCAGTTCCAAGCTTATACTCTGTCCAGTTCTAACTTTGTATCTCTCTTGGTCCCATTTTGTATCTGCCCAATTCCCACTATGTACTTTGTATCTGCCCTGTTCCTACTATATACATGTATTTTGTATCTGCCCAATTCCCACTATGGACTTTGTATCTGCCCAGTTCCCACTATGGACTTTGTATCTGCCCCGTTCCCACTGTGTACTTTGTATCTGCCCCGTTCCTACTATGTACTTCTTATCTGCCCCGTTCTCACTGTGTGCTTTGTATCTGCCCCGTTCCCACATCTCAGTACATCTCAGCCCATTTTGTGTGAAACCTTGCTGTAAAAAAATAAATAAATCCTTGTGATCTTGTCAGACATTGAAACAATTGAGATCCGCTCTGATGAAGATGACTCTGGAGCTATGAAAGCACGGCGGGTGTACAGTTACCGCGTTGTCATGGTTAAGGGCACAACAGACCTGGATATGAGGGGGCGCTGTAGTGCTGGCCAGAAGGTATGTGTAACCATGGAGATCATAGGCCACCTCACTGATGAGGGATGTTCCAGAACTTCTGGTGTTTCCTTATGGTGCATAGTTAAGAGAACATATTTAAGAGTATCAGATGAATCTTAAAATTTTTGCCTTCAGATAATTCCTCGTCTGACGAGTTCCCCTGAAACTTCAGGAGTGATGTACATGTACAAATGAGCCTCTTCTCTACTTTCTAAATCATATTTCACAAACTGTTATTTTTCCTGGTTCTTGCCTGTCTGATATTGTATTTTTCTCTACAGGTCCTCGCCTCGCTGATAATTCGCCTGGCACTGGCCGAGACGTTCTGTCTGAACTGTGGTATCTTGGCCCTGGATGAACCCACAACCAACCTAGACCGGGAGAATATTGAAAGTCTGGCCTTTGCCCTGGTGGAGTAAGTCGCGTCGTGTGTTGATTTCTTTGTTCGATTTGGTATAATGGGAAAGATCCCACAGAAATGAAATTAGGCTGAGTTAAGAGACCATTGAAAACGGTATCTGAAAATACACTCACTGATCTTTTTTTCAGATTCAACAGGGATTCGTCACAAATCCTTCTGTACACCTTTATGTTCAGCTGTGAATGAAGTTTTTGTAAACCGTACTCCTGTGTATTGAAAAGCTGATACAACATTAAAAATTCTGCCTTAGGGCCAGTGAAAAGTTGGTGTGAAGTCACTGTTGACACACATTATCATTAGGGTCCATATAACCCACCATACAATCAAAACATTTGACTGCATTTAATTTGGTGAAAATCATATAAATCAGTTTTCCGATGGTTATATAATGGTCTTTTCACTCCCCATAAATTCATTTTTGTGGGGTCTTTCCATTTGAAAGTGTTACACTGTCCAGTTTATGGCTTGAGGAAGCCTGGCAGAGCCTTGTGGAAACCTGACCTTCATAAGGTACCTGACAAACCTCCAAACCTCCATGTACAACCAAACCAGTGAGAGTTGGATTTGAGCATGTGACCCCCTATTTATGGGCTGACTGACTGGAGTGATAACAGCACTGTATCAGACTGCGATCGTCTAGCATGTACATGGGGTGGCAAAGTGGCCTTGGGTGTGGGCTGTGGGTGAGTGGTGGAGGTGCCTGTCTTTCAATCACAAAACAGTATAAACTGGGTCAAATGCAGCCTGGGATAGCGAATTTGTATCTTCCCCCTTTCTGTCACTCTTTGACATGCAATTAACAATAAATAAATGAGCAAATAAATAAGTAGACTGGTCTGTTGAAAGTCTTTTGAAACAGTTAGCCTTTGTCTCTAAAGTTGCATATCCTGCAGATTTGTTTGAATAATTGGGTTGTAATAGTAATGAGGCAAAATGAACTTCACACTGACTGGCTTGATGACCTTGTCAGTGACTGCTTTAGTGAGCTTGTCGACATTGGCTTGATTTATGAGCTTGTTGATAGTGACTGGTTTCTTGAGATTGTTGACAATAACTGGTTTGATGAGCTTGTGGACAGTAAGCAGTGTGATGAGCTTGTTGACAATAACTGGTTTGATGAGCTTGTGGACAGTGAGTAGTATGATGAGCTTGTGAACAGTGAGCAGTGTGATGAACTTGTTGACAATAACTGGTTTGATGAGCTTGTGGACAGTGAGCAGTGTGATGAGGTTGTTGACAATAACTGGTTTGATGAGCTTGTGGACAGTGAGCAGTGTGATGAGGTTGTTGACAATAACTGGTTTGATGAGCTTGTGGACAGTGAGCAGTGTGATGAACTTGTTGACAATAACTGGTTTGATGAGCTTGTGGACAGTGAGCAGTATGATGAGCTTGTGAACAGTGAGCAGTGTGATGAGCTTGTTGACAATAACTGGTTTGATGAGCTTGTGGACAGTGAGCAGTATGATGAGCTGGTGAACAGTGAGCAGGGTGATGAACTTGTTGACAATAACTGGTTTGATGAGCTTGTGGACAGTGAGCAGTGTGATGAACTTGTTGACAATAACTGGTGTGATGAGCTTGTGGACAGTGAGCAGTGTGATGAGCTTGTTGACAATAACTGGTGTGATGAGCTTGTGGACAGTGAGCAGTGTGATGAGCTTGTGAACAGTGAGCAGTGTGATGAACTTGTTGACAATAACTGGTTTGATGAGCTTGTGGACAGTGAGCAGTGTGATGAACTTGTTGACAATAACTGGTTTGATGAGCTTGTGGACAGTGAGCAGTATGATGAACTTGTGGACAGTGAGCAGTGTGATGAGGTTGTTGACAATAACTGGTTTGATGAGCTTGTGGACAGTGAGCAGTGTGATGAGGTTGTTGACAATAACTGGTTTGATGAGCTTGTGGACAGTGAGCAGTGTGATGAACTTGTTGACAATAACTGGTTTGATGAGTTTGTGGACAGTGAGCAGTGTGATGAACTTGTTGACAATAACTGGTTTGATGAGCTTGTGGACAGTGAGCAGTATGATGAACTTGTGAACAGTGAGCAGTGTGGTGAATTTGTTGATAATAACTGGTTTGATGAGCTTGTGGACAGTGAGCAGTGTGATGAACTTGTTGACAATAACTGGTTTGATGAGCTTGTGGACAGTGAGCAGTATGATGAGCTTGTGAACAGTGAGCAGTGTGATGAACTTGTTGACAATAACTGGTTTGATGAGCTTGTGGACAGTGAGCAGTATGATGAGCTTGTGGACAGTGAGCAGTGTGATGAACTTGTTGATAATAACTGGTTTGATGAGCTTGTGGACAGTGAGCAGTGTGATGAACTTGTTGACAATAACTGGTTTCATGAACTTGTTGACAGTGACTGGTTTTGTAAGCTTGTTGACAGTGACTGGTTTCTTGAGATTGTTGACAATAACTGGTTTGATGAGCTTGTGTACAGTGAGCAGTATGATGAGCTTGTGGATAGTGAGCGGTGGGATGAACTTGTGAACAGTGAGCAGTGTGATGAGCTTGTGGACAGTGACTTGTTTCATTAACTTATGTATTCGATTGAGGTTTTACGCTGGTGACTGGTTTAATGAGCTTGTTGATATTGACTTGTTTGATGTGCTGTTGACAGTGACTGGTTTAATAAGCTTGTTGATATTGACTGGTTTGATGTGCTGTTGACAGTGACTGGTTTAATGAGCTTGTTGATATTGACTGGGTTGATGTGCTGTTGACAGTGACTGGTTTAATGAGCTTGTTGATATTGACTGGTTTGATGTGCTGTTGACAGTGACTGGTTTAATGAGCTTGTTGATATTGACTGGGTTGATATGCTGTCGACAGTGACTGGTTTAATGAGCTTGTTGATATTGACTGGGTTGATGTGCTGTTGACAGTGACTGGTTTAATGAGCTTGTTGATATTGACTGGGTTGATGTGCTGTTGACAGTGACTTATTTCATGAGCTTGTACCTCTAAACCCTGTAGGATCATCAAGAGCCGTTCGCAGCAGAAGAACTTCCAGCTGGTGGTCATCACTCATGACGAAGACTTTGTGGATCTGCTTGGCAGGTCAGATTACGTCGACGATTTCTACAGGATACGCAAAAATTCTTTGTGAGTGGTGTCTGAAAAATGATGTCTTTTATGTACATGTCCAAAGTTGATTTTCGTGGAGAGTTTATCAAATGCAAATAAGAATAATAAGACAAATTGTTGTGTGGAGTAATTCTGTTACACTATGATTTGGCTGACTTGGATGATTTTTATTTTTGAGGGAAAAGATGTTAGCGACCAGTCAAGAGTTCAAGAAGACCTTTGTGTACATGTACATATATAAACCATTGATGCTTTTGTGTATCGGGCATTTATATTCCCTCAAAGTCACAGTGGTAAACGCCGTGCGTAAAATTAATCCTCCCAAATTTAGCTCCACTAAAAAAATCTGTGGTTTAGGAGGAATCATTTAAAATTGTTATTTTTATTTTTGCTATAAAAATGATGCTGAGATAATAACTTGGGGATCAAACACAAAGAAGACTTAAAATTACAACTACAGTGAACCTGAGACGTCAAATTGGCCAATTCCTGTGTGTGCTCTGATTGAAGGCTGGCTAATAATCTCTGCCACATTCCTGTGATAGCTTATAGTGCAAGAAATGCTGATGTGACATGTGCATTTGAACTGAGGGGGTGGGGTGGAGGGGTGGCCTCCATGGCTCAGTAGGTTAACACGCCAGTGTAGCGCAATGACTCAAAAGCCTCCCACCAATGCGGTTGCTGTGAGTTCAAATCCAGTTCATTCTGACATCCTCTCTGGCCATACGTGGGAAGGTCTGCCAGCAAACTGCGGATGGCCGTGGGTTTCAGTTGGGCTCTACCTGGTTTCCTCCCACCATAAAGCTGGCCGCCACCGTATAAGTGAAGTATTCTTGAGTGCGGAGTAAAACACCAATCAAATAAATAAATAAATTGAACTGAGGGCAGCAGAGACACATTCTGTTAGCACAGATACCTGTAGTAATGTAATATTACACCATATGAACCTCGGTAATAGAAGAGTGTCAGTGATAGTTTAGTTTGTACCGGTGGCTTTTCACGTATCTGAAGACTAACTCCCCCCCCCCCTTTATTTGCTAATTTGGAACAAAACTATGCACTAGAATTGCTTGTAGTGAAGAGATGTATTTTTTATTCAAAGTTGGACATTAGTTTTACTGAGCACGGGAACTCAGGAGGTTGCCGATCAACTGCCAAGACACACATGACATGTTGCCAAGACTCATAATCGAGAATGTCTACACAAAATTTTCACTTCTTTCAAGGAGTACTTTCCCTATGCATGATCTGACAAAATTCTTCTTTTAGCTGAAGACATTTGCTGGACCTTGTTCTAAGCACCAGCTTTCTTCATGAAGTACAATACTACATGTGTGGTGGTGTAATTTCTCTAGACTTCAGTACCTGGCTCAATAAACACTGACAGTGGGTAGAAAATAGCCAACAAAGTGCTAAATATGCTCTAGCTCTGCATGTAGATATACAGCCCTTTTTGGTGAACTTAAAAAAATTATAATTAATAACATTTTTTATCAGTTTGGAATGTTAAGAAATGCAATGTATTATTCAACGTCTGACAAAGGAGGACACAAAATTATGCCTCTTGATTTGGCTTCTGACAGTGTAAGTCTAGTGGCCAAGTGTCCCCTTGTACATGTGTTTATTTTTACCCCTGAGTTGGCAAAATTTAATGAAAAGAACAACCATATGCAAGAACTATACAACAGTAAATACAAGCATGAAAGATTTATACTTTTTTCTGTCATTTATGTTAATTATAAATACATTAAATAATTTGGTGGTTATCTACAAAAAAAAATGCTTGCCTTTATTTTGGACTATCGTCAAATATCCATGGACCACTGCTATTTTGGTGAAATATGGTTATCAGAGCTTAACACTAACTGTACCCAGTTTAGGGGAATATGATACCCTGTGTACATATATGTATCTTTTACGCCAAGACTGCCTGTGTACAGGAGATTAGAGGAATCTGTTTATTCATTTATTTGATTGGTGTTTTATGTCATACTCAAGAATAGTTCACTTGTATGACGGCGGCCAGCATTATGATGGGAGGAAACCGGGCAGAGCCTGGGGGAAATCCACGACCATCTGCAGGTTGCTGGCAGACCTTCCCACTTACATAGAGGAATCTAAGTCATGGCCAAATTGTAGCAGGGGTCTATCTTAAGTAGTTTATCTGTGTATGATTCAGCATGTAGATGTTGGACTGGCTGGCCTGGGGCCTATTCCAAAAAAATGGAGTCAGAGATGGAAATGTTTTAAATATTTACACGTTGACCTTAGGGGTTGAAATTTGGTACGCATACAAAGTACTAGGTCACAGATTCAACTTCTGGACAGTAAGCTGTGCATTATATTGTCTTGTAAAATTTCTTCTGACATGACTGAAGTCATAAATCGCTTTGTGGAACTCCCTCGGCACGGGTACACACCTCAAAAGTGTCTATACTTGGGCTGGTTGTCATCTCTTGCCTGGTGGCTTTGGTTACATTCTTCACAGGGTGCATGCACAGTTTAAAATTCTCACTTGAACATATTCATGTCTTTGCAGTGGCTGTTCACAGATTACCTGTGCTAAGGTGGCCGACCTACATATGCTGACCAGGTGATGGTCACATGATTGCTTGCCTCGACTCGGATGGGACACCAGCACAGACACGAGCTGGGACCAAACACTAGGATTCATTGTCTGGATACCAACCAATTCAGATTGTAAACAGTGAAGATGTATATTTTTTCCGGATGATACATACTGTTGGGCTGGTGTGAGAAAAACCTGCCAGGTGCATGCTCTGTGGGTGGCTAGTGCGTGGGCATGCCACATGTAATTGCTTCTTTTTTCCAAGCATACCTTGAATCAAAATATCCAGATGTACTTGATGTATTAATCATTACACAAACAGTGTCACTCTATATCCATTTTTGTCTCCATGGTGATATATCTGATATTTGGAGAAGGGCTTTGATTGTGCGTCAAAAAGCAATTTTTTTTTTTTCACATGGCTGACTTAAAGATGTTACTGTGGAAAGGTTATAATTTCGAGTGTACACCTTGATAAATAGGAGACTTGTGTATCATTAGACATCTGAGATATAATGCATTGGATTGAACTTTGTCATTGTAAAACCAGTTCTTGGCTAACATGATCAGGTAATTGCTCTCAAAAACACCAGAGTATCCATTGTTAAAATGTGCAAAGAGAGAATGGAATGGATATGATTTATAGATTGTGTTACATAAATGAATATGCCAGCTATTTGTGTTACATGTATATCCAAGTTTACATCCATGAGTGTATAGACTCCTTCACACTTCTCCCAGTATGGTAGAGAGACCATAATGTCTGAGAGATTGACTTGATGTGTTCAGTACATGATTACTGATTGTATTTCTTTTCATTTCCATGTTCACTGACTGCGATGATTCACTGGAAAACAACATGTAGGGGTATGAAAATGCAGATGTGACATTGTTCACTACATGTTGTTATTGTGACTGTATCTGCCTTAAGGTTGACATGGAGCTGCAACGTGCAGCGATCGGCAAGTAGTTAATAATGGGGCCACTGCCTAAAACAAGCGATGTGAGCTTAACAGAAGGGTTTTAAAACTCCTGCACTGTGTAATCCCCTCCGTTAATCATTGTTGATTGAGGAACACATAGATTTTAAAGACAAGGCAGCGTCTTAATACGGAGAGGAAAATACCCCTTGGCCTTCATGTGGACCTTTGTTAGACGTTGTTTCTGCAGTATACAGAGCTACATGTGTATTGATAGGCCTGCTCGGACTGTTATATAATGCTGTATTTGTCCCTGATTGAAGCAAATCTTGTGTCAGCACAATACACGACATGTGTGACATCTTTACAAGGAATTACCGAAGGTGCTGTTCACCTGCAACGACACGTAGGCCCACCGCAGTATGCATCAAATACACATAGGTACATGTACTCAAACCCGAACAAAACAGGGCACGCTTTTTATGTATAAATCAGATGCCTTTCTGGTGAATACAATAGATCCATCTGCACAGAACAAACAGAGCATGTGCATTATGTTGATATAAACACTTGTCTTCGTGTTTACGTATGCAAAAAGCCTTGGGCCGCGCGTAAGCTAACACTGGACAGGTGAAAGCTTGGTCTTATGTGGAGCATCCAGCTACTTATATATCCACCCCATAGCATAAGGACAAGTTCTTATTGGTGTCTTTGTATTAAGACTTTATGTGCTCATGGAGTATTGCTTATGTTTCGTGGATATATATACAGGTCAAATTGTCCAAGAGCAAATTAAATCGTCCAAGAAAATTGGTCAGATCATCCAGGATATACAAGTCATGTTGTCTATAAGAGTAATGTATAATATATTCTCCATTAATTATGAATCAATTAATTCTTTAATGCTTTTACAGAAAACTCTACGTATTGCCTATATGCGTGACGCTTGGACGCATGCCATGGAATCTACATGTACATAGGCCTATTTGTTTTACCAAAACATTTAACTGGAATATTGAGCACAGTGTCGGCCCTGCATTCGCTTTGAGGGTGATTGGCCATGTTTCCAACTGAGCTGTATACACATTTTATTTCTGAAAGCTAAGCTGGGATGAATGAAACAGATCACAAATTTAGCCTTGCATCTTCAGCGGGTCATAATTTCGACACGTGCATGATGGCTCTGAACGGGTCATGAAGACAGTGAGAGAGGAGTTAAAACCCCCAAAAGTTAGTGGGATTTGCAAATACACTTGACCTTCAGTTTTTCAGTGCCTAGTCCCAATTAAGTTTCTCAAAAAGTGTCGATTGGGAGTGGCCTATAGATACTGATACGCGGGGACCGCTGGCCACCCTTAGCCCGAGTTCTATGTGGACCCGATTTAGGCATTATGCTTGTAAGGTGCTACCCTGTCGTTCAATTCCGCTGCGTGCACGTTAGATTCTTCACGAATACACATAAAGCACCTTAATTCCGAAAGTTGAAATATTTGCGCACATTTAGCCACACTCGCTACATAGCGCTACCACACCATTCTCATGTAAATTTTAGACGAAGCCAGAAATACGGTCAGTTGGCACATACTGCCACGTTTTTCAAATCGCTGTCAACGAGGCGGGCATGCTCAGAGTGGGTGTTCTCGCAAACCAACGCAAAATAACGGTAGAAGACGTGATTTCCGGTAGTCGCTATACCTTAGAATGTTGTTGTTGTAGCGGCTACCGGAAATCACGTCATTGTAGCGTTGTTTTGCGTTAGTTTGCGAGAGCACCCACTCAGGTCTCGCCCAAGCAGCGTTAATCTCGCGAGATGGCTCCAATGCCGATTCGGCTTATTACCTTGGATTTACTGATTGTTCAGAATGTGAAAAAAAATTAACAGAAGAATAGGGAGTGTTTTGGTGAAAAAATTAACAGAAGAATAGGGAGTGTTTTGGTGAGCATCTCCGTTTTACCCGATTCATGAATGTCTTGGTTCATTTTGTACGGATTTTCGAAGCGCGGAGTTTCTCCGCACTAAACTTCTTTTAAATACCACCATTTTTAACCTGCATAGCTCCTCGTCTGTGATCGATGCCTAACCCCATGTTAAAGATCACAGCCGAGATCCTTTGCTAGCGGGAATCCATGCATTTAGGGGGAGCCATTAATTGGTATGCATAGGTCAGAAAACTGACACCATGGGTGTCCCGTAACATTAAAAAATACCATGCAGCAATTCAAAGTCACTCAAGATGATTTCATGCGGGAATTTTGGATGGCTTATCAACTGTTAGCGTCCAGGGATGTGGGTTTCATCGGCCGCCGGTCGATTTTCGGAAATGTGCTGTACAGGCCTACTCTCTATTTAAAGTGAAAAACAGCTCATCACTAAGGCACTGTTCATCAAAAAGATTACAAAATTCTCTCTCGAGTGCATAAAACTGTTCGAATTTAAATGAATTCGTTGTTGAATTTTCTTCGTTTGACGTGTGGAGTATTTTTGCTGTCGACTGGGGATCTTCCGGCGCCCATGCTTTTAAGTTCGTGGACCAATCAGAGAGCTAGGAGACATCAGCTGATCAGAGGCTGTGACGTAAATGTTCTAAGATGATTGTCACTGTAACATGTAATACCATAGTGACAGAACACTGTTTTAATGTTATATGTTTTAAGGATATCAAATACATGAGTGAACAGCACTGCAAAGTATTTCAAACCCATTGTGTTATGTGGGAAGTGAGTTTCTTGATCATTTCATGTTGTACATTTACATAAGTTTCAACCACAACTCTGGCAGCTTACTACAGTATCAGGTGACAGGAGTGCCGAACTTGGAACAATTACGTCACAGCCCATACACAATGCCTGCGTTTCATGTTAGAAACGTCACTGTCAAATGCCAATTTCCCCTGTCGAAGTAGCTGTTGGAGAAAACAAAACAAAATACTTCACCGAAAGGTACATAATATTGTCAAACCCGTCTGGCAAACTTAGCTTTGAACATGCGCTGCCTGTCACTGTAACTATACATGTATGACGTTAAAAAGTCGTTGTACAGGTGTGGATGTGTCGTAATCCATACATGTACAATGATCTTATATCAAAATATTACCATTTAAACCTGTATTGGTTGGGGAAGTGATCGTGTCGAGTATTCCACGCAAGCAAGATGGACTTGTTTTATAGTTTGTACATTTGTAATAGTTGTGCATCGAGACTTACTATAAACACCTGCCAAAAAATATCATGTCACCAATGAAGGGCGACTGCTCCAGACCATATGTATGGGATATGATTTGGTATCTTGAACGATAGGCCTATATCACAGAACATCTTGGACGATTGGGCCAACTTTCGTGGGCATTTTGTCTTGGCCATTTCGCTCTTGGACGATTTAACCTACAAGAAAAGGGTACTAGGCCTACATGCCGTCTATATTGCCATTAATTCTCGTACAATGTCGTACTGAATTCAAGTCTCGTATTCCATTCAGAACTAACATTTTGTCACAGTTGGTCAATGCAGTTATAAATGCTACAGTGATGACTTGAATCAGATTGGAAACTGTGCAAGAAGCCGATCACCTCTCAAAGGAACCGGTCAGGTTAAGGTGTAGGATGTCCACGAATCACAAATCTTAATTTGCATGGAGGTGGCATCATATTTCACACGTCACACCGCTTCCTCACAAGTTCAAGAAACCGTCGGCTGAATTTTTCGGGTCAATTGAACGCTACATTCACAGTTACCTCGTTAGTAATCAAAGACCAGTTTCAGACTAATCAATCTTCGGACAGGCGCTGTACTTTGGGTGGACAGTCATTCTATAGCTGTATGGGATCAATGGGCCCAGGACCGCACCAATTGCCGCTCACAGATCGGCTGACAAGGCGTCGGTCAGCTTGGCGCTCTCCCGTCGTCTTAGGCCGCTAAAGAGCCTCCAAGCTGTGTTCGCCTGCTGAACTCGATGAGCCATTCTCACTGGGCGACAGATGGTAATCAACTTCACACGTAACCTAAGCTTGTATTCGGCCGACAGTCAAATAATGACGAGTTAAGTAAAAGGACTACTGTCCGCTGGGCAACCAGGCATTTTTCCTTACCGACCATTGGTACATGAGTTAAACTAGACACTTAAGTATCTTCAAAACTTCGAAGCTTGCAGAACAAGTTACCGTAGGCCTACAATCACTACATCAAGCATCTAGACACACTATGGGGGCCTGTATTACACTCCTCGACAAGGAAATGAAAATCAAAAATTAAAAATGTGCAGGGTAAGGAGGAAAAAAGGCAAAATGCAAAACTTCAGCCTATGTACATGTATATGGTCGTAACCTATTACTGATCATCACATACAGTTAGAAAATGCTACGGCACTTAAGACAGTGGAAATTGCGTCAAAAGTTACATTTTTGTCAGTCTTGATAAGTGGTTATATACAATTTAGACAACTTCATGACCAAAACCTATGCATACAGTTCACTCGTTTTGTGTCCCGCATGCATGTGATCCAGTACCAGAATTAGCAAAGTGTGTAAATGCGCAAGTCATTTGACAAGTACAAACCTGCTCCTCAAGTCATGGAAATGTTAATTAAGCCACGGATGAGTAGAACTACGCCAATGCCAGTGCGCCTAAACCTGAATGAACATTACGTAACTGATTCTGGGGCAGTTGAATAGGAGTTAGCCATTCTCATGCACCTGCCTGCCCACTGAAACTGGCTGATAAAGCATGTCAGTCAACAAGTAGAATAATTTACCTGAATCGAAATATATGCACGTGTAGGCCTAAACATATGTTCACCCCATGGGCTATTAAAATTCTCGATTGGCATGCATACAAATGTATTATACATGTGTAGAGGCCTAGTGCTTATATATAGGCCTACACGTTTCCACTATATCTTTCCCGCTTCCTCTCCGGCCGTACGTGAGGAAGTCCTCCAGTTACATGCGGATGGTCGTAGGTTTCCCCTGGCTCTGCCCAGTTTAATCCCACCCACGGTTGTTTAAGTGAAATATTCTTGAGTACAGCGTTAAACACCAATCAAATAAATAAATAAATATATCTTTTCCATGTTACTAGCTCTGTAAAACGGTGCTCCTTGACAATTTATATTAAGTCCTTTACCAAAACATACCATATATTCTACCCACTTAATTAATATTCTGCTCGATCATGCAATTAATAAACACATGCATATAGTGCATCATGCATGTACACAAAAGGTTATATGTTCTATTTATTTATCGAACGGGCCCTTAGGATAGAAAGTATAACCTGACAAATCTTCCTGACAAGCCAACCCGCATATGCAGTAAAACATAGGCCTACAAGCTTGTGTCACACAAGTTGTGTACCGACACGTTTCTCTTCCTACATGTAAGATACTCCTCTGTATACTTTTCAGCGACTTCCAACACTGCTATCTAGCTGTATAATTTATAGATTATGAAACATAAAGGCTTATTCTTAGTACAAAAAAAACAAAACGAAAACACTCCGTGCTGATTCAAGGAACGCCAAAGCCAGTGCTACACAAACATTTTCAACCGGATCTGTTATATTTTAAACGGATGAAACTGACATCTGGGAAATTGGTAATCGCTTGCAAACATACCCACGTGGCCACGGAACTGAGTACGAAACGCACACAAAGCACGTAGCACGGGCATTGACACTTTTTCTACGTTATTGTTATGTTAAAACCTCTGCTGTGAGAGTTCTGCGTAGCCTCGTTATTTTACATGTTTATCGACAACCGGGGAAGCGAGCGATTTGATTGGCTGGTTTATACCTCGCGGGGAATTCAACGGGCTGTCTCTCACTGTTCTGTCAGTAGATTCATTGTCTTCACAACTGCTGCAGAATTTATATCAAGGGATTCAAACGAAGGCATTGTAGACCTTGTCGACTTGGGGAAGCTTGAACATCTTGTTGGTCTGTACAAGGAATCTACCATCTGTGATAGGAGTTGTTGGAATTCGATAAAAATCTACTTCTTTCGACGCATTTGCGAGTGATAGACATGTTTTCGGTCTCCAGTGTGAATCCTGCCCTGGATGAAAACAGCATGGAGACTAGAGGCCATGGGCAGAGAAGATCCAAAAGAGAGGACTTTCAAACTAGGAATAATGGACCTATTGCATCAAAACGTGCAGCTCTGGGAACGATTACTAACCAATCCCAACGAATTCAGCCGTTTAGAGCTGCTAAGGTAAGGCCTCCCACGTTGTTCGTCGTCGTCGAAGGCGGCAGCCATGGCACTTTTGAATTTTCAACGGCCTGCATGTGGGTTTTATGCGGAGAATGTAAATCTATCCATTAAAAGTTTAAATCTAAGATATTTCCATCCTAATAAGCTGTAGTTTTAATTGCTGAACTATTTAGGTGCTAATGGTTTTTTGTCTTTTTTATTTCGTGTTATTTTTGAATAAGTTTCTATCTTGTCCCGCGCAGGCATCCACCAACGAGATCTGCACGGATAAGGAGAACGCTTTCACGAAAGCGGCTGAAAAATCTGCCTTCGGCGAGTTACAGTCGTTCAAAATCCACGTTGACGAAGAAAATGTTGGTGTTCAAACGAGACAGAGATCCCAGCTTTCTGAATCTTCAGAGCCTAAGCTTGAGTTGAACGACGCCATAACCGCCCTCCCAAGGGTGCCTTTGTCCACAGCCCAGTTGGATGACCATGACATATCTATAGACGAAAAGACTGGTATGTTTTTGGTACACTTGTAATGTGTAAATTAAGGTTCTGCTTATATCGTGTTGATATAATCTATATATTTGTCTCAAACCCAGACTTATAAATATTCTTCTCTCCACCCACTTGTAATGTATATGCTACATAACGTACGTACTTTCCACAAGTAATGTGTACGTATATGCTCTGTCAGATGAACTTGCATTTACTAAGTTTGCCATTGGGTTTATAATTTTCTGCAGAATCTCCTATGGTGCTGGATACTTCGATAGAAGCAAGGGATGAAAAAGCTGATCGTGATGCCATAATAGTGGGTGTGCCAGAGTATGCTGCTGACATCTATGCTTACTTGAGGGAAGCAGAGGTATGTTCTCAGCAAAACACATGATGAATTAAACTGTGTTTAACAGCCAGCAGCGGCTTCTAAATGTACCATGTATGCTAAAAATTGCGTGCTCTAGATATCCATTCCATTTTGTGAGCAGTGTTGAATTCTGTGTACTAAAGGGAACTTGGAATGACCCAGGTGCCTCATCACCAATGCAGTCAATGTGAGTTAAAGCTCATGCTGGCTTCACCTCTGGTTGTATGTGGGGAAGGTCCACCAGCAACCTGCGACATTGTATGTGTAGAAATATATATTCTTGAACACTGTAGCACATAAATCAGGAATATTGATCACAAAATTGAAGGAAACTAAGTAGGCAGTTGCAGGAAAAAAAAATATGCAAGTAAATTTGTCTTTTATTTTTTAAAGTTCTTAATCATTTTCAGACCAGAAATCGCCCAAAAGCCGGTTACATGAAGAAGCAGCCAGACATCACAACTAACATGAGATGTATTTTGGTAGACTGGTTAGTAGAGGTTGCAGAGGAATACAAGCTTCATAGAGAGACACTGTTCTTGGCTGTGAACTACATCGACCGGTTTCTCTCCCATATGTCCGTGCTTAGAGGAAAGCTACAACTTGTGGGGGCAGCCAGCATGTTCTTGGCAGCGTAAGTACCTTGTAACCCAAGACCGACAACAAGAAACTTGTCAGATTCTTCATAAATTGCCTCTCCTTTATTACTATAACTTCGATGCCATGAGGGCCCCATTAACTACAACTCTCAATACACCAAAATTATACTTCAGATTATTCATATTCATAGGCAATTGCTTTGTAGCAGAGTACCACAGATCATACCACATCCTCATTAAGGATGTAATGCATACACTACTTAATCTTTTCACACCTGAAAGAGCAACTTACCTCGCAACTCATTAACAAAGTGTGGATACCAAATTTCATTTCTTGGGTTGGCCCAATTTCAGGGTTCCATGAGAGCATAATTTTGGCAGTCTACATAAAAGACCTCATTTCCAATTCGAAATATTTGAAGAAATGCAGTAACCTTCCGTGCATCATTTTGTGCATGGGGTAGCAGGGTGTGATCCGTTGGCTGGCTTTTTCCAACTTTTGCCAGTCAAAAACTACGTAGCATGTTCTATTGGTGGTTTATAGGATATTCTCAAACCTGATACTCATTACATAAAAGAGTGTTTAATTGTATAGCTAACTGTAACGGATCCATTATTATATGCAACTCTGTACTTGTATTGCTTTCGTACATAATTGGGTAAAACTTTTTGACCCTATTTTTACAGGAAATATGAAGAAATCTATCCACCAGATGTTGGGGAATTTGTCTACATCACTGATGACACCTATTCAAAGAAGCAGGTAATTGGAATCGACTTTTTTTTTTTTTTTTTTTTTTTTTTTCTCTTGGTGACCAAGTTGAACCTCAGCACATGGTTATGTCAGCAATTGATAATGAAGCAATGTAATCACTCCATTGTCCTGAACTTGGCTTTTTTTTTTCCCTTATCAAGTCCTATTGAATGAATTGTTTGACCACTTAATCTTAGTCTTTGCATTGTGAACTGATGTAGCCATTGTAACTTTTTTCTTCCCCCCAGGTATTAAGAATGGAGCACTTAGTGTTGAAGGTTCTGTCTTTCGATGTGGCCGTCCCCACGGCTAACTGGTTCTGTGAGCGTTTCGTTAAACAGTGTGGTGCTGATGACAAAGTAGAGGCTCTAGCTATGGTGCGTCATTTCACTGTGTCCATTATCTTTTTTTTTAAATTATTACCAATTGTAAGGCTTCTGTTCTTGTGCAGAGAAATATTAAACATCCTTGTGGTTTTGATATGGTTTAGCAATAAAATACTGTTTCATTGAAAACATTGGAATTGATTTTTTAGAATCGAGTGAAATAATGCCATGGCACAGCTTTCAGCGACATGATATAATGTTGGCTTAAAGTGTAAATGAGTTAAGTTAAAAAAAATTTAGTTAAAAAACTAAATAGGTAATTATCATGAAAATCTTGCTCTGACCATGCAGATGTTTGTTTCAGTTCTTGATTGAATCGACATTGATAGATGCCGAGACCTACATGAAGTTCTTACCCAGTACGATAGCTGCAGCTGCTGTCTGCCTAGCCAACCACACATTCCAGAAAGAAGCCTGGGTAAGGGCCTAAGATTTTTTGTAGTTGTGGTACACTACATGCAAACAGATTGCTGAATTGAATTTTTCTACTCCCCACCCAATCTTTTGGCCTACAGAATTGGGCTTAATGACCCAGAATTACCTCAAATGACCAAGTTGTACATATTTTTGAAAGGATTTAAGAATTGAGATTAGAAATTAGATTTTTATGGTTGTGGAAATCATGATTTCCTGGGAATTGCCTTAATTTTTTTTTTTTGTTTTCACAACTCAATTTTTGGGAGGCGAATTAATATAAACATCTGAAATATGGGTGATTCTTTGAGGCCAAATCCTACTTGTCCTTCATGAGCTTTTGCAGATTCTATTTGTTTTGCCAAAATGTCTACTTGTTTTCTCTTCAGTCTAGTCAAATGGTCCAAGAGACTGGTTATGACATGCCTCAGTTGAGCGAATGCCTGCACCAGTTACACCGTACTTTCTGCGAGTCTCCAAACCATCCACAACAGGCTGTGCAAGAGAAATACAGACAACCTAAGTAAGCAACTTTCCTTCCATGCATGGATTAATGTTTTTTTTTTTTTTCTTTTTATTTTTTTAGCGGATAGACATGTCGGCCACTTGAGGAAATGATTTAATGCAGAGTAGTTTTTAAGTAATTTCATGTCACCAATTAACGGAATATGTAGGTACAAAATTTCCACAGCATACATTGTTGTAAATACATGCATAGTCAACAGCTACCTGTATTTTTGAAGAGTGGAGGGGAGAGGATATTGTTTGTTTTTTTTTTTGTTTTTTTTGTTTTTTTTTTTTAGTTTGAAGCAGAACTTAAATTTATTGGAATAGTTTTACTGATTTATTTTTATTTATTTATTTTTTTTCTCTTTGCAGATTCCACCAGGTGTCGCTCATGCAACCTCCCATGTCGCTACCATTGTAGCTGATCTCAGTGCTGTGCTTCCATTGGACATTTTTTTCCCAAAATGCCATTGTTCTTTCATTTCCAACTAGAACGTCTGGAGCCTGTGTTCACCAAGCACTTGTGGCTGGACTGGCCTGGTTGTGAGCTGCCTGTACTTGCTGAAAAAGGCTTGAGAGGTCTTCATCCTTCAGAGCATAACAGGGAACCTTTTCTTTTTTTTTTCTCAAGGAGCTAGTTCAGTTCTAATGATAAACCAGGCAGATAAAGCAAGTATTTCACCGTATTTTTTTTTTTTTTTTTTTAAACAAAATAAATACATTCTTAAACGAATCCCTGCAACTTCTCAAAAACATCCTAGATTGGAAAAACCAAAGTAGATACATTGGACAGGTATTCAGATTTTTTTCTACTGGATTACGTGCCTCGGTTTATGTAGGACAGAGGTAGCTCCTTGATCCAAGATTGTTGCTCCAGAGGAATATGCGATATTTACAAGGCATCCCCCATAATCATGATCATTTGCTAGCTATCATGTGGAAATGATTTTTAGGGATTTTCCCCATTAAGATGTAATTACTACTGCATCTAGATTTTTTAACCATGTGAGAGTGAACCGAATGAGAACGTGTGATTGGTGAAAGAAAAGTTAAATCATGTACAACTTTTTTACGCACTATAAATTTCATCCCTGATGATAGACCTTCATTTTAAACCATGTCCAAATCAGTATTTATTGGATTGGATAACTGCTTGTAGAACAGATCTCGTTTTAGAATATATAGTATACTGGCAAGCACAACTGAGCCTAAAAGGAAAAGTCTCCATTTTTTATTTTAATTGTTTTTTGTTTTTAAACTATGCTAAAGCTCAAGTTTTGTTTATTGTTTCAAAATTTTAATTCTTGGGTACTTGAAAAATGAATCGTTTTTTTTTTTTCTTTCTTTGTTTTGGAGGCTTTACTTTTTTGGGACTTTTCTGCCCACAGGAATCTGCTCTAAAAGTCAGCTGTCCAATTCTGTACAGTGCATTGGTTAATATTTGTACAATATTTTAAGATTGGCATGTTTTTTGTTTGTTTTTTTTTTTTTTTTTGTCTCAAAGGGCAACTGTTTTTGTACAGCTATGGTACTAATACAAGAAAATAAAGACATACATTTGAAGTTGTGTGCTTAGTTTCTACTTGGAGAAACATGCATCTTGCCAGTGGCCTTGATGTCTGCTTCTGCTCCCTAATAAACCCATATTGGAGAGCAATATTTACAGGATTTTTCATTGGTGTACTTATGACTTCACTGTAAAGGATGCGAATGATCTGGGCAAACCACCGGTAAATGAAAAGACCATAAGCACGTGATGCATTTGTGTAAAAATAAATCCTTCTTAGAAATGTGAATGTACTTGGACTGCATGTGTTTGTCAGATTGCATTACCTGGCAGCCTGGCCTCAACAGAACCTGACAAAGGAATCCATTTTTAAGTCTCTGACTAGATGTCATTCTAACCTTGACATATTTCGCAGGCCATGTAACATGTTTACAAAACCTAGGTTTATAAAACCAAATTCAAGGGATTACATGTACGTTTGAATACCACATCTCTGAAGAGCTAGAGAAGCTCGCTGAAAATATTTGGCCGCTAATAACTTGCATGGCTGGAAAATCTCTGCACCCATCCAATACTGCTCAAGTACTTATAAGTGTTTTTTTTTTTTTTTAATTTTTTTTTCATGAATCATTCTGGGCAAATAACCATAGGAAGTAATTTATGAACTATGTATACAATCCCACAGCGCAGGTACCAGATCTGGTACATAGGCAGTGATGTAAACTGATTGGTCAAGGAGTGCCCATGCCAGATTCCCACATGGATGTCTTGTATCAATTCTTCCAATCGAAAGCCTGCACTAGTAACTTTCTAGAGCCATAGCACCCTCACAATTGTTCTTCGTTACGTAATTTTTGTCAAAATACATTTGATTAACATTATTGAGGCTCAGCTGAAGTTTCGCTTGCCAGTGTACAACAGTAACGGTAATGACAGACCAGTCTGGTGCTGGGGACGAGAGTTTGGGTTTAGTAGAGGCCTGTGGCACCTTAAGAGGCAATAGGGCCCCATTGTTCTGGTACCTTACCACTGTGGACTTTAACAGGAAGAAGCAAAAGATAGTGAGCCGGGGTACAGACTGGAGTGACAGTATGTTGAACCATCGGGGCAGTTGGTGGCACCTGACCATGGCATTGTAGTGAAAGCGTTACATTACCCATGTTTGCACTTGGTTAGGCGTTACCATTGTGTTCTTCATATTATGCAGAGATTCAGACAACTCAAGTACTTAACGACAGGTCAAACAAAGGAATATTTACTTTTATGATGCATACTCCACTCTAGATATTTTCACTTGCATGATGGTAACGTATGCAGTAAATGACTGCTTCTGGCAGGTAACAGTTTCATTGGATGCAAAGTATGTTTTAGTAATCCAATGGTGTTGGAAGTAGTACTATCTCTGGCACCTTTGGTGAGTTGAATTTGAGTGAAGTTTAAGAACATGCTTGAACAAGATAATTAAGTGAAGGCTGGTGCTGGGAGATTTCATTGGATGACCTAGCTTAGTTAAGGCCAAAGGTATTTAGGTTGTGCTAACTGTAAAGTCCATGTCAGTAAAGGGTCCTGCAGGGAAGCGAAAGAGAACAGCTGACACTCTGAAGGTGGAGAACATTGGGAGTTTGAGTTCCAGTTCAGTTCAAACACGTAACATTTCAACCAATGAAATGCTAAAACGAATTGGCTGCTGTGACCAACCAGAGCATATATACTGTACAAAACAGGCTCAAGGCCACATGATCACAGAATGTGGATTTCTATGAACGTGACATGATACGTGCTGAGAGTTCTCACTGGATGATTTATCAATAGTTAAGGCGGACCTCGAACTGGGTGGAACTACCTGCAGTGTTCAATTCATGTATAAAGGTCCTACCTCAACAAAGCAACGAAACGATGTTGAGACATTAAAACCAAAAGGAAACTATTCTGTAATAGCCTGACCCACCACTCTTACTGCCGAAAGAAATAGCTACATGTATTTAAAAATAAAACCTGAAGAAAATGTTCAAACTTTATTCTGCTGTTTTTAAGAATCACAAAATAAAGAAAAAGACTTTTTGAGTGATATTCACAGAGAAGGTGCCATCAAACAGATACTCAGTCGCTGTTTAGGGGTTTGATGATGACAGATACAAGGTCATGACTTCTTCTTTTTCTTCTTTTTCGCCTTTGGTGCTGGAGAAGTAGCCTTGGCCGATTGTGAAGCTTGCTTATCAGACGACTTGTCGGGAGTGTCCATTTTCACCGGAGCAGCCTTAATCTCCCTGCAAAACACATGAGAATTGAGTTATTGGAACTCATATTAACAGGCTAACTGAGTCGACTACTGTACCTAAGTTTTGAAAGAATTTCTTCCACCTGAAAATTCTACAGTTGGCCATGCATGTCTCTATTGTGTTTATGCTTATGTGTGCATGTAGAAAGAGTGTTCAGCACAAGGCTTGCTGCCAAAGACATATTTGTAATGTACATCTCTAATAATGATTCATTCTCTTATTGTCTTTGTGGCATCTCTTAAGCCATCCACTTTATTCGAAGTAATTGTAGTGATCCTTATGAACTGCATCTCCTCCTACAGTTTTTAACCCATTTTCGTGATAACTGACGGGGATGATTACGATGATAATAAGACATGTACATGTATGTTCTCTCGGAGGCCAATTATTTTCAAAGTCGACACCTTTCAAGATATAACCTGGATTCAAGGAGAAAGTACTTGTACAGATATGTACATCATGCTGATGAAAGACAAGTAGTCTTCAGCGAACATTAGACTGCCACACAAGCATGGTCAACTGCCTGTTATCTAAAAGGCTCTACAAAGCAGTGAGAGTGGGGGAATGTACATATTCACTAAACCAAGATCCACAAATCATAATCATGGAGAAGTCTGTAAATAGCACCTGTAAAGCCAATTCCAGATTTCAAAAGACTTAAACTGACCTTCTCTTGATATATAAATCTTCATTGCTTAAAACCACTGGCTCCTCTTCACTATCATCATCTGTGTCTGTAAAGATTTGAAACAAAATAAAATTACTCAAGTAGTGATATGTACATCTCCATGTCAGAAAGTCTGTCGGGTACACGGGAGATGCCACAACATTTTCTCATTAGTTCTCATTTTTTAAATAGTGTAAAACACCCAATGAAATAATTACCGTACTGTATATCTATAAAATTGTAAACTTGTCAAAAACCAAACTGAATGATAATACCCTCCAACCACTATTTTCACCAGATATCATTATGTGTTTTATAGTTACCTGACAGAAACTTTTTTTTTTCATTCCAAGGGGAAGTAAATTAAACTCATAGTATTTATTCTGAACTTATGCAAATATGAAGCCCCAGCAACTCACCAGCAGCAGGGGTATCTGTGGTCCGCTTGGCCGAAGAGTTATCTCCCTTCTTCTGTAGTATGGCCTCCTCTTGTTCCAAGTCTCTCTCCATGTCTTCATCGAGCAACCATGAGTTAGGTCCTCCCTCCCCAATCTGACCAGTCCCAGGGGCCTGGGGAACAAGTAACATTCATGTAAATGCCAATATTATATTGACCCATTCAGTAATTGGTTTGGTCTAAACAATGGGTTTTAAAGAGCTAATGAACTCACAATATATGAAGAAGTTCTGGTATAATTACAATCATCTTTTCCATCTTTTCCACGTCTTGTAGGGTCATACAGACACAAAAGTTTTCGTATCTGCCTAATTCAATATTACATCAGGAATATATTCATTTCACGCCAGGCAAGTTCTACGGAGTCTACGAACTATTTTGTTTTTGAGGAGACATCAATTATATACCCATAACGTGGTGAATCAGTTTGAAGCACGGTATTTGGGTTTTGCTTTGTAACTTAATTCATACAACTTGGACAATTCAGTCTGATTTCTCTCTCTGGGCTGGACTAGCTGTTTGACATCAAATCAAAATGGTGAACAATGAAATAACACCCTGGAGAGAAAGATATCTCATACTACAGTAATCATGGCCAGCTTCCTGTTATGTGCTTGTGCAATTTTCTTACTGCATGTGTCATATTTAGCTCTACAGTGCCTGTTCACTTTTCTACACTAAAAAATTACTCCGTACAATTCTGAAGTTATATCCTGCTTGAGGTTCCTGGCTGTACATGGGTTCAGTGGTAATAATGAAAAAAGTCACGGTGTCACCATGTAAATTTCAGTGTTTCACAAGCTTTAGATCTTCTTCTCTAGGAATAATTGAATACATAAATAATTGAAAAGGATCTCGGTAAGACTAAAAGCTTGTAGAAGCTTGAAATTTATGTAGTGATGCCTTGGCAACTTCATCATTAGTTCTGAAATTGTCAAGCTGTACCCATGTATGTGTAGGTGCTGCAGCTTAATAAAACAAACAAAATGTCTCAAATATTCTACTCACCACAATTTTAACTGCCGTTTTCTGGCTGAGTTGTGCAGTTAAGGACAATGTCTTACATCTATCAGGATAACATTATCACATTTGATGACAGAATTTTAATTCATACATGCCATACAAAATGTAACAGAATTTCTTTATTCAGATGTACATGTATGCCTTTTTGAGGAGCTGACCAGCTTTGCATCACGCAGTGAACAGACATCATGATAAGAGAAATAGGCAAGCAGACCTAACAGACAGTTCAGATTTCTAATGAAACTGGCAAACAAGTAACAAGGGGCAAAACTTATTTCCTGCAAAAACTTCTTTCAACACTTTTGCCAAGAGTCCAAGTTTTCCCTATTACAAAGATGTCAACATATCATGATCCAAAGTAAACAGAGTATCCTTACATAGAAAGTAGTTCCTCGCAAGTTTTTTTGGAATTGGCTTGGAAGTTTCATACACTGAGGTAGAGCTATCCAATCTCTGCACTTCTGGTCATTTGGTCACAAAAAACATTACCTATTTCTATGCATGTATAATAATGAGCAAATGGGGACAAAAGCAAAACTGCAGACATTTCAAAGGATACTTGAGTCTGGCATCCTCTTTTGTTAATTGCTTGCTCTGTTCTACGACCTCCATCGCTGCCTCTTGCACATCACTGATATCTACATCCTCCCCCTCTTTTGTGTTGGAGGTAATTTTCACTGCCTCATATGACTCTGTAAAGCCAACCCTTTCCCCGGCGGATCTGCAATTTGAACAAGGTCAGCTACAAAGTTACCAATTGTGAGATCGGAAGTCTTGACTGGGAACGAATATGTCGGGATTAAGATACAATGATCCATACTATTTTGCATTTTTACTAGATCTCAAACAAAAACATCATTAGATCTTTCTTAATTTTGACACTTACATGCCATCACTAGTACAATATCTTTCAGAAGTTTCTATCTGCAAAATCCACCACTGTATAAATTTTTATATTTCATATCTAACTAAGGGATACAGCAAGCTCTTACAAGATTTAATTCCGCCAATGTGCTAACAGTTTGATGTATATCTTCACAGCTTTGCTTCATGTTGTCAGTATCTATTGTCTGGAAGTTGCTTTGCTTCATGTTGTCAGTGTCTATTGTCTGGAAGTTGCTTTGCTTCATGTTGTCAGTGTCTATTGTCTGGAAGTTGCTTTGCTTCATGTTGTCAGTGTCTATTGTCTGGAAGTTGCTTTGCTTCATGTTGTCAGTGTCTATTGTCTGGAAGTTGCCTGGCTTCATGTTGTCAGTGTCTATTGTCTGGAAGTTGCCTGGCTTCATGTTGTCAGTGTCTATTGTCTGGAAGTTGCTTTGCTTCATGTTGTCAGTGTCTATTGTCTGGAAGTTGCTTTGCTTCATGTTGTCAGTGTCTATTGTCTGGAAGTTGCTTTGCTTCATGTTGTCAGTGTCTATTGTCTGGAAGTTGCTTTGCTTCATGTTGTCAGTGTCTATTGTCTGGAAGTTGCTTTGCTTCATGTTGTCAGTGTCTATTGTCTGGAAGTTGTTTTGTCAAACATGTCCATTGGTGAATAAACAAAATCAGTCAATCAAGCCTAAATATCATTATTTTCAGAAACCCACCAATTGTAATACAAGAACATCATAAATATAGCTAATTTACTTTTTCTTCATATTAGCTGAACCAACCTGTAATTATAATGTGACCTTAAAAAAACAATCAAACAATCATTTTATTTATTATTCATTAATTGGATTGGTGTTTTACACTGTACTCAAGAATATTTCACTTATGGGATGGCAGCCAGCATTGAGGTGGAAGGAAACTGATGGGCAGTTCCTGGCAGACCGTCCCAAGTACATGTATGGAAGCCAGCCACAGCAACCAAATTAGGAAAGAGGCTACTGGGTCATTGGACTGCACTAACACACTACTTAACACATCTGATTGTCATGGAGCCCCCTCAAAAAATCAAATGTAACTACAATGAACTACATTATCAGCATCACTTACCTTTTTGCTGTATCAGCTTTGAGGGCTTTCTGTATGAGGTTTGTAATCTCTGTCACTTTGACAACAGCAATGTTGGAACACCTCAGTACCTGCCCAAACAGGTGATATCATAATGAAATTTATTAAAATGAAACAAGTCAATTCGAAAAATGAAGCGATGATATCTGTAAATTGAGTAAAACAATTTTGAAATTTGAGAGATGCAATAATACATGCCAACTTGGTCTGTAAGCAGCACGTGCTGTCTAGTTGCCGGTAATGTTGACACTTGTCTATAATACAGTGATGTATGCAAGTATCTATGTGGTGTTTAACCAGCACGTGATGTGTATCCGTCTATACTGAATACACATGTTTACCTTGTCTTTGAGCAACCTGTTTCCCTGTCTATACGAGAGTGTACCTGGTCTTTGAGCAGTATATGACATCAACCTGTTTCCCTGTCTATACGAGAGTGTATCTGGTCTTTGAGCAGTATATGACATCTACCTGTTTCCCTGTCTATACGAGAGTGTATCTGGTCTTTGAGCAGTATATGACATCTACCTGTTTCCCTGTCTATACGAGAGTGTACCTGGTTTTTGAGCAGTATATGACATCTACCTGTTTCCCTGTCTATACGAGAGTGTATCTGGTCTTTGAGCAGTATATGACATCTACCTGTTTCCCTGTCTATACGAGAGTGTACCTGGTCTTTGAGCAGTATATGACATCAACCTGTTTCCCTGTCTATACGAGAGTGTACCTGGTTTTTGAGCAGTATATGACATCTACCTGTTTCCCTGTCTATACGAGAGTGTATCTGGTCTTTGAGCAGTATATGACATCTACCTGTTTCCCTGTCTATACGAGAGTGTACCTGGTCTTTGAGCAGTATATGACATCAACCTGTTTCCCTGTCTTTACGAGAGTGTACCTGGTTTTTGAGCAGTATATGACATCTACCTGTTTCCCTGTCTATACGAGAGTGTACCTGGTCTTTCAGCAGTATATGACATCTACCTGTTTCCCTGTCTATACGAGAGTGTACCTGGTCTTTGAGCAGTATATGACATCTACCTGTTTCCCTGTATATACGAGAGTGTATCTGGTCTTTGAGCAGTATATGACATCTACCTGTTTCCCTGTCTATACGAGAGTGTACCTGGTCTTTGAGCAGTATATGACATCAACCTGTTTCCCTGTCTATACGAGAGTGTATCTGGTCTTTGAGCAGTATATGACATCTACCTGTTTCCCTGTCTATACGAGAGTGTACCTGGTCTTTGAGCAGTATATGACATCAACCTGTTTCCCTGTCTTTACGAGAGTGTACCTGGTTTTTGAGCAGTATATGACATCTACCTGTTTCCCTGTCTATACGAGAGTGTATCTGGTCTTTGAGCAGTATATGACATCTACCTGTTTCCCTGTATATACGAGAGTGTACCTGGTCTTTGAGCAGTATATGACATCTACCTGTTTCCCTGTCTATATGAGAGTGTACCTGGTCTTTGAGCAGTATATGACATCTACCTGTTTCCCTGTCTATACGAGAGTGTACCTGGTTTTTGAGCAGTATATGACATCTACCTGTTTCCCCGTCTATACGAGAGTGTATCTGGTCTTTCAGCAGTATATGACATCTACCTGTTTCCCTGTCTATACGAGAGTGTATCTGGTCTTTCAGCAGTATATGACATCTACCTGTTTCCCTGTCTATACGAGAGTGTACCTGGTCTTTGAGCAGTATATGACATCTACCTGTTTCCCTGTCTATACGAGAGTGTACCTGGTCTTTGAGCAGTATATGACATCTACCTGTTTCCCTGTCTATACGAGAGTGTACCTGGTTTTTGAGCAGTATATGACATCTACCTGTTTCCCTGTCTATACGAGAGTGTATCTGGTCTTTCAGCAGTATATGACATCTACCTGTTTCCCTGTCTATACGAGAGTGTACCTTGTCTTTCAGCAGTATATGACATCAACCTGTTTTCCTGTCTATACGAGAGTGTACCTGGTCTTTCAGCAGTATATGACATCAACCTGTTTTCCTGTCTATACGAGAGTGTACCTTGTCTTTCAGCAGTATATGACATCATCAACCTGTTTTCCTGTCTATACGAGAGTGTACCTGGTCTTTCAGCAGTATATGACATCAACCTGTTTTCCTGTCTATACGAGAGTGTACCTGGTCTTTCAGCAGTATATGACATCAACCTGTTTTCCTGTCTATACGAGAGTGTACCTTGTCTTTCAGCAGTATATGACATCTACCTGTTTTCCTGTCTATACGAGAGTGTACCTGGTCTTTCAGCAGTATATGACATCAACCTGTTTTCCTGTCTATACGAGAGTGTATCTGGTCTTTCAGCAGTATATGACATCTACCTGTTTCCCTGTCTATACGAGAGTGTACCTTGTCTTTCAGCAGTATATGACATCAACCTGTTTTCCTGTCTATACGAGAGTGTACCTTGTCTTTCAGCAGTATATGACATCTACCTGTTTCCCTGTCTATACGAGAGTGTACCTTGTCTTTCAGCAGTATATGACATCTACCTGTTTCCCTGTCTATACGAGAGTGTATCTGGTCTTTCAGCAGTATATGACATCTACCTGTTTCCCTGTCTATACGAGAGTGTACCTGGTTTTTGAGCAGTATATGACATCTACTTGTTTTCCTGTCTCTACGAGAGTGTATCTGGTCTTTGAGCAGTATATGACATCTACCTGTTTTCCTGTCTATACGAGAGTGTACCTGGTCTTTATGCAGTAACATATCCCCCGTCATCTGTAGTGTACAGATTTCCCTGTGTTTGTTCATCCCGATGACCATCTGACCATCCATCACCAGTTCCTCCTTCCTCTGGGGGTCCACCAGCAAGTAACGCCTGCATAAACCATAACAAACCACTCTACATGTAACGCTTCCTCCACGTTATTCTTTGTGATTCCCATGTGGTTTACTATAGTTTTTGTAAGGTGTTTTGGTCAGATTTCTCCAAAATGGTATCAAGGGAACATTAATACGATTTTGATTGATGTTTACTGCTGTCCTCAAACATGTCTCACTTCTATAAAAACAGACAGGTTCATGGTTGAAGGAAGCTGGAGTGCCTGGAATAAAGCATTGAGCTACATGAATAAAAAAACTTCATCAATGAAAACCTGTGTCATTATGTTACTTAAATTCAACGATGTATTGTAAAGATCTCTCTTCCATAGCTCCTAACCAATCTAGATCAATGTTTACTGATAAAGAAATCCAGGCACAGTCCAAAGGAAACTGCCTAAATTCACAACAACCTGAACATGATCTTGACACACAGCAGGAACCCGACTTGAATTTACAACCTCAGTGGTCAGGGATTGGTGGTTTTGTGAAAAGTGATGTTGTTGTT
Source organism: Acanthopleura granulata (assembly GCA_016165875.1). Lineage (NCBI taxonomy): Eukaryota > Metazoa > Mollusca > Polyplacophora > Chitonida > Chitonidae > Acanthopleura > Acanthopleura granulata. The sequence continues at coordinate 3,194,931 of JABBOT010000005.1, forward strand.
GCAGTAAGTCAGCCGGTGGTGTGTTGAATATTTATAAAACTTTAGCTTTACCTTATTTCAGCATGTTACATATTCTGTCCCACCTCGGAGTGCTGTGTTGAAACCACAGAGGGTTTAAGTGCTGGCTGACAACAACCACCACGGGCCACTTTTACCAAAGGTCGTAACATATTTTTTTGTCATAAATTATCGTACATCATGTTGCACGATAATTTACAAAGTTGCCCGTTTTCACAAAGTATGCTTTGTATACGTGAGGTACAACATGTTACATAATTGTCGTACCGTCAAGTTATCGTACACGTACGTACGATTTGATGAAAGCGGCCCCTGGCCCTTCAATCACGAGGTTATGTGTTCAAATCCACCTCTGGCAGTTTCGGCTGCGGCATAACTCAGTGTGTGTCAGGTATCTGGCAGAGGTTGGTGGTTTACCCTCCACTTCAATGTCTCCCACCCGTTAACCTGACCACTATTACATAAGTGAATTTAGATGTGGTACAGGGTACACTAAGTGAGGAATTCAGTAATTTACAGAAATTAATATACACTCACAGAATTAATGATGGAATATCCCCCTCGTGTTACTGTGCTCTACATGTGTCCATGCCCTGAGTTCTATACAAGTAGTACCTTTTTAGACACCACCCCTGACATTTTGTTTAACATTGCTTTCCCTGTTGTAAGACCTTGACGCAGACACTTAGGGAATGACTAAAAATTCTTCAGCATGGCATTAATCATCAATGAATTAATCAATAAAAGACAAGCTCCAATCAGAATTTACCATACTGACAGGAATGAAATCAAAGGCCTACCCTTGCTCAAAGAATCCGAACGTGACGGTGAGGGGCATGTGCAGTACACTGAGAGGCACAGGGTTCTTCTCCTCTACTGGGTGCTGGGTGGAAAAACAGGGAGCAGATCACAGGATGTAGACGCTGTCATCTCGAGGTGTCAGCAGAGATAAAAGCAGATATGGCACAATAAAATCATGCACACATTTCAGTTCTTTAGAAAGCAAAAGCTTCTTCTAATAAATGGCTTTCACACTACACTGCTACAAATAAATTCATTTTGTACGTAGATTAAAGCTGAACAGACTGGACCGTCACAGGCGTTCTAGTAAACAGTCAAAACTAAGCAAAGCACAAAGAGATGATTGTACAGGTAGCTCTCACTGACATTCACATATACTAAATAATTCACAAACAGTGTAACATGGAAAAAATATTCATTGTGACTTCATCATGACTCAATATTTCTGACTTTGATTTGGCCCTTGTGACTAGATTGATAAATGGAGGTAATACACTGACCAAAACTGACCACTGGTACTCCAGGTTTCACCAGACAAAACATGTAACTCTGTACTTACTACTGTGACTTCATCTCCATTCACAGTCACATCTGGCCTCCTGAAGCAGACATCACACCATGCTATTGTATCTGTGATACACATGCCTTGTGTATGTGCTTAGTAATATAAAGTTTCTGTGTGTGTTTCTGTGGTGGTCAACGTTGGTATTTGACACAGAGTAGGTGTCAACAAATTGTGAAAACAGTGTCAATTTGTGTAAAACAACAGTGCCGACCAAACTATCATATTCTACTTTTTTTTTTTTCTAAAATGTATTCATCTATCTCATGGCAGATTAATTGTCACACTCAAGGATACTGAAGCTGGGGGACAAACCTGTCAGAAAGCTCTTGTAGAAGAAGCAAGAAACTGATTCAAACATGTAACCTCAACTTCCACGGTCTAAGGTTATTCCTGTTCAAGAGAACCTCTTACAAGGCGTGTTCAGTTAACCCTTCTCAAAAATGGTTTTTTATCATTGTCATGGCGCTGAAGTTTAAAAGCATGAAAGCACATTAGATGATAGCAGCTTTGTGCTGAGATATTGGTAAGGCATAAGTAGAAAAACAGAAAAATGTCCACAGGGGAGCCGTACCTGAAATGTGCCAGTGCTGTGATGGCTGCCACACTCACACAGTCCAGTAGATTCCCCTCATGGTTCAGCACATGGACGTCCACTCTTATGGTCCAGACCTAAACACAGAGATTATAAGATAATCTTTATCTTAGAACTCAACTCCACTATGTAAAATACCTCTTTTCGTGGGGGTTTAAAAAACAAAGAAATAACATCTACAAAAAAGTATGATAAATAGCCCAAAATTATAGGTAACTAAAACAATTTAAAAACATAAAATACAGACCAGTATAAACAACTAGATTCCTTGAGAACCAAACCTCTGGACATACACACCTTTTCCCCTGCCACAACACACAATGACTCTGTATCAATACATCTGGACTCCTTGAGAAACAAACCTCTGGACATACACACCTTTTCCCCTGCCACAACACACAATGACTCTGTATCAATACATCTGGACTCCTTGAGAACCAAACCTCTGGACATACACACCTTTTCCCCTGCCACAACACACAATGACTCTGTATCAATACATCTGGACTCCTTGAGAACCAAACCTCTGGACATACACACCTTTTCCCTTGCCACAACACACAATGACTCTGTATCAATACATCTGGACTCCTTGAGAACCAAACCTCTGGACATACACACCTTTTCCCCTGCCACAACACACAATGACTCTGTATCAATACATCTGGACTCCTTGAGAACCAAACCTCTGGACATACACACCTTTTCCCCTGCCACAACACACAATGACTCTGTATCAATACACCTGGACTCCTTCAGACATCTCTCCAACAGACGGTTTAGTTCCACACCAAAATCAGATAATCTGAAAGTTCAAAAGAAACTCATCTTGTCTATGTTTGACTCATTGTTTAACTGGGGTTTCCTCCTCTGTAGGCAAAAACCACAATAAAATCCTTTACAAATGCCATTCATTCAATCAAGCAGAAAAATCAATCACTTCTCCTTAATAATTCAAAGAACATCAGTACAGTAATTTCAAAATATATATTCATGCAATCGTGACAGTTGTAACAGATTTCTGTGTATTATTTTAGACTCATCATGTCTATCTCCTCTTAAAGAGTGGAGTAACAATGAAAACCTTTACTGCCTAAAGTAATCAGGCATAAGTTTTGTAGTTTTACATTAATCCTGTCTTTGTGATGACGGTTAAGGGTAAACTGGTAGTGTACTCATTTACTCATGTATTACAAGAGAATAATGATCAGTTAAAGTCAGCCCAAGTAAAAGGTAATCCCACTGTACTTAATTACCGTCCAGGTTCAAAACTGGGACAAGCCATGGGAGATAACTCCACATTGGTGAAGAGGATACCGTCTGTGGGACGAGTTTGTTTGGGGGCTGTGATTTCTCCAGACACCTGGGCCAAGCATCTGCAAAAATAAACAAGTCATTATAGCACAGCTATGTTTCAAGGGATCGGCTCATAGGGAAATGTAGAATCCACTTATTCACTTACTTGACTGGTGTTTTACGTTGTACTCAAGAATATTTCACTTACACCAGCATTATGGTGGAAGGAAATCGGGCAGAGCCCTGGGGAATCTCACGACCATCCACAGTTGAAATGGTAGTATCAGAAGATACACTGTAAATGCTTTTGCTAGATACAGATAGCTTCAGCAATGTAACAAAAATCAAATCGACATAAGAATAATTCTCAATAACCACTCCCTCCCACAAAAACAAAATACATAGTAAAATAAAATAAAATAAAATCCAACTACAATGCAACTCGTTGAATGGTATGATATCATGTATCTCCATAAGCAAGCATGTACATCACCATGCCATACTGCATATCTCCATAAGCAAGCATGTACATCACCATGCCATACTGCATATCTCCATAAGCAAGCATGTACATCTCTTTGTCATACTGCATATCTCCATAAGCAGGCATGTACATCACCTTGTCAAACTGCATATCTCCATAAGCAAGCATGTACATCACCATGCCATACTGCATATCTCCATAAGCAAGCATGTACATCACCATGCCATACTGCATATCTCCATAAGCAAGCATGTACATCTCTTTGTCATACTGCATATCTCCATAAGCAGGCATGTACATCACCTTGTCATACTGCATATCTCCATAAGCAGGCATGTACATCACCATGCCATACTGCATATCTCCATAAGCAGGCATGTGCATCACCTTGTCATACTGCATATCTCCTTTATGAAATATACATGTACCTAATATATATCTTCTTGTCATAATATATGTATATCTCTTCATTGTAATATATGTACATCTCCTTATAATACATGTGTATCTCCTAATTATAACATATGTTTCTCCTTGTCATAGCACACTGTATATGTATATCCTCCTTATAACATATCTACCTCCTCAGTATAATATATTATAACATGTGTATCTCCTTATTATGACATATATGTATCTCCTTATCAAAACATCTCCTTTAAGCTTTTCATATGGCACATGCACATCTATCTCCTTATCATACCCTACATGTGCATGTATCTCATCATACCCTACATGTGCATGTATCTCCTTACCATACCCTACATGTGCATGTATTTCCTTATCATACCCTACACATGCATGTATCTCCTTACCATACCCAACATGTGCATGTATCTCCTTACCATACCCTACATGTGCATGTATCTCCTTACCATACCCTACATGTGTATGTATCTCCTTATCACACCTACATGTGCATGTATCTCCTTACCATACCCTACGTGTGTGTATCTCCTTATCATACCCTACATGTATCTCCTTATCACACCCTACATGTGCATGTATCTCCTTACTATGCCTTACATGTGCATGTATCTCCTCACCATACCCTATGTGTGTGTATCTCCTTACCATACCCTACATGTGTGTATCTCCTTATCATACCCTACATGTGCATGTATCTCCTTATCATACCCTACATGTGCATGTATCTCCTTATCATACCCTACATGTGCATGTATCTCCTTACCATAACCTACTTGTATGTATCTCCTTACCATACCCTACATGTGCATGTATCTCCTTATCATACCCTACATGTGCACATATCTCCTTAATATACCCTACATATGCATGTATCTCCTTCCCATACCCTACATGTGCACATATCTCCTTAATATACCCTACATATGCATGTATCTCCTTACCATACCCTACATGTGCATGTATCTCCTTACCAAAAGGAGATGCCATACCCTACATGTGCATGTATCTCCTTTTCATACCCTACATGTGCATGTATCTCCTTATCACACCCTACATGTGCATGTATCTCCTTATCATACCCTACATGTGCATGTATCTCCTTACCATACCCTATGTGTATGTATCTCCTTATCATACCCTACACATGCATGTATCTCCTTACCATACCCTACATGTGCATGTATCTCCTTTTCATACCCTACATGTGCATGTATCTCCTTTTCATACCCTACATGTGCATGTATCTCCTTATCACACCCTACACGTGCATGTATCTCCTTATCATACCCTACACATGCATGTATCTCCTTACCATACCCTACATGTGCATGTATCTCCTTACCATACCCTACATGTATCTCCTTTTCATACCCTACACATGCATGTATCTCCTTATCACACCCTACACGTGCATGTATCTCCTTATCATTCTGTACGTGTATTCTTATCATACCGTGTATCTCCTATTTGTACTTGACAACAACCTCTGTCTAATCCAAAGCTTATCTTCACCTTCCTGTAGTCATACGGCTGCCTTCCATCAAGTCTCTGGTAATGAAGAAAAACACAAGTCAGATATGAGCGTGATACACAAGTATTTGGCAGTGCTTCCTACAAACAGACTATGCCATGTTACATTCAGTATTTCAGAGTTCCAATCACAGAGCCAAAACTGGGAAAAAGGATTGAACGAACTGGATAAATGTTCACTCAACAACTTAAACTCCCCTTTATTTTTCAGAACTGTACAACAATCAATAGCTTACCAGTTAATTATTATTGATTTTATATTTTTTTTAAGCCCGGTTCTGAGAGATTAATCCTTAGTTATCCTTATCCTTAGTTATTCCTTAGGGAATCGCAGAAATAAGATGTTCCAAATTAATCATGTAAAACAAGCGTATTTTGTAAGTTGAATGAAACCACTGAAATCTGAATGTAACATAATGTCACTTTAACATACTCTCACATGTTTATTATGTACATGCATAGATGGGTTAAATCTGTCAGAGACTATTGAGTTTGCACGAATCAAGCTAATTTAAAGTTATCCCTGCTTCCAGCTAAATGTCTATGGCAGCTTATTCCGACTGCACATACCCTGAAGTTTGCTACACACAGTGAAACATCTGATGAGGATGGCTTCACTATAAGCTGTCTTAATCAGTACATGGGCCTAAAAACGTAAATTATTATTTGCCACTTATCCTTTAGTCTCTGGTAAGGTATGACTGATGGTCACTGAGCGAATCTTTGAGATTCTATTCTATGTCTTCCCATGAAATCATCAATAGATAAAGCTACATATACAAACAACTTATAAAGTTTAAATCCATTGACTGTAGCAAGTAAATGTATGACATGCTTTAATTTAGTGATAGTTCTGATCTGACACAAACACCGCCATGGTTCCTGAGGTTGATCGAAAAGTACCAACCTGTCAAAAACAGCAGAAAGTGCCCAGGATATTGCCCAAACTATCCTAAAATTCGTGCTGGAGTAAAAACTTATACCTAAGGCATCAAGCCACGTTGGCATTTTCTTCCATCATGGTGACGTGCCACTGTTTTCTGGGGTTGTCCATTTACCTGTCATTTCCTGAGTGAATCAGTTTAAGTATGTCAGTGTTCACTTTTCTTTTTTTACATATAATAAGCTCATTTGGTAGGAAAGGTAACAGGAATTGCTTCTCACATATTAAACAGGTCCTGAAACAATACATATATTAATGTTAAATTGTGGTGCTCTTAAATACCAGCTGTCCTGTTGGTTTCTTGACTGGAACAGTAAACTGATGATCCCTCAGATATTGCGATGGACAGAAGCCGTGTGTGATCTGGGCCAGGTTGAAGATTTCGCTTGCTAAAATTAGTTAATGGTTTGATCGAAACAGCAGTTTTTCATCATGACTAAAGAAAAGGTTCGATTGATTTGGCTTTACTAAAGCACCAAATTTAAGATGGCTTGGGCAATATCCTGAGTGCATGCTGTTGTTGTTGTAAGGTGGTTACTTTTCAACCGAACAGATAAGGTGATAGGACTTAAGTCGGAATTATAATAAAACACAGAGCATACAGTTGACTTTTGCATTGTACTAAGTTTATTGGTGGATCAACAAGATTTTGGTCAAACCTCCGAGCCACTGCCTCCATCCTCCATCCGTCAAACATGGAACTTCTCAGTTAATTCAGAGTATCTATGCTTTTGCATTATGCTAATTGCTTATTAGTGGATCAACAAGATACACTTGATTACCAGTTTCCGTGGAAGTTATTTCACGTAAATGGAGTATTTATATTTACTTTCAGGGCCTATATTACCACTACACACCTACACATAAGGTACTTCATCAGACTAGAGACTAACGGCACATATGTATCATTTACAGCGATACTGCCCAGAATTAAATACCCCTACTCCTACTGGCCGCTAAACTCAAAATAAGCAACTTTTACAAGAAAAACATAAGGAAGAAATGTTGTGGATCATGTGTTTCGCACCTGTTTTTCAGCTATTGTTTTTAAAATAAAATCCCTTTCGCATAATGACAGCCGTATTTCTCGCATGTTTTCGTCGTGCGATCTCTTAAACCAGGCTAACTTTACATCAATCCTGCTGATGGTCACATCGCCATGTGCTACCAATGTTTTCACCGGAAGTTGTAATTATGTGCAGGCGAAAACGAGGCTGCTTCCTTCAAAATGGCGACAACCGGCGACACCCGGAAAGATTGCAAGATGTATTCACGGCAATAATAGATGCCAGCTTTTAGCGTGGAAGTCGTAATTTGTAAACAGGGCAAGAGAAATGACCGGAAGATCTGAGTATACTGACTTAACACGACTAGATGGTAAGGCGAAAGATGGAATTAATTAAGATAATGCCATTGGTGTCTATTCTAAAAATGTCACTTGTCAATTTCGAGGATTTCGGATTACTTGCCAAATGCCAGCTTGCGGTAGTACAGTGCTACTTTCACTTTGCAGTGATGTCATCATTGTTTTGGTTCTTAGAATCCATGCAGCTGTCCGTCTTACTCACTTACTGATCTTATTAGCCATTTATGACTAATAAACTGATTGTTTTCTTTGCGCAGGTGGTTGCCAATTGCATTTTCGATTTATGAACAGATGATTAAATTAATGACAGATCCCCGTTTTTATCATAAAGAAATAAAACCTCTGTGATGAGAAAAATTTGTAGCCTAAGTTGGAAATCATTAATCTGGAGAATAAAAGCTGACAGAAGTAAGACACCTCACATTTAATCCAATGCAGATAAATAAGGCGGTAGCAGATGATGGAACATACAGTGATCTCCCGTTAAGCAACCCATTCACACTGTTGTTTTACCTTGAATTTTGGAAGGCTAAATATTCACACCTTCAGTGCTCTTGTGTCAGTCACACTGTCACCTCGATCTGCATCAATCATTGGTAGAGCAGTGGCTCCCAGCTGTAAACTTTTGGTAGGCAATGTCTGCTCTGAGTTAGAGCAGAAATCTTAGCTTTGCTTTATTGAAAGAGTTAGTGATGTTTAATGAAATTATGGTCAACACACATGTTTTCTTTTCCATTAGTTTTATTTTTCTTAAAACTGCAGGTCCTTGTCTGATATATAAGACTAGTCTAGACTAGTAATTGCTAGTGTCGTGTAATTACCCAGGTACTTCTTAAAAATGTGATCACTGTGTAAGCCCATTTCACACTGGTCCTCTCTGGTTAAAGTACGCCAGCAACTTGTAGATGGACTTTCCCCCGGGCTCTGCCTGATTTTTATGCACGTTTTGTACAGGAAAGAGGACACAGTGCTGGAAATGACAATTGGGCCCATTCAGAAGCAGTGTGAATCACAAAAAATAGCTTTGCGCTTTTTAAACATTCATTCTCTTGTTTAAACAAATCAGTCATTAGTGGTACCATTTCAAAATTCAGTCAATCTAACTCTCACCAGTTCCAATGGAGTCTCACATAAAACCATGCACTGTCCATCTCTCCTTGGTCAAATAAATAAATCACTACCTCCTGCCATGTCTTAATTTTACCACTTTTATATCACCTCACTTAGAATACATGAGCCCCCTTTGACAAAGAAATAGATTCCACATAAGATTAAAAGTTTATTACAGGGTCCTTTGTGGTTGAGGAGGTAAGCGTGGCATAATGACCCAAGTGTCTCTCTCACCAGTGCGGTTGCTGTGAGTTCATGTCCAGCTCATGCTGTCTTCCTCTCCAGCTGTATGTGGGAAGGTCCGCCAGCAACCTGCAGATGGTCGTGGATTTCCCCTGTGCTCTGCCCGGTGCCCTCCCACCATAATGTTGGCCGTCATCGTATGAGTGAAATTCTTATTCAGTACATTTAAACTGCATTCAAACATGTACAATCACAAAATATTCTTACATGTAAATGACAGGATTTTCACATAGTGTCCAGAGTACATATGTCTGTTAATGAGACACTTTGTTCTCTTATGTAATTATTCTAGTATGTACACATGTATAACAGTTCATTAATATTTTGCCTAAGGCTGCAGTTGAATTCAGTTGTCAGGTGAACAGACATCAATTTATTGTCGATGTCATTTCATACTGGTGAATTTGTTTCTTCTTAATTATGTTTTCCTAATTAATGTTTTCCACTTTGTACCATTTAAGTCATTATTTCACTCCTTTAACTGTCAGTTAACCTGCTCACATTATACTATTTCTGTCACATATTTTCATTCAGCTCTATCTGTACTTTCACTTCATTGTTCTGTTGGAATTCAACGATCTTGTATGATTACTTCCTCCTTCTACTTTTCATGATGTCATACATGTTCACTCTGAACCCAGAATTCCACACATATACCCAAATATTTCAGTTGTTTCAGCCACCTTTGCAGTCAATATCTTGAAACACTCTGAGAGAACTTTGGGATGTAGAGAAATAATATTTGCACAGTTTTATGAAGCTCGCATCTTTAATAAGACAAACAATTTGTTTTTAGTGTCATTTTCATAATTATTGCACATGTATGTACAAATTTCACTGAAAAACTTGCTTTAGTGGTTGAAGATTTACATATGTATCTGTACATTGCTTTTCTGTATGTTTTCAAATGTAATATGGAAATGCCACATCTCTTTACATCTGTCAGGGACATTTAGAGTGCTTATCATCTTTGATATCTGAAAGCTCGTCTCCATAACGTTATGTAATGGTTTCATTTCATCTAGCGCTGTCAGCTCGGTCATTGTTGGGTAAGTGGCTGTGGGATGATTGTTTATATGGCAGTTACTTGAGATTCTCTTCAGTTTCTATTCTGTACTTTCCTGTAACATGTAATTAGATGGGAAGAAGAATGACTTTTAGGAATGGGAATTCAGGTCTTATTCCATGGTGTAGATATTTGTTGTAGCACTTATATCGACATTAGAATCTGTAGCATACATAAATCATTCCAAGCATTAAGTTGTGCATGGTTACTTTTCATTTTACTGGTGTGTTAGCATGGAATTTTCTGTTTTGATTTCCATGTAAATGTATCATCAGATGTACATGCACATTGATTGGATAAAGAAGAGATTTCATATTTTCTGTTGTGAGAGATAGGCATTAGTGCATTGGTGTTGTTGCGGTGAATGTACTTTAAGTACCTAATAGGTACATGTAGATGTAGATTTCCTGAGTGACACATGCATGGAAGGTCAGATGAATATCAATAGATGTGGTAAATTCGAACAACATGCCACTATGGACTGATTGTTTTATATGGCTTTATATTGTTTTATGGGTTTTCTTATGCAGGGTTTTGGAAGTGAAGTATTATTACTTGTAAAAGTGTTAAAGGCCATCTTCTGGATGAGTTAACATGAAAGGTACATGTAAAGAAGACATATGAAATCTGCAAGATGGTGTAAGGAGAAACAGAATATTTAGAACAAAATAATTTAGAAAATAATAGACTTAGAAATTATAGACCAGAGGAAAAGAAACTAAAGGCTGGCTCCTATCTTGCATGTATTTGGAGGCAAATTAAAATCAAAATGGAGAGCACTGAACGATGAACTTTTGTCTTTTCATGAAAGCATAAGGGAAATATAAAGCATGATGATCTGTAAATTTAGTCATTGTAAGGAGTGATGGAGAGTTCAGGTACAGGTATAAGGATCTACATGTGGGCAACATCATAAATGTACATGTAAAAGATAGAAAATCAAATACATAATTTACATTATCTGTACTTGGGATAGATGTTGTAATTCATTGTATAATACAGCTGTTCTCCTACATTACATCATGCGTAAGTAGATTAAACACATGCTGTTACTTTGCATGCAGTATTGTTCATGGATATGGTACAAGTACTGCCGCATTGCCGGACACAGGTTATCAACCTTGATAAGCTTGTTCTGTGCCACTGCTATAATCCAAACAGACTCGTATTATTGTCTTAGTGTATGAATATTCATGAGGCAGCATGGATTACAAAGACTCCTGCACAGCAGTGCATACCGTTCAGTTCAGTGTTCTGAGGTTCTCCCATGCGCCATATCATGATAAGTTGTTGACACAGCGACTGGAGTGACTGGAGCCATTCAGATCCCACATGTGAACTGGATGGACGTGTATGATTCTACAAGTACTGTCAGACAAATTGTTCTTTGAAAAACTAAATATTGAAAGCTCTTTTTGGATTTTATTGATTTATTTTTTGACACATCATGTACATTTACACATATTTACATACGTGTGTAATTTGACAGTAATTTTCTGCCTCTTGTTTAGCACATCATTTGTATGTGGCTGTAGTTGTAGCATTTTGGATTCTGGATGCTTTGTGTATTATTTTCTTTATGAAATGATAGGTATGAAATTACCTGCACTTGTGACACCATGCCAGGAGACCATTTTCAAAGTACATGTATATTCACTGATCATACAGACACTCTTGTTTTACAGAAGTAAATCTATAGATATTTGTATTGACAGCATTGAATCAGCTGTTCAACATATGTTGAACATGTGTGGTACTGACATTGCCTCAAGTCATTGGTCGTTCCATTACACTGAACCTAAAATCAGATTCCATTGAATTATGGTTAAATCAGCGCCACCCCATGTGCCATGAATGTTAATGAATGGTGAGATATTTTGCCTGTGGCCTACAATGATAACTGAGGAGATAATGTTTTTGTGCCAGTTGTTGTGCCATGTGTACAGAATGCTTCTGACTCTGACCTGGATGCCCTAGTGTGCCATCCCCCAATGAGTGTGTCTGTTGATACATGCAGTAAAGCGTGTAACCTGCTTAATGGGACAGTGGCATTTGCAGCGTGTATTTGAGGTTTCGTCTATGTATTTTGTACCAGTGAGGGTTTGTACACCTAGCAGCATGTGTTATTTGCGTGGGAATCTCCAAACATATGGCATCGAGTTGGAAACCAGAGGTTTGTTGTCTGTCCATAGACAGCTACAACCATTGTCATTGTGCCACACTGTAGAGCACAAGCATGAAGGAATTTCAGCAGCAGCCTTTAAAGTGAGAGCTGTGGTTATGAGACTGTGAGCTGTGTTAGGGGTACCTGTAGGATCAGTCTAACCTGTCAAGCACCAGCCATGGTCACCACACAGGCAGGCCAACCATCACCTGACTTATATTGATTTTAACACTTGTGGCTTGAGGAAGGCCTCCTACAAGGGGCTCAAGAAGGGGGAGGTGAATGCTATGCCAGCCAGTCCATGTTGTGTGATGTAAAGACAAGGATGCCATGACAGTGAATATAGATGTACATGTACTGTGGTACTTGGTTCATACATGGCAATTTTCGACATCCTTTAATACTGTGTTGCTAAATTCCAAAATGAAATCAATCCTGAAAAAACTTTTGGCACATTTATAGCCATTAAAATCTTAGACATAAACGGTGGTGTTACATGTTAAACATGTATCATATGGGAACTAGCCATGTGTGGTACTGTGTCGTGAGTGCAGGAAGAATGGTTAATTGCACAGTTCATACAGTTACTAAATCCTGTGATTTAGGATTGATGATAGATCTATGCTAGCTGTCTTGGCCAACATGCGTTCAGTCAACTGTTGTTTGCCATCATGTGATTAGAGATGTTTCATCTGTTATAACACACAGTGGACCTTCAGGTGATGACATATTCCCCCCCTGGACCCCCAAAGACAATTTCCCCCTTTATATACACCACTGAATGGTACAATACTTTTTATATTGCAGTAGCTCTATGTAACTCATAGCAGACATGAATAAGTAAATATGAAGTAAAACTACAAGTATATCTCCTCTTTTATTACATATGCTTCAACCAATTCTCTTATCCGCCGTTTAGGTTCTTTTACTTGTTTTAAACATGTCCGTCAACTTTATTTACTTTTGCATGTTGTCATTGCGTTGTTGTCATTGCATTGACAACAATACATGGTTGAAACATGTTTTTGCCACGATATGGCTGAAACATTGCCAATGTGGCATTAAGCCATAATCATTCATTCAATCAATTCTCAAAAAGGGAAAATGTAAATTGTTTTGCATGTATATCGTGGCAGAGTGTTTAAGACGCTTATCTTTCAATTGCTGGACGCTGGGTCAGTCCTAGCTTTGGACAGACAGTTAATTGATTCCCTTGGTCACAGTGCACGTGAGCCCATGGTTAAGATCACTTGTCTTCGATGAATATGGTGTGGATATATGTTTGTTTGTCACACATAAGAAACTTTATCAGTAACTTGCCAAAGGTTAGCGGTTTACACCCTCTTCAGAATTATGATCTTAAGTACCGAATGTGTTCAAACTCTCCCCATTAGACAAACAGTGCTTGTGATCTTATAACTTTAGTAAGTCTTATCCAGACATTTTCTTTGTCAATAAACATCTAATAACCTGGCCATAACCTGTTGTTTTAATCTGGACCCCCTCCTGTCCAAGCCTAGCTGACCTGGCAAACTTAACAGGTGGTGTTGAAAATAGAACAAGTAGAAGCTCCTCTTAAAAAAAAGCCTTCAGAGTGGTATAAAGTTATAAATCATAAAACTGGGTCTAAACATTGTACCTAACATAAAACCATGCATTTTGGGGGAAAATTCTAACCATTTAGTTAAAAAGCAAGGTATTAACTTAAATGAACAGACCAGCTGTATTTTAGCCAGCTGTGTATTGCTGCAAGGGTCTAAAGGCCTGGGCAGTTGGGAGTCCAAATTAAAAGAACAGATTATGACTGGATTATTAGATGTTTGTTCACAGGGATATTTCCTACAAAAGACTAAACTCATCGGATGCTTATTTGAACAGGCCTCCTTAGCTCTTTTCATGAATTTTGATCATGGTTTTTAGCCACTTTCTGTTATTTGATTCTTTTTATGCATTTTAATTATATATTTTTTACTGTAATTTGGAGTATTTTAAGTACTATAATTTCAATATGCTGATTATAATACTGATGTTAATATCATAAATCAACACACGCACACAAAGACACGTATAGATATGCCTTTCTTTAAATTACCTGTCAATAAAACATAAATCAGAGGGATTAAAGAACAGTACTTCATGAATAAGTTCAAATCTGAACTTAACTGTGAAAACATGGGTAGTTAATCTCTCATCATGGATACCGGAAAAGTTGTAAATAAGATGTCAACACTTGTACACCATTCTTGCATATGGGCGGTGGGCGGTGGGGGTGGAGTGTTCAGGGGGGAACATGTCTGTACCCCGTAAAATGCAGCTGAGGGAAATAACTTGGAATGGCGCTAAAATTTGTCAGGTTGAATGTAAGAACCCATCCCTCCCCAGATGGTTGTGGCATTAGGTCTGGTGATGTGTCATAGGTGTGGCAAGGTGTAATCTCCTTCTCCTCTCCCCCTTCTCCAGCTTAGCCATCAAACTAAACAAATATATTACAGGGATTTTAGCCATCCAAATCATTTTTACATGTAATGTTAAGAAAGAAAGGTATATATGTATTCTGACACTGACCTGGTTACGTAATCACCATGGCAACCAGGAAGACACTGTTGCAGACAGATGTACCAGACCTTTATGCCATATGGGGTGACTTGGAAGGGGTGGCGTGATTGATAGAAAATGTGCTTCACACCCCTCACCTCATCTGCTTGGTGATTCACATATTCAGAAGCATGCAGGTAGACATGAATGGTGTGTGATGTTCATGGGCCGGTTGTGTGCTTACACTAATGTTAAGTGTCACACAGAACTCTGTGGACAATGTAATCTGGTGAACTATGACCCAGAAGTCCATGTTAATTGTAATTTGCGATTTATGAAGGACATGCATGTACATTTAGAAGCAGTCTTATATACCCCCAACAAATTCGACCAGTAAAGTGTAAATTTAGATGCAGTTTGAAGACATAATTTGTAAGATTTTGAAAACCGGATTGCATTAATCAGATACGGGCCTATTTAAGCTTCAAAGAAATTATCAAACAGCCTGTACAGATCAGACGATATTCCTGTCATGTGTCAAAACATGCTCAGCGTCTGTGGTCGAATTTGTAGAAGATTTAAGGTAAGCCAACTTCTAGATGTACACAGTGGCTCTGTAGATTCACAATAAGAAAGCATCAGTATTATTGTGTTACATGTCATTAGAGCTTCCTGGTGTCTTGTCACTGCTACATGTAGCCATGATCAAATGAGTGCGCGCAGTGTCACCACATCACCACTACCACTCTGCCACAACCTGGTGTCTTATCACTGCTACATGTAGCCATGATCAAATGAGTGCGTGCAGTGTCACTACATCACCACCACCACTCTGCCACAACCTGGTGTCTTATCATTGCTACATGTAGCCATGATGAAGTGAGTGCGCGCAGTGTCACCATATCACCACCACCTCTCTCCCACAACCTGTATTTTGACATAATGAGTTACGATCTTTAACATCTAAGCTTTATTCAGGATACCTTCTTGTAAAACTGTCAGTGTTTCATTTGCAAGTTACGCTACTGTATTTTACCTAAAGTTTAGTATGGAAAAATGCACTTTTAGAAGCACACGAAGGCTTTAAGATGACACTTCTGATGCCAACACTTCATTTTTTCTGCTAAGAAATTGATCAAATGAAAAACTCTTTAGTAGCCCAGTAGGTTGGATGAATGAAGCACAACCAAGCAAAATGTGTCACTTGAAAGCTGCTAAACTTCAGGTGTTGAAACACCAGAAAATCTCACCAGTTGTGCATGTGTTTTGTAGTTGAAAACACCAAAAAATCTCCCCAGTCGTGCATGTGTTTTGTAGCTGCATAATCTGATAAGTCACATTAGCCTTACTTGCGTCATAGTTAGGTACTTATACATGAAAGTGCTGCCAGCTGTTAATGCATTCATGTGGCCACACGTACATGGTTTTATCAGCAGGTTAAGGCAGAACTGTTTTCAAGTGTGGTGTATACATGTTCTTTGATTGACCCTGAGTAACGTTAAACATGTTGTGTAATATAACCTACATGTGGCACAAATCTGTAAGTTAGCCAAGTCTAAACTTTGCTGTACTGGTAATATACTTCCCCAAACAAGTACCCAGATTAATGTGTTCAGTGTGAAAGTGAGAGCTACCAGATTGTGGGAGAAAAACTGTATGGGACTTGTCAGAACATACACATGTTATTATACACAGTACATGTATCTACATGTGAATGAAGCTGTTATAACCAGGCCTGCCAGGGGGAAGAATATCTGGATATCTGAATTTTAGGTCAGCTTGAACTCATCATGCTCCTGTAGAAGTACATAGAATACAGCTGTGGTTGATGCATTGTTAACTTGAATTTTACACAACATTACCTTGATATGTCTGTCCATATGTACATGTACTATCTAGAGCATCCTGGCTGTAAGCGGGAGATCCAAGGTCCATCCACATCCTTGTCATGCCCATTAAAAATGGGTGATGTCTGTAAGTCACAGTGGTCAGCCTAATGCCGGCACACTGTGAATGGATGAGGTGTCCTGTCTGGTACATGTATCTCTGCCATGGAATTTCAGTGAGACAGCACTATTAATATGTATATATGAGACACCATCTTGATAGATTTCAATGTATGAACAAATTTTGAAATCAGTGTTAAGCCTCAAGCAGAGAAACAAATGGGTTATCCATTCTTGTCATGTGCTTTAAGATGCTGGGTTTTAATAGTTCTGACTTGACAAAGCATGCTACATTACATCACTTGGGATGGCTTAGAATTTAGAAAAGCTAATTAAGTTAACTGCAAGCAGCCATGTCCTACATACTTGAATCCAACACAGTCATACTGCTTATTACTTGTCAAATTGAAGAAAAAAAAAACCTAACCCAGCAGATTTGTCACACTCATTTTTCTGGCGGGCATGTTTTGCTGCAGGGTTAAGCTTTTTCATCCCGATCTGTAACTTTTTAAGCAGCCAAAACTTACGTTTTGTTTAGCAAAAAGGTGACAGTGACATCTACGGAAAGTCTCATGTTCTAAATCTTCCATTACAACATCAGCATCTCTCTCCCTTTTTGCACAACTGTAGACATGATCTAAAGCTAACTGCCATGCGACCTTTATGCCTGTGAGAAGTTGAATTTTTTCATGAACTTATGTTGGCTTACATGCATTCTTATGTATTTGTCAAAGACAGTAAACAGTGTTTGACTTTACACATGTACCTACTTCATTACGTTGAGTAGTTACTGTGTATTTTCTTTCAGGGATGTTTGCTTGCTGTACTGCTTCTTACTGTAGTGACATGGTTCTGTTGACCTGATATATTGTACACTGTAGCTTGTTAAGCATTAAATTGAATTTGAAAGGTGAGAACAGATCTGATTGGTTAACTTCTGATCATTGAAACGCCCAGTGCATGTGTAATGCATGATAAAAGTGGGAAAAATGGTCAGGCCATGCCATAAGACCTATATATGTATATTTATGTTGAAAACTGTTTTTTTCTCCACTTTTTATGGTCTTTATCAGTTTTGTGTACATATGTGGCTGTTTTGATTTGAGATGGTGTGCCTGTGGGTGTAGCCATGATTCATTACCTGCTGAGGTTGGTCGGCTGATTTGAAGTGACTCTTCCTTCAGCTGAGCTAAGCCCTGTTACGCAGTTGAGGTGCCACTCCACAGGCAGCACCCCTTCAGCATGATAACCTTAGCTGTTTGAATTTCTGTTTTTCTTGTATTTCTGTGACTTTCACTTTCAGATGTCAACCCAATTAACAGATATGACGCAAAACACAAACCACATGCGTGAGTTTTGTTTCAGTTTGACTCATTTTGTGTTTCACGTTTAAGGTGCACATGGTACAGTATAACATTTTGAGTTGTTCTGTTTTGTTAAATAACCAATCATAACATTGTACTTGTACTAACTGAAATAACATGGGAGTTTAACACATGTATTGATTGAGCCAGACACACCTGCTAGCTATGCACCTGGGGAGATACAGGTGTTGTTGCTCTGTCCTGGAAAACACCAGCTTGACCACCTGTGCTTGGGTCTGTCTACAGCCTGTGTATCCAGAATCCCTAGCCTAGCAGATGTGAAACACTAGGAGGTCCCTGAAATATAAACTTGTTTTTCTGAGCTGCATGCTTTGTTTCACGTTTGTTTTGGCACGATTGTATCTGCACGGCTTCTGACATTTCCTGATCTTGTAACATTGTATGGTATGGTATTTGTTGTGTAAGCAGTAGTGTAGGTAAACCTGCACATATGTTGTAATATGGTTGCACAAATAGGGAAATGTTCACCAGACATTAGACAGACTAAATATTCCCATTGATTACAGTGAATTACTTCAGACATCATTGACTTTTTCCACAAAGAAGGATAGAAGTGAGGGTCATGCCACAGTTCATCAACCAGATATGGTAGCTAAGAGGTTATTTTACTAGGTCACAAACGTACAGTACAGAGGTTTGCATATACATGACGTGGTAGCGTGTACGCAAAACGTCACAAGAATGTGTGGTGACATCATCGGTTTGCGAGAACCTGTCCCGCGCACATGGGGCGGACTTTTATGGGGATCGTGTTTTTCAAGTAAGTTGGAAACGTGAATAGTTTCTCATATTTTTGGGAAGTAACGAGTTTTTTTTTGTATTAAGTACCCTAATCCTGATTTTTTTTCCTGCTAAAAACCAAAATTAAACTTTTTTTCCCCCTTTTATGGGAAAAGTACAGATATGGATTTGTAGTTGATCAAGCAGACTAACCATGTGAAAAAAGAGAAACTGTATTTCTGTTCCATTGACATGTTTAATGGCGAACCAGGGTAGACCAGATGACCCATAAATTGCCAGATGGCTATGCTGGAATCATGGGACTGTATTAAGTGGTTTAGCTGTATAACTTGTTGGTAAAAAGTGCCTTTATTTTGGTATTTGTTCAAAGATCTCCAGCAACATTAGATGTCAGAACCATGATACCTGACAGCGTTTTGTTGACAATGTCTAACTGCTATGCATTGGCAGGGCTCTTTGTGTAAAGATCTAGCCGAAGCTCTACAATATGAAAAACATAACAGGACATAAATTTTTTTTATATGTGACTTAAAAGAATTATCATGGTACAAGTAGGATTATAGATTACTTTACTCTGTAGATAGGCAAAATGATGATATAGCATATGAGGCATATCATATATTTAGATAATGAGCTCACAAATGTAGTTGGCAGCATGGATTCACCCTGCCATAAGAAGACACAGTACATGTATATATACATTCTAAGGACTCCTGTTTGTCATATGACTGAAATGTTGTCAAGCACGGCGTAAAACCCCAAGCAGACATTCATACATGTCCATACACAAATATCTGACTGACGGAATGATGGTGTGACATGCTTGATAGCTTCCCCTTGTCCCGTATCACAGGTACATGTATATATATGTGCATGATGTGTTTGTCATACAGCTGCAGCTTCTCTCAGTCTCTCACTTGTGCACTGCATGAATGGTGCATGGTCTTTAATTTTTGTTCATTTTTTGTACTGATTAATTTACTAATTGATTTGTGTTTCACTGTTTCTAACAATTCAAAAGGCCCATTAAAATGGATACTTCCTACATATCTTCTTAAATGTTCACATGTACAGTGTTCATGTATTTCGTAGACATGTCAGGTTACGGTTCATAAGGTATGCATGCCGTTGACAGTACACAGCAGTATCATGCAGGAGTACACGTACAAGGCTTGTTGGGACAGGTGTCTGTCACTGGTTGGGGTGTCATGCCTGCTGTGTCTTGCATGATGCTTCGATTAGGCAACACTCCCTTATTGGGCAAATAAGGGAAATTTTAAACGTATACATGGAGAGTCTCTGAAAGTAAAGAACATAAGATATAATGAGCTATATATGTTGTATCCTATGTCCAGCTGTGACATTGGCATTCACTCTTCATTTACTGAAAGAAGGGATGTCATAGGTGTGATATTGTAATCCGTGATACAATGTTCAGATAGTGTAGTAAATGACAACATGTAGCAGATAGTGAAGGGAGCCATGTCATTGACCGAGGGTAATGTGACTCCAACCAGAGGAATATTGTGTGCAGGCAGTTATCTTCTTTTAAGGATGTATATCCCTGTATTCGACATGGACAAATAGAATTACATAGGTTCACAAATATCGCTGAGGTAATTAAAGTGGATAGAACTGGTATGTTTCCTGAACACCAATTCGGGGAGCATGATAGACGACAGTCTCAGTTGTTTGACCTCAGTTGTTGCTGGTTTATGGGTTATATTACAGTGGATTGAGATGCAGACATACAGTACAACAATGTACCAGGAAGTCAACAGTAGACGCAGACATGGAGTACAAGACACATACACCTAATATAAGTCATTAGAGGCAGGGAAGATCTTGTAAACAGTGGTTTTCAGTTCATTGTGCAATAGTTTGGAAAGTTTTAAAAAGAAATGTGTACATGTACAATTTGCTACAGTCTGTCTTTCTCTTTATGAAAATTGTAATGAATATGGTTATGTGCATTAACAAAAGCACTGCTTTCACTAATTTTAATTATACAGTGTACATTTATGACGCTTAGTTTTCTGGAATTTTGCTAAAACAAGTGCCGTCATTGGCGGGGAATGAAGCTGTGATCTATGCACATCTATACAGGAACAGGTGCATTGCTGTGATGCTGCATCCTTCATGTACTGTTCCACTTCATGCATACTGCACACAGGTGTATTCTGACTGCATTTTTCCATTCCAGGTGACAAGATATGTAGAATGTGTGGTTATTATAGCACTGGCATATCTCTGCAAAAGCACAGTGTGTTAATTACTCAGTAATGGTCGTACAGGTAGATACAGGTATCATGTATGAGCTTCAGATTGTGGGTACAGTTGTGTGTAGAAGGTGTCCACGTAATGTAGATGTACACACATAATGTAGCTGTATGTAAATGAAGTGGTGTATGTGTGCTGTGTGATGTAGAGGTTGAGGAGGTGGGGGGTGCATGATGTAAATCAGCTGAATGTGGTGTAGGCAAGGTACATGTAGGATGTACAGAGCCATTCATGGGGAACATACCCCCCCCCCCCGAAGAAAAAAAAGCTGGCTGAAGCGATATACTGTGATTGTTTGCTGTTAATGAGGCACAGTTTCTGTACACAGGTAGTTGTGTGTGTAAAATGCAGGGGTAGTTGACAAGCACTGTAGAAGCGTAGCAGCAGGCAGTGATGTGTATTACATAAGTTGAATGCCACTTGTTTTAGCAGGAAATAAACCTCCATTGATCCACCTAGTTGTACACCTGCTGGAATTTAATTACAACATGGGCCTTTGTTATTAGTAATTATATTTCCACAGAATTGCATGTATGTACATGTAACCAAGGCTCCTCAGCAATCGCTAATTTTGGGATGCTTAATTTCAGGTGAAGAAGCATTTTATTGAGATTTTATGCAAATTGAAGTGAAGTTTTATTTTAGTTTTTGTTTTAAAGTTTGGGTTTTTTTAATACAGCTAATTAATTGCGGTCACATGAATGTGTCTTCGTATTTATATGGTGGGTGGTATCTTGCTGTAAGTTTAATCTCAAATGTAGGTTGTATGATATAACATGAGTAGGGAGGAGGAGGCACATTTTTGCACCTGAGCACTGGACAACATGATCACATATGTTTTCCCATTCTAGCGGAGTTCCAACATCCTCCTGATGGGGTGGAGTCAGAAACGACAGAGGAGGTGGAGCCTCAGAAGACCCGTGTGATCCATATCAATGCCCCGCAGCCACAGAAGTACTGCAGCAACCAGATCAGGTATACACGTGCCTCCGTGGAAAGAGTCGAGTTCAGTCACACGTGGGCTACTTTGATATAGGGGGCGCCCCCCAGCAGTGTAAACTGGCCTGGACATTTACATGTATTTGCTGTCCGATTTAGTAGCGCAGTCTGATAGAGATGGTTGCACATTGGTGTAATAAGGCAACTCTCTTCATACAAGTTCCAGTGGAGCAATTTCAAATGAGTACTTGTCGAAAAAAATATGCAAAGAAATACAAAAAATCCTGCACTTTCTGCCAACAGTTAAACTGCAGTGCTGGGGACAGAAATTCATCAACAATATGAGATCAGATTTAGTTACTTCTGAAATTATGATTGGTCAATGTTACCATGCTTTGCTTAGTCAGGGGAAAGAAAAGTCAAATGTTCTTGAAAAGCTATGGCTACCAACTTTGTGTAGAAAATATAAAGTATTAAAAGTAAAAGTGAAATTTGAATTCTTTACTTTTTTTTCAAAGAGTGAGTTGTACTTTATGTAATGCTGCCAAAAACTGGTTCACTTACGAATGTGTCGTTTTTCTCTTTCAGCACTGCAAAGTATAGTTTTATATCCTTCCTCCCAAAATTTCTGTTTGAGCAGTTTAGAAAGTATGCCAATATTTTCTTCCTGTTCATTGCACTATTGCAGGTAAGATCTGTGTGTAGAAAGCCAATGTTACAAAGAAAATGGCTTTGTGTTATTTACATGTAGGCTGATAAAAAGCAGCTTGCTGCCAAGGATGGAGATGTTTTCTGTACACACATATTGGCCTTGTAATGTATAATACAACAAGGCTTCTGCAAGAAAGATTTGAAAATGAAAGCACTTAAAATATAGTATTTTCAAGATTGTTCTTTGTTTCAGTTTTGTTTGAGAAATAACTGTGTACAATTTATTTGTAATTGATTTCATTGTGATAAGTAAGTGATTTGTTTGCATGTTTATTATACGCTTGTTTTCAGCAAATCCCCAATGTCTCCCCAACTGGGCGTTACACCACCGCAGTGCCCCTTATGCTCATCCTCTTTGTCTCCGCGGTCAAAGAAGTTATAGAAGACTTTGTAAGTCACCTCTATTAGTATTCCTGACACATTACCAGACATAATAATGGTAATATATTTGTGGTCTGGTATTCCCTTATCACAAAATATACATGTATGGAATCAATATTTTGTTACACATGACTAATTGATCAAGTGTTCCCAGAAAGTCTTACCCAGAGTTAAGATGAAAAAATGTGTATGTGGATTTGATTGTCAAGTAAGTAAGAGTAATAATACAATAATTTATACCTGTTCAGGGATTTGCAAACTCATTTCAAATAGCCTTGAGGAATAATCTAAATGTACATGTACAATACTGACCATTTATTTTGTGTCAGTCTGCAGATTACACAACACAACACAACATGACCCGGTTCCACAAAGGAGTCATAGGCTAAGTTGATTGTAACTACCATGACAACCCATGTTAAAGAGATAAGTACCATGGTAGTTATAATCAGCTTAGCCTACGATTGCTTTGTGGTACAGGGGCCTGGGCAGTATGTTTATATTTGTGTGTTAAATAGTTATATAGTATCCCGATGGACAGGAGATAAGGAGAACAAGATAAGTATTTACTTATGATACACATCATTACTGATACTTTGTTTTCCTGACTTTGCTTCTTTCATTTGTAATGTCACCAAACTATACATGTGTTACATAACTTTTTCTTTTCCAGAAACGTCATAGAGCCGATGATGCCACGAATAACAGGGAAGTTAGTGGTATGTTACCTGGTTGTGTTTGTAGTCACCTTTTGCGGCTCTTTTAGTTTTTGTTAATTACACCAAGTAGTAACTTTCCTCTGAGTGCTTTTGAAGATGTTTATTTGAACTTTGCATGGTGATTCAACAACTCAGGCTATGAGGTTCATTGTGAAGTGATTAAGTAAAAATGGTAATTGTCTATGTTCAATAATTATTGATGTCCTTCGGCGATAAAAGTTTTTAGATTATGAGACACATTGGTTATTTAGTTACTTAAACAAATTCGTCATTGTATTAATTGAAATACAGAAGTTATAGTAGCTTTATTCTGTGACTTGATCAAAAAGGCATTGATTGCTTATTGATAGTACCAGGTGGTGATGATATATAAGGATAGATGTAGATCTTAAACATCCCTCATCTCCACCTAATTTCCCCACTCCTGATGAGGGAGGTGATGATGATATATAAGGATAGATGTAGATCTTAAACATCCCTCATCTCCACCTAATTTCCCCACTCCTGATGAGGGAGGTGATGAAGATATACAAGGCTAGATGTATATATTAAACTTTCCTCATCTCCGCCTGATTTTCCCCCTCCTGTAAATTTAGCTAAATTCTTGTCTGTGGGATAAAGCACCAAACCAGCTCACTAAACATATGTGGTATTCACCACCTGATAGTTTATATTGGTGAGTAGTGTGAGGTGTGTTTGTTATGTTACCAGTGTTACGAGATGGGGACTGGCACACCCTCAAGTGGAATCAGGTGGTTGTTGGAGACATCGTTAAGATCGTGGGCCATCACTTCTTCCCTGCTGATCTTATCCTACTTGCTTCCAGGTAAACTTGATTGATTACCAGGTACAGGTATTAACAAAATATGCATCTGACTATTGGCCGTGGCTAACGGGTAAGATCACTTTAATGGAGCACTCAAGTGATTAACATCACAGTCGCATTTTAAATTGGAAGGTCAGCATACATGTAACTATTGGTACACCTTGTGAACTTAGCCTTATTTTTGAAGTTTGTGGGATTCTGTTTGGCTTCCCCTGACCATAATAATAAGTGAAAGATTCTTGAGTAAACACTATCAAGTGAACAAAAATCCAAGTAAATAATTTTATGTAAGATAGGGAGAAAGATCCATAGCCTAGGAATGTAAAATCACTTTCTTGAACTCTTTGTGCTCTATGTAATGACTAACTATCAGTACACTTTGTATGATTAGCCATGTTTATGGAAATTACATGTACCAAAAAACATCTAAAGCTTATGAGAGTGTAAAAATCTGTGTTACTTTCACTTTTAGTGAGCCCCAGGCCATGTGCTATATAGAAACATCCAACCTAGATGGAGAGACAAACCTGAAGATCAGACAGGTGGGGTGTGCACATGTTGATGTTGTGATGTTTGTCTTCTTGGTAAAGCCAGGCGCTTTGTTTTGCATTGTTATTCATTGTAGTAGAAGTTTAGTAGTATATTTGGATTACTTTGTTCCCAGGTTGTATTTGAGCTACAGGAAAGCAATAACTCATTTCAGGTTTCAGCGACTTTGTTGTATTTCCTCTTCTATAACACTAGCCACCAATTATGACTAGGTAAAACCTTAAACAACACAAAAATAATGAAGTGAGTCATTCAGTTAAAAATATTGCTCACTTAACATCTGCTTAAACACGGCGTTCATGAAAGATATAACTGACTGGTCCTTTTAAAGTCCAGATGATTCACTCCCACTCTTATACTCTTACATGTATATTAAAGTTATTCAAGTATAAACAAATGGTTCTTGCCTTTGTTTAACATCTTCTAATTACACTACAACAACAACATTGCAACAGAACAAGTTTCAAACAAAATATCACTTTAACTTTAAACTAGTGTTTGTTTTCTCATTAGAGTTGTTTTCTCATTAGAAATGTAATTAAGTGTCCATAGTAGGTTTTTACTCACTTTTCCTGATGAATACAGTCTAGAAACAATATCACCTAGGAGAGTTTGTTTGGAGATGAAAAAGTGCTGGACTTTGCTCTCCACATGGTTTACATCAAACTGAGGATCAGTTTATGCTATTAAAGCTGATTGGTCAATAATCCTAACCTGAGCAAAGGAAAATAACTTGTTCTTAGAAGTCAAGGAGTTATATCCCCTGGTTCACTGAATGCAACATATAAAAGTAAACAGTTCAATTATTGGCTTTAAACTGCAAAGACATCATATGCACCACATATTTAAAAAGGTCATGGTAATTTAGGTAAATCGCCAGGTATAATTTGAATGTGGTATATATTTAAACTCAGTGTAAATTCAATCGTGAATCCTGTTAAATAGCCCTTTTGTTGTCCTTTATCGCCGTTATGTACATTCTGGTATTAAGCTTTGTTTCCTGTCTCCAGGGCTTGCCGGCCACAGCCAATCTGCTCACCCACCAGGACCTGATGGAGTTAGGAGGAACACTGGAGTGTGAATGTCCTAACAGGTTTCTCTATGACTTTGTGGGCAACATCCGGCCCTCGGGCAGGCAGTAAGTACTGAGTCACCTTCTCCATGTTTTCATCTTTTGTCACTTTAACTTGTGAGTAGCATGAAGCCCAGAAATTTGGCAACATAATTCAAAATATTGTAAGATGTTTGTAAAAAAAGATTTGTGAAATTCTGAAAAAATTTTGAAAGTATTGGATGCTTGATAACTAAGAAGATATGTCTCAGATTGAATTAAAAATTTGACTTTTTTTCTGAGATCTTGGTGATGAACACTGTTTGTGTGTTAGATTTTGCAGAGAATATGCCTACATGTACATGTATGTACCAGTTGAGTAGAAATGTTTTGACGTGTGGCCTAACAGCTGTGATACATTCCCTCCTGCAGAGCTATACCTTTGGGACCAGACCAGCTTCTGTTACGTGGTGCAATGCTGAAAAACACAAAATGGATATTTGGTAGGTTTGGGGTTTTCATATAATTCATTGTTTATAGTTCAATGGGTAGGACACACAAGTTGTGGGATTGAAACTTGCAAATTACCCTCATTCTCCCTGTATATTTGGCTCTGGAGACAGGGGTCGACAACTTTTTTTGGTGAATGTTTTTTGAAGTGAAGGCGATTTATTTGGTGTAAAGGTTGATTGAAACTCTCTCTTTCGCTCTTTTGTTAAAGGCTCTTTGTATTAGCATGCTAGCACAGCAAAGTGACCTAAGAGCCTCTCTCCAGTGCAGTGCCGTAAATTCAAGTAAAAGGTCATGCTGGCTTCCTCACAGGTCATACATGGGAAGGTCTGCAAGCAACCTACACATGGTAGAGGGTTTCTCTATAGCTGTACCCTTTCTCGTGCTATTCTTGAGTATGGTGTAAAAACTCTAAGCAAATAAATAAATCTTTTCCCAATATATATCCATAAATCATTGTATTATTTTCTTTTGTGTTTGTATGTAGGTATTGTGATATACACTGGCCCTGAGAGCAAGCTGATGCTGAACTCTACCTCCGCACCATTGAAAAGATCAAACGTAGAGAAGGTCACCAATATGCAGGTAAGGCAGTCCGACATTCATGTTTATAGCAGATGACAGCTTGTATTGTATGCTCAGTCCCATATACATGTCTGTATCAGTGGACAGCTTGTATTGTACATTCACTCACAGGTACATGTCTGTGTCAGTGGACAGCTTGTATTGTACATTCACTCACAGGTACATGTCTGTATCAGTGGACAGCTTGTATTGTACATTCACTCACAGATACATGTCTGTACCAGTGGACAGCTTGTATTGTACATTCACTCACAGATACATGTCTGTATCAGTGGACAACTTGCATTGTACATTCACTCACAGATACATGTCTGTGTCAGTGGACAGCTTGCATTGTACATTCACTCACAGATACATGTCTGTATCAGTGGACACCTTGCATTGTACATTCACTCACAGGTACATGTCTGTGTCAGTGGACAGCTTGTATTGTACATTCACTCACAGATACATGTCTGTGTCAGTGGACAGCTTGTATTGTACATTCACTCACAGATACATGTCTGCATCAGTGGACAGCTTGCATTTTTCTGCTTCTCCCCTGTATGGATTTAAGACAAAAATTCAGTTGAAGGGACTAATGTCTCCTGTGACCATAAAATTGTTGCATTTTCTACATTTTTTTTTTGATCTGGTGGTCATCATTCTTGTAGGTTGGTAATTTGTTGTATTAGGCAGTATTATTTTGTCAGGAAAACGTCTGAATTGCTCACTGTACTGATACTGGAGATATGTGTATATTCACCAACAGAAGGATTATGAACATGCTCTTGAGGCTGTCAGAACCTGTGGATGGTCGTGGGTTTCCCCCGGGCTGCGCCCTGTTTCCTCCAACCATAGTGCTGGCCACCGTCGTATAAGTGAAATGTTCTTGAATGCGGCGTAAAATACCAATCAAATAAATAAATAAAATAAATTTATTCTCTTATAAATACTATTCATTACTTCAAGATGCCATGTTTATTTAATAATTTTTGTATTTTCAGATTTTGATTTTATTTGCAATTCTAATTGCCCTCTCCTTGATAAGCACCGTAGCCAACAAAATCTGGACAAACCAGCATGAACACACAGACTGGTACATGGGATTTCAGGGTAAGCCATGGATTTCTCATCATGAACCATGTATGTGTTGAGGTATGAGTGGAGGTAGAGTGAAAACAACATGTTTCACAGTAGCAAAAACCTAGGTCTTCATAATGTTTTGGGGGATCCTCAGCCAGACAGTTAATGGGCTGGCTCACTGTGACTGTCTTGCACTTGAACAGATAAGTTGATTGTTTCAATCCAGCTTTTGCTGTCACTTGTGGCTCTGTGTTACAGTGTTTGTCAGTGAAGGACAGTGGTTTACTCCAGGAAGTCTGGTTATATACTTGCAAACCTGACATCTGTGCAAAATTCTTGAGTATTGAGGACTTTCCCATGAGCCAGAATAGAAAAAAAAAAGACATTCCTTACTGATGTACATAATTTGCTCTTATAGGGTCCTGTTACACCCATCAACCATATTTTAAAAGAAGGCCTAATGAACTGATAAATAAATAACTTTTTTGATGTGTATGGTTTAAAACCTAACTCCTTTATGTAATTGGTTGAAAATCACGTTCTTTGATGGGATTGGTTGAAAATCTCACGCCTTGACGTGTACATGTGTGGTTTGTTATGTTTGGTTTCAGAGCTGGAGCCGAGTAACTTTGGCTACAATTTCCTTACCTTCATCATTCTGTACAACAACTTGATTCCCATCAGTTTACAAGTCACCCTGGAGGTGGTCAAGTTTATCCAGGCTATCTTCATCAACTGGGTAAGGGTGATCAGACAGCATGTGGTCTGTATCTCGGTGCTCGACCTCAGATAATATCAGGGGTGGAATTAAAAGCATTTCAAGGAACCAAGTGCTACAAAATATCTGTCCAGCTCAATCTTACTAATTGAATATCTCAGTGAGGTAAATTAGGTATCAAATAGCTCTGGAGATAAAACTTACTATTTCAGCCTCTTAACATGATAACATAATGACACTGTGACAACACACATGACTTTGAGGGCTGGCCATAAATAGAGCAACAGCAATGAACTGTTCAGTAGTTACTGGCCTTTACTGACCTACAAAAGTAGTATATGTACAAGCTGTACAGCTGTTTTCAGTATGTCATTATTCAAACTGTGGGATAGTCAAAATCATGAATAAAAAGTAGGAGGATTTCACATGTTGGTAAATAAATGTCTTCATCACCTGTACTTTCAGTAAAATTTAAACAACAGCAATATATTGAACATGTTCATGTGGGTCAAAAGCTGCTAAGGGTAACATATGTGGACTGATATGTCGGTTAGACGTACCATAAGTTCTGTGACATATGTGGACTGATATGTCGGTTAGACGTACCATAAGTTCTGTGACATATGTGGACTGATATGTCGGTTAGACGTACCATAAGTTCTGTGACATTACGATCTTTACCAAGCATAAAATCAACGTGTCTTTTTACAATTCTTCCAGGATATAGATATGTACCACGAAGAGACGGATACACCTGCCATGGCTCGTACCTCTAACCTTAACGAGGAACTTGGACAGGTGAGTGGTCCTGTCAGAATATTGTGTACACCACTGTCAGTTTTCTTAGCCCCATGTTGTATCCAGCTATGTATGAGAGTTTATCTACAATTGGCTGATTTTCTAAGCCTGTTGAGTATCAAAATTCTGTTAGAGGCTGATCATTGCCAGCATAAACTTAAATGCTAACTCATGTGAGTGAAATTTTGAGCTAAACATCAATGAAATAAAATAAAATATATAAAATGATGGAAAATATTTTGCCTACCACAAACAACTGCAGGAATGCCTTCACAGTGTTGTTGTTGTTTGATTTTAAGTTGAATGTGAACTTCTGCCTCTTGTGTCATAGACTTCAACTGTTATAAAAGAAAAGAAAAAGAAAAAAATCCAGAGTGGCCATACGAGAGCAAACATCAAGAGGTTTGTGAACAAATTAAAACACAACAAAATAACATTACATGAAGCCTGACCTGACCCACCTCTCCCCCCTTATTTCCAAACTTGGGATGACTGCGTGCTGCATAAATGAAATATTTTCAGCTGCTACATGAAACGCCAGTTAAATAACTAAACAAATTTTACATTACTGGTATTCTGGTTATTATTTCAGGTTAAATATTTATTTTCTGACAAGACGGGTACCTTGACAAGAAATATCATGGAATTCAAGAAATGCAGTGTGGCGGGTATAGTCTATGGGTAAGGGACATTCTTAAGACATCCTAAATTCCTAGTGTTTAGTTCTTCTGCCTTTGCAGAGTTTTTTCTTGCTTGTTTTGTACAAACGCTATCTCAGTCTAAATTTTAAAAACTTGACTAATATTTCATCTGTTTATTTTGTTCTTTGTTTTTTTTTGGATGCTTCAGGGATAACGAAGAAAGTGAAGAAGAGTTCAATGATCCCGATCTAATAGCAAACCTTAAGTCTAATCATGTAAGTTGATGAAGACAGACGTTTATCAACAATTTGTCTCAGGACATGTGCATTGCTCACAGGAAAAATTGCATGCAACATGTTTTTTATGGTAGCGTATCCCGCAGAATCAGTTGCTAAAGTCACTATTTCACATACATGTACTTACATACATTCAGATGTATTATTTAACTTTCACTAAATATGCTTGTAGAAAAGTAGAGGTTGGTGATCACATATGTTTTATGAAACCTAAGCATGTCATCCAGTTAAATTTTGTGTATAACATGTATGTGCTTTATGTATGTTCTTCAACGGAATATGCATGGAAGCTAAAACACAAGATAGCACTGAATTAACTGGAAATCTCAACATGATGTAAACATTCCTTTGACGTTTCTCCGAAATTGAGGGTACTTATTCCAAATTACGTTGGCCTCTTTATACTGTTTTATAAGAGACATTTGCACTCGTTCATGTGCCCTATGCTTTACAGGAGAGTGCTGGAATCATCCGTGAGTTCCTGACGCTGCTGGCAGTTTGTCACACGGTCGTCCCGGAGACTGACGAAGAGGACCTGGAAAATGGTATAATCTACCAGGCTGCTTCCCCAGGTAAATACACACCTGTCCTTTGTCGTAAATGGAATAGTACCTTCTTGATGAGGAGTCAAGCTAAGAAAACTTTACATGTTGGCGTGTAAGCGTGTTGTCTACGCCACCCACAGCATCAAGGCTAGTCTAATATTTGTGACTGGTTATTTTTTTATGCATCCATGATATGTATATATATGAAAGTATGATAATGTGTTTTTTAACGTCTAATGAAGCTCTATGAGTTGAGTGAAGTGTGCATTACAGATTTAAGGATTATAATCTTGATTTTCAGATGAGGGGGCACTGGTGAAGGGTGCGAGGAAGTTAGGCTTCGTGTTCACCACCAGGACTCCAGATTCTGTGGCTATTGAAGTGGTAAGCAGCTGTGTGCCTTGTCTTGTAAGCTCTTTGTAAGCTGCAAAAACAGCTCTGTAAGTCTGTCTGTCTCCTGGTCAGTGGGTCAGTCAAATTTGTGACATGTAATCCTTTAATGTTCATGACTTAACAAGGGGCCAGAATGCAAGATAACGTAAATGTTTTATGGGATGAGTTATTACTAATTTGCACCAAATCACATATTCAGTGATTGTTAAAAAATATGTGTTCTTTTCACTTTTGATGTATCTGAACCTTATGGAACAGAAATTATAAAATATACGTATGTGGAAAACAGTGCTTACCCAGGATGCGTCACATGGCAGATGTTTTCTCCTTTATTTTTCAGTTTGGTAAAGAAGAAAAATATGAAATTTTAAATGTGTTGGAGTTTTCTAGGTAAGTGAACAACGTAAACTGTGTGAGGTAAAAAGTAGGCACTGATATTTTCACACCAAAATCTGCATTTTCAGAGGCAAGTACTAGTAATTGTCACAAAATATGATGTTTGGTACTGAAACTTTTATTTTTATAGTAGGATATCATCCTACCTTCCTAACAAACCTCAAAGTGCCTCCGTGGCTTGCTTGGCTAGTGCACTAGCGCAGCGCAATGACCCAGAAGCATTGGAAGGCTGATGCAGTCGCTGTAAGTTCAAGTCCAGCTCATGCTGGCTTCCTCACCAGCTGTAAGTGGCAAAGTCTGCCAGCAACCTGCGGATGGTCCTGGGTTTCCCCTGGCTCTGCCCTATTTCCCCCAAAATAATGCTGGCTGCTGCCATATGAGTGAAATATTCTTGAGTACGACGTAAAGCACCAATCAACTAAATAAATAAATGAAAACCTCAAAACTGAGATCATTGAATGAGGCCAGATTTGCTACTTTTAGGTCATTTATAGTATTTTCTTAAATTCCTGTAATGTGTTAGATTTAAGTCATTCCTGCTAGTGGTTCTTGACTGTGTGTATGTAGTTTGACTTGTTTTTCTTCTGTCATACAAATATTTCTTATGAATAGAAGTGTTGTTAATTTGTTTGCCTGTGTCTGCTATACACTGTTTGTGGTACGAGTATACATATTCCTCACTGATATTGGTTTTAATTTCAAGTACAAGAAAGAGGATGTCTATAGTTGTACGAGGACCAGATGGCAAAATTAAGCTGTACTGTAAAGGAGCGGTCAGTGCTTACTCTCTATTTGTGATCTTTGTGTTTATTGTCTACATATTATATAGACTGTGGCAGTTGTCACCTACATTTTGTACCTTAGTGGTTTTGTGTGGCTTTCCATCATTTTTCCTTGACCTCTGAATAAGTAAGTAATGCCACTTGGCTTGCTTTTGAATCTGTCCTCATAAACATCAGTGAAATAATCAAACAAATCAATATTAACATATTAGCCCCATAATGAAAAAGAAGGACCTAAATGTGTCATTATTCATGCAGAAGAAATCAGTGACGTAGCCCTTGAGATTGGAGTTACTGATCATGTAGTGTGTGGAATCCAGTGTGCTCCTGACATGTGATGCAGAAGAGATACCTTGTACCAGCAAGCTCCCATCTGGTTGAACTCTGTGTCAGTGCTTCTCATCCTGGCGAATGAACATATGATTACTTTCCAGAGTAGGGAAAAAAGTCTGCATCATTTTGCAATCAACTTTTAAATTTACTACCAATGTTAAATGTTGAAATGATTTTGTTTTGTCAGGACACTGTTATATATGAGAGGCTGGGAGAGAATCAGCCTTACCGGGATGTCACCCTGGACCACTTAGAGGCCTTTGCATCTCTAGGTGAGTTCTTCATAACCGTAGTATTGGTAGACATTTTTTTAAAGAAATCTTGGGATGACAGATCCTGTGGAAGTCTGTTGATTGTGCTCCTCGCAAAGTTTGGAGCACATTATTATTTGTAGTTATATTCATAGTTAGATTGTTTATCAGCTGTTACAAAATGTCATCAAAGGCAGGAAATAGGTACCATAAAAACTCGAGAATGTCCTCCGATAAATCCAAACTGTATACAAGAGTTCAGTTTGCTGTGGAACCTGGAACATGGGAATGTTCAACAATACAACCATTTCAACCTTAATTTCTTTACTGAGATTGGGATATTAGTGAAGCCAGTACGAGCCACTTTAGTGTTGTGTGAATCGACAGTGGGTATGTTTTCATTGGTTTTTTCCTCAGAAATAGGGAAACCGAAATGGTCCATTTTGTTGGAAGGGGCAAATATTGAGTTAGGGAGGGTTGGATTGGGTAAAGTTCAGACTTTTCTGGTGCATATTTGACTTCTCACGATGGTCTGTGTTCATGCCTGATTGTGTGATATGTTGTCAGGTCTGAGAACCCTGTGTATTGTGTGATATGTTGTCAGGTCTGAGAACCCTGTGTATTGCCACGGCTGATGTTCCTGAGGATTTCTACGACGACTGGAAACATACGTTCTACAAGGCGTCCACTTCGTTACAGAACCGCGACAAGAAACTGGAGGAGGCAGCTGAGCTCATAGAAAGGGTAGGTAATTTGTCTCATTCTTACTATACCTGAGGCTATCCCGACAGGTAGCACTCTGGTATCTTCGGAGGGTAAATCGAAGTCAGTTCTAATACATCTAACTTGTTGCATACATGGTACATACCCAGTACATGGTTTCAGAGAGGAAATATACACGTACAGAATAGATTGTACATTCCTGTTCATAAATGCAGTAAATAAACTCTAAGCATATGTATATTTACGGTAACAAGACTAAAATAATAGGAGCAAGAATAATGGTGTGTCAAGTAGAAATTATTGTGGTTAAGGAAGGAAAATCTGCCCTTATTCGTCAACCGTTGTTTGTTAGAAAGAGCAACTTTCAATGTAATTGATTCACATTTTTAATTTGATATTGGAGACAAAACTACATTGGTTGGATTGGCTTATTTGGGGCTTCACAAAAAGTATAATTTTATCAGTCAACACAGAATAATGCTTGAATGAACACCTTGCAAATATTCGAAAAGGTTGAACAATGACAGTACATTGTGTAGTTACTGGTCATGATGGTTTACTGTTTTGTTGCCACAGAATTTACAGTTACTTGGTGCTACAGCCATTGAGGACAAATTACAAGATGTGAGTATGGATTTGTACCTGCTAGTCTGTGTGCTATAAGTGATTGTATCAGTTGAAAATGCCACACATACCTAGAGTCACGGATCGTGTCCAGATAATAACAGTTAGATGGAGCACTTTTATATCTCAGGGTCATTGTGAAAAGGGAATGGAAACATAGGAACAGTAGAACGAATAGTACATAGAAATATGCTTTCACAAGCACGTAAAGGCCTTAAAATAGTACTTTTGATAACAGCACTTATTTTTTTCTGACATGGAATTAATCAAAGTTCACACAATCTCTTAAATGGCCTTATAAGGTGGATGAATAAATCAAAACCAAGCAAAATGCATCTCTTGAAAGAAGGTGAAATGCAGTGTTCAGTTACAGTATTCATGCTTGTTGAATTTCAATCACTTTCTCTCTTGTATACTTGTACAAGATAGCCAGAAGTGTGTGATGTACTTTGTATTGTCTACAGGGAGTTCCAGAGACTATAGCTAACCTGACCAAAGCTGACATCAAGATATGGGTGCTGACAGGGGATAAGCAGGAGACTGCCATCAACATAGGTTTGTGCCAGCATTTTATACCTGTGAGAAAGTCTTCCCATTGCTGCTTGTGTACATGTGTAATCTCATCATTGGTTTAGGATGCTTTACAAGGCTATGTTCAGGGATTTTCTAACTTTTAAAAAAAATCTAAGTTATTATTTTTAAATGATGCTAATAATGTACTGAATATTTTCACCAGGCTCAGATGATGTATTGTTTACTATCTTTTATTTTCACTTGTTACTAAGAGGCTGATTATTTTCCAGGCTATTCGTGTAAACTGCTCACCCAGGGAATGCCTCTTCTGATGATCAATGAATACAGCCTGGATGTAAGTTTACATCTACTTTCACTTTCTTTTTGCCCAGTTAATGTGTGCAGTTTGTATTCCCTGAGAAATGTTTCTGTTCATGATGTGGCAGCGTGCTGTTTTGTTGTTTCTGTGTAGCAGATTTGTAGTAGCGTTATGTAACCATCCTCATTTCATTATCCAAGTTATTTGTATCATACTTGACATTTTAGACCATATTAATCTTGTATTTCGGTGATTCTATAACTAATTTGCATACCTTATTTGCCTAAAAGTGAATAAATATTAATAATAGAGCATTGTTTTGCCATGAGCCTTCCTAAGCTCGACATACAGGACTGAACTCATATTAAGTACAGCTAACGCTGATTCCTGTTGTCGCAGTGTTACACAAGAGCGCTCAGGACCTGACGCAACTGTCTCAAGTTTGTGTGTATGTCAGAGGGTTTGTTAATTAGCTAACGAAGCTGGTCATTCCAAGCACCAAGATGAAGTAATATGGGTGAAAACTATATGGGATCGGTTAAAGGGAGTGCTTGGGCTGATGAATTGGGTGGGAAAATTTTGCTTCTGGTTGTAAAAATAGAAGAAAAGATTTATCTCTGAACAACCAGGTGCTGTTAGTCAAGGGGGAGTAACCACCACCTTCCTCATGCTGAGTTATGCCTTCATGTATAAAGAGATGCTTACCTTCAAGAAAACCCCAGCTGACTGAAAGTCATACCTAGAACAAACTGGAGAAATTAAAAAAAAAGCATCTCCATAAATAATTATGAACAGGTGAAGTACCATTACCAAATGAAATGACATCATTTGATGTTAATTTGTTGCCCTGTTGTGATATGACACACTGCCAGCATGTCAGCAGTTCACTTTGTGCTGCCCTACACGCTATTGGCTGATTCATCTGTCAACACATTCTTATTGTAAACTAGCAGAATACTGCATTTTTTTTTTACCACTTTCCTTTTGCATACTTTAACATCATTGTTTAACAATATCAGGATTGGTTTAAGATTAAGATCAGGTATTTCTTAGTTCATGAGTATTACCATCTTTGTAGTTATTCTGTAGAATGAAAGACTTTATATGTTTTGGTGCTGGATTTAGACGATAGCATCAGAGCAGAGATTTACCTGTTTGCTGTGTATTTATTATTAAACACAGTTATGACAAAAATCTTTTAATTTTAGCATGATATCTTCAGTAGTCTTTTTTCCCTTTTGCTTTTCAAAGGAAACACGTAACATTGAGGTAAGATACAAAAGCCAGTTACCTGCCCTGATATACACATACCTATGAGCTGACAACTTCTCTACCCACATCTGTGTCAGTACATGTGTACCTGCCAGTCCAAAATACACCTGTACTCCTGCAGCAACTCCAACATGTAGGGCTTCTACTTGTAGTGTCAGTCCTCATTGTAACAGTAAATCATGTATTTTGTTGTGACCAGGTGAACTGATAGATACAGAAGTACATGTAAATGCCTCGTTTGTTTTTGTGTACCCTAATTCCTCAACCTTTTCGCATATGAAAGAGCAACTTCAGTGCAGTTTATGCACATTTTAATTTGATTTTTTAGACAAAACTACATTGGTTGGATCGGCCAGTTTCAGGGCTACATAAAACTAAAATTTTATCAGTCAACACAGAATAATGCCTTGAGAGTATGCTTGAATAAATGCCCTGCAAATATGCAAAAATGTTGAAGTGTTACAGTAAGGTACATGTGATTTACAACAGGTTTATGTACCACTGTTCCAGCTTAACAATTTATTTGCTATAATGAAACTGAAAGACTTGACCTGATTAGGCCAGTTTTGATGGCGTTTTGAGTTACATAATGTCATAAAATATATCCACACAATTACTTTGTTGACAAGGAGATTAAAAGTTTGTTGGGATTTTCCAAGGTTTGTTTTTGTGTGTGTGCCAGAATGGTGGACTGGTAATAGCCTATTATAACTGTACTATATGTATTGCATACATTATACTGTGTATTAAAATGTACAGGAAATACAGTGGCTAACTTTCTGCATGTGAAGGTTGTGTACAGATAACAGGGGAGGGCGGTTATGTTACTCGTGGTTTTGTATTCTGTGAGGAAGTCAGACGTTTGGGGTGACTCTTTGGGAGAGTGGTTCATCCTGTGACCTGCGGTTGCTTGAATAGTATGCTCTGTTGATGTACATGATATGGATACTTTGTGTGTATTTGCATACATTGTATGCACTCTGTCAGCATGTGTATGTGCATACGTTTTATGCAATCTATCATTGTGTATTTGTGTACACAATGTATATGTTCCATGTATGCAGTAGAAATTCTGGTGAAGGGAACAGAGTACTGAGCGTGTTTTACTGCTGGTATACACATAGATGGACTTGTATCTTCTTCACTCATGCAGGGACATTCAGATGTGAAAACTCGTTCTGATTGAAGTGAAAGAGTGGGGTATTGTAGTAATTAGTGAACACAATTCACCATTCAATACAGACATAGGGATATTCTGTCGCTCTAGAGCGCTAATATCCAACCTGTGTGATATTGCAGAGATAATTGACATGGGAAACAATTATGTAAAAGGTCACAGAAATGACTGATGTTCAATTTTGTTTCATTTAGCATAGAGTATAATACAATTAAGAGAGATTATGCACTATGTAAAGGTTTATTGTCAAGGAACTAATTGTTCAGCCTTTCCCACCATTCAGCTGTGTTGAATTAGTATATGCATATATTTTTTGATACGAATCGGTGAATGATCTGCACATTCTGGAAAGGACCAGTGTTTTCAGTTGCAGGTTTGTAAATGGAATATCTTTAGTGTTTTAAGCATATGAAAAACATGAAAGCAAAAAAGCATGTTTTGACTTATCAGTGGACATAATACAGGGTTAGCCCAGTCCTGGAAACTCCTGGAATTGCCGGGAAAAATGAAATTCGATTTTCAGGTACTTGAAAGTCCTGGGATAAAATAATAATTCCTGGAATTTGCTTGAAAATTTTGATTTTGTGTTAGATGAAACTTGTATAAGCATTTAGATGCATGGCGTGCTTCAATTGCTTCTGCCGCTTGTTTCACTAGCTCTTATAGAATAGACAGCTTTTAGTTACCTCCCTTTCTTTTTACCTGAGTCTCCCGACAAATGACCTCAATACATGTACATACCACCCCTGTTCCCTACGCTGCCAGGCCATGAGGCAGACTGTGTCTTAAGACAGGGCTCGTTGTCTTTCAGAACACCCGTGAAGCAATAAGGCGTCACCATCAGGACTTTGGGGATCAACTGGGCAAGGAGAACGAAGTCGGGCTCATCATTGATGGACAGGTGAGTTCAAATCGCATTGGTGAAGAGCCATTACGGATGTGTTCTCCTCTGAAAGCCAGGGTCAAATCCCATTGGTGGAAAGTCATTATTGTTGAGTTTTCAACTGAAACCAAAGGTCAGATTCTTTTGGTAGAGTTCTCTCAAATGAGTTCTTCCCAGAAAACAGAGTTCCATTCCCACTGGTGAAGAGCCATTACTGATGTGTTCTCCTCTGAAAGCCAGGGTCAAATCCCATTGGTGGAAAGTCATTGTTGAGTTTTCAACTGAAACCAAAGGTCAGATTCTTTTGGTAGAGTTGTCTCAAATGAGTTCTTCCCAGAAGACAGAGTTCCATTCCCACTGGTGAAGAGCCATAACTGATGTGTTCTCCCCAGAAAGCAGATGTCAAATATCATTGGTGGAAAGCCATGACCATTGAGTTTTATACTGAAACCAGAGGTCAAATTCATTAGGTAGAAAAGTGAGTTCTCCTCTCAAATCAAAGTTCAAACCCCACTGTTGGAAGTCGTGACAAAATTGTGAAGATAATCAATGATGTGTTCTCTACTGAAATGCCCAAATGTCCGTTATTATTTTTCTTCAGCATGTCCAATACAGAAATGTTACTAAAAGGAGATCCAGTAGATTGTATGAATTTTTTTAAATAAACTAATTTCTGTTCAAGCTCAAATTTGTTTAAATGCTGTTAATGAGTTTGTGTGTTCCAACCCAGGTACTTATAGTTCATCTGTAGCTTTGTGTCAATAAGATTATCAATTGCAGGGACAGGTGTGCTCTGTATTCTTCAGTTGTAGACCTGATATCCTAATAGGAAAACATTCAGGTATTACAAACATCTAAACCAGATCTTAATTTTTATTTCAGACTCTCAAATATGCTCTGTTATGTGACTGTAGGCAGGATTTCTTGGATATTGCCATCTCTTGTAAAGCAGTAATATGCTGCAGGTAAGGGAGAAATGGAGCAGGTGTGAAAAGAATTCTGTTGTCATTTGTATAGGTCATGGTATTGGACCATGTACCTAAAGTTAATAACCACTAATTGTGGACAAGGCGGGAAGGGGGTTCTGTTCTTACTGGCATTTCAGTTTGAACCATAGTGGTCCTGGTACCTGCTGCCCCCTGCACATTGTATTTTGTAATAAAAGTTTAACTCAGATAAATGTTTAAGACAGTTCTCCCTGTAGGGATATTTGAATGAATCATTTTACCAATTCAGACTAAATTGTACATTTGTATATGCAGAACTAATAGAGATGCTGTGAATATAAGTCTTTGTAAGTACTATAAAAAAAAAAATAAGAGAAAAGTTTTGGTTTCTTGGAATATGTTTGCAGGGTGTCTCCACTGCAGAAGGCAGAGTTGGTGGAGCTGGTCAAGTCCTCAGTGAAGGCCATCACACTGTCTATAGGGGATGGAGCAAATGATGTGGGCATGATCCAGGTAAGACAGCCCTAGCCCTACCTCTCTGTCATCCACCCTGCCCTCCCCGCCCTCTGTATTATATCCTCCTGTTCACATCTTAATTGTATGATATATTTGAAACATAACAAACATCATCTTAATCTCATGTTTGGTGTTTCAAGAACAGTGTAATTAGTTCATGGATTTTGTCATCTGCCTCCTTGAGTTACAGTGGGTTGGATGATGAGGTTGTGTATCTTTGGAGCCTTGTTTCAGTGCTGGTGTTTTTTTGTTGCGACAGGCCGCCCATGTTGGGGTGGGCATCAGTGGGGTGGAGGGCCTCCAGGCTGCCTGTGCCTCTGACTACGCAATTGCTCAGGTAATGTCATATCCAGGCTCATTCTTCTGTCATGTTATCTTTTCAAAGAATATATATGAGTATGCTTTAATTAATATATAATATTAACGAAAAAGGAGTTAACATAAGAGAGCAGGTAGTTTTCTAAAATTTACTCAAATTTGTCTTCCTTTGGGAATCTTCAGTGTGAAAAAAAAAAGTCTACATACATGCATTAACTTCATGGTTGTAGGTGAATGAATTACACCACATTATGAACATATGGGCACTCTCCTTAAACTGTGTTACTTTCAAAAAAGTTTTTAAATGACATTCAAGTTGACGAATCTATGTATTTTACAAGCAAAGTTATGAAAAAAATGATTTAATAACAATAAGTGAAAGTATGGCCGCTAACCGATGAAAAATAACCAACCTAAGTTTCCTTACGGTGTACTCACTCGCTGTTTTGGGTTGATTTTGTTTCAGTTCCGTTTCCTCAACAAGCTGTTGTTGGTACATGGTGCATGGAGTTACAGCCGTCTGTGTAAAGTGATCCTGTACTCCTTCTACAAGAACATCTGTCTCTATGTCATTGAGGTGGGTAGAGTGAGATGTGCTGTGAGCATGCTAACCCAATGTGCTAACCTAGACTGTCCAGAACATAGAGGAGGAACAGTGCAGGCTAGGACTTTTGTAATTATATGCTGAATGAATCAAGGGGTTTCAGTTTTCGATCACTCCACATGAGAAAAATTGTGACTTGATCAATTGTAAAGTCAGGAACAGTTTGTAAAAATTAGAATATAACTCTTGAGCTCATGGTTTCGGGTTTGGAGCGTAAACAATGTCACGTGTTGTTGGTTGACCAACCAATAGACTGGTGCATGTGTGGTCGCTTTTGTTGGCTCTTTGTTTTTGAAATGCCCTGGAAGTTTTGGATTTTGTTCATGAATTTTATGGTCCATATACTTATTAAAGTAGATGACTCTGCTTGATCTTCCTTCCAGTTACTGTTAGAAATGATATGAGTATCTGCATAGTATGTCAGAGGTTCATTAAAGCACCCCCTAGAAGTTTTTGTTACTCGAAATTTTAATTTTGTCATTTGCAAATTTGCGATTTGCTTTTTCTTGTGAAAACAGTGCTGAATAGAATTTCACAGTGTTAATTTATGAAAAGTGTTTGTACACATATAATTATGTCATCAAAGTTCTGGTGTGCCTTTGTGTACTTTGATGGGTTTACAGCTCAGGTTTCTCTTCCACACATTGATGATAATTTGTACTTTGGGTTTATAGCTCAGGTTTCTCTTCCACACATTGATGATATTGTGCACTTTGATGGGTTTACAGCTCAGGTTTCTCTTCCACACATTGATGTTAATGTGTACTTTTATGGGTTTACAGCCGTGGTTTCTCTTCCATACATTGATGATAATGTGTACTTCTGTGGGTTTACAGCTCAGGTTTCTCTTCCACACATTGATGATAATGTGTACTTTGATGGGTTTACAGCTCAGGTTTCTCTTCCACACATTGATGTTAATGTGTACTTTTATGGGTTTACAGCTCTGGTTTGCCATATTAGGCGGATTTTCTGGACAAATTGTCCATGAGAAATGGAGTATTGGACTGTATAATGTGGTATGTGTGGACACCAGTTCACTGGTGATGTTTGTGTGTGTGTGTGTGGGTGTGTACATAACGTGTGTGTGCGTAGATAACAGTGTAGCGCCCCCTAGTCGTCAGTGTTTTCACCTAGCATGGAGTTGCCCCCCCCCTCCCCCTTGTGTTAATAAGACTGGACTAACAATTTGATTGTCAGCTTGCACGTTTGTGTTTGTCCTTTACAGTTTTGGTTTGCTGTCCTCAGTGGATACTCAGGACAGATTGTGTTTGAACGCTGGTCAATTGGTCTCTACAACGTGGTATGTATACGTGTTTACTACATGTACTGCATTTGCTGCCTTGTTTTGTAACAAGATGAAATAACACAAAACATCCTTGATTTAATTTACATGGTTTTCAAATACGAATTATGAAAGGTTTGCAAGGCTTTGCGTGACAACATTTTTGTGTGTTTCTCAGTACTCACTTGTAATAAATTTGAGTTATTTTCATATTTTGGAATGTTGTTGTCTTTAATAGTATTTCTACACAAAAATACAACCTTATGTTTCAAGTCTCTCAGATTTTTTTTATCTGTATTTTTATTACATCCCTGTGGTCAATGCAAGTTGTCAGTCTCCGTTTTTATGGCTCCCTTTTAAATGTACTTGACAAATTAAATCAGATTTAAGAGATAGGTTCTAGGTTCGACTGCTTGCTTTTAATGTGTAACTTATCTCATCTAGAAATTTGTAAGTGGCCATGTGATCTTTATTGAGCGTAACCTATAGAAACCGTAAATGCAAGTTTTTGCAAAAATACTGAGTTTTACCCAGAAATCAAATCCTACTGCAGAATAACACTGTCATGTGACGAGTAAATTAGAGGTGTTGTTCATGTAATTGTATCTTGTAATTTATCCCGAGCTCATTGCAAAACCTAATAATT
Source organism: Acanthopleura granulata (assembly GCA_016165875.1). NCBI lineage: Eukaryota > Metazoa > Mollusca > Polyplacophora > Chitonida > Chitonidae > Acanthopleura > Acanthopleura granulata. The sequence continues at coordinate 3,238,741 of JABBOT010000005.1, forward strand.
TCTGTGATAATAATTAATATATCACGATGTCTTTACAACAAAGATCATTATGTTGATGTGATAAAATGTACTTAACCAGCTGTTAAAACTTGTACTATAAAACACTTGACCTGAATGCAGTTCTGTTGCAACCCTTTGAGTTTTAACCTTTGAGTGGTCTCCCTTTGCAGGCCTTCACCGTTGCCCCACCCTTAGCCCTGGGCCTCTTTGACAGGGTCTGTAGCGCTGACAGTATGATGAGATTTCCAGCCCTCTATAAATACTCCCAAAACGCAGAATTCTTCAATACAAAGGCAAGTATTGGTGTCCAGTGATTTAGACATACATGTATCAACCACAGTTAAAGCTGTTCAAGTCTGTCTTTTGTACTCAAAAGTCTTTGTGTTTGCTTTTATTCGGCAACTTTTTTCCCTTTTAAACAGGTGATTAGTCAATTCAGTTAATTATTAAATTAAACAACATTCATCTTGTAAGTAGTCGCCACAGATTCAAACCTGACACAGGTTATACCGTAATTCTTCTAATTTTTGGAACATATATTAGTACTGCTACCCGAAACATTACATTTCTTCCACAGTTGTTTTCAAAAGTAAATGTGTGAAAATGTTCTTAAATAGATGGACTAACTGTGCATTAAAAAAAAAAGTGTACATTAATGTTACAATTACATTTATGTTGGCCAAAAGGGCAGACCACATCTCCCCAAAGTAGAAAAATTAGGATACCCAAAACATTAAAAGAATTAGTATATTTATGACCTCATCAGCACATCATTTATAATTGTATAGTAGTGCTCATTGTTGTTACCTCTCCTGTAAATGGGCTATCAATGCCCGTAGGTGGATGAAGCCAACAAACATAAACACATTAGCCATCGGTTATGTTGCCAGTTCATTATCATGTTGTATCTCCAAAGTGATCATATATTTTCTGCGTTTATTGTGCTCAGGTATTCTGGATGTGGACCATCAACTCGGTGTACCATTCCATCCTGCTCTTCTGGATGACTGTGTTAGCTCTGGAACATGGTAAGACATAGCGCCATCAGTGAAGCTGTTTAACAAAGAATTTAAAGCAATGTACTGTTTTACTGAGCTGGTCAGCTCTGCGATCATAAATCTGAATTAAAACTCTGACCTGGTAGATTTATGCATTGATGAACAGATAATCCAACTGTGCCATTAGTTTTAATTTCTGGTCATTAGGTAGAAGAAATCTGTGCTTTTTTGATGAAAGCATTTTGGCTTCCGTGTAATTCTGCTATGTTCGGATTCAAAATACCACACAGAAGCCAGTTTCCTGTCATGTTAAACAGTGATGTCTTTGCATACCCAGAAAGCTTGTGACGTTTCTAGCCAGAATCACTGGTTCATGTGACAATGAGAAATACAAGTAGGAAATTAGCCTTATAAACAGAAGATGCGTCATGCTTCATTCGTCACACATACAGGCTACGTTCCACGTGTGTTCGTGATGAGGCTGCACTTTATGTATTGTGTGTTCACAGAAATCAGTTTAAGCAAGTTTTGAAGAAAATAACATTTAAAACTGAGTGTTTTGCAGCCAGTAGTCACAGTTGTTTTGGGCCTATCGTATAATTCTACTGGCGAGTGTGGCTCAGTACTGCTTGGCACGTCAGGGCATCATTAGATCATCTGAGTCACATGTGTGCAGCTAGGTAAGGCACGTCATCACTCCCAGAGGTAATCACGTATAGAGATGTATCTTCTAAATCTTGTGATCTTCACTTTGTATGCATATTAATGAGATGGCATGCTTGGTGTACAGGTGTGACCAATTTGTGAGATTTGTTTTCTCTTACAGATTCTGCATTTTCAAATGGTCAGACGGGAGGGTATTTATTCCTTGGCAATTTTGTGTACACGGTAAGCTGCAACTTTCCAACCGCAAAACTTCACCAGTGGTTTTAAGGATACAATAAATGTTATACCACCTATTTTGTTCCAGAATGATGTATTTTAACAGTACAATGCTTACAGTGCCTTTCACTCTTGTCATGCATAAGTGGAGCCTCAAATCTGACACAGGCACTGATCCCACAAAGCAAGTTTGTACTTTTTAAACTCCTTTGAACTCCACTAAAGTTGAACGTTCTTAAAGTTTTAAAATAAAGGCATGGATGGTACATGTATAATAACTAAGTATCAGCTGTAAAATTTAGATTAAAGGTTTTGATTTAAGTCCAAAACTGCTTTGTGAAATCGGTCCTAGGACATGACAATGTCTCTGTGCCAGTTGCTCTGCACATAACCATAATATGTGTCGAATGAAAGCACATTTGTAGGTTTCCCTTTGGTTTTGGTAACTGTCTCATGGCATTGAGTGGGGCTCCCAAAAACAATGAAAAAATTGTAAGGAAATGATATTAAGAATACATTGAACTAGAGAAAGGTGCCAGGAACTTTACGCTGTACACTGTAGTATTTGATCTAGTAGCCCAATTCCTCAGTCATGATACAGCAACTTTCACCAGATTTGTGCACCTTCTTAATTCGACTCTGGAGACAAATCTACATTGCTTGGTTTGACGAATTTCATGGCTTTACAAAAACTATAATATTGCCAGTCTACATAGAATAATGCTTTGATGAACATCTTGCAAACATGTGAAAAGTTTGGAGAATTACAGTAATTCACTTTGTGCTTTGACCGCATTCTGTTGCAGTATGTGGTGGTGACAGTGTGTCTGAAGGCTGGCCTGGAGACAAGTGCCTGGACTTGGGTGGGTTACCTCCCCTCCTCTGCTCCAATAGGAATATGTACAAACCTGTCAAAGTTTTACACAGATACTTGTGTTGCCAGAAAATGATTGTGTTGTCAGTTCAGTTATCAAATTTGTATCTCAGGTGTAGGATAAAACTAGGATTGGTCGCATGATGTAGTGGTCATGCATTGCCAAATTGAATGGAGTGTTGATATAAGGGGATCTCCTGTTTGCATTTGAATGTTGATATGTTTTGATGTTTTTGATATATGAACGTAGCATCAGACATTTATAAAACAGAAGAATTCCTTTAACCATCACTTATAGAGATCAAAATCCCAGTCTGAAGATTTGTTTTGTAAGTTCTTTGGCCCTTTTTAACTGTACACTATAATGGCGTCTGCTGAAGTCTCTTTCTTACTCCTAACCACAGACATCACTGGTTCAGAACTAGTGCTAGGTTTGCCCATGACTTTGTCAGGAGACTTGCCAGTAGTTCTTTCTCTTAACATCTTCCTAGTTCCTGGAACTCTAAGCATGATCACTGTCATACATAATTAAAATACACGTGATTACACATTAAAAAAAAACAAAAAAAAAAAAACAGACAGTGACATAAATCCCTGCGTAAATTTCATGTTGAATCCTGTGTCAAATGTGCGTGCTGTTTCAGTTGACACACCTGGCTATATGGGGAAGCATTGCAGCCTGGTTCCTGTTTGTCATTATCTACAGTCATATCTACCCTCACATCAACATAGGCCCAGAGATGGTGGGAATGGTATGTAGCACACAACGTGTGAATATAACGATATGTATTTTCAGTTGATATCTCACATTTTAAACTTACAGACATGGGAATCTTCAGTCTTTTGGCAAATTTCTAACTTGTTCTCTTGAAGATGAAAGAAAAAAACTCTTTCAGATTTTCATGAAAGTGCCAAATTTGGTCAGCTGAGGTATATTTCAGACCCTTTTGAGAAATTTCAGACTTTTTGTCACACTGGTATTCTCATGCTTGAACCAGACATTCCTCAGCATGTGAGTAAACTGATTACCATTATTTTCAGAAAAAAACTTTCATGAATTGAGTGAAAGTGCGTTTTACTTTTATGATAACTTGGTCAGTCTCTGTTCCACATCATCTGTGCAGCATATTAGGTAAGATCCTTGTGTGAATTTACAGGCAGAGAAGGTGTTTGGTTGCTCTGTGTTCTGGCTTGGCCTCATTCTCATCCCAGTGGCCTGTCTCCTCAGAGACTACACCTGGAAAATGTAAGTCACTGCTTGATTACTAAGAGATTTTCCCACATGATACCTACATTGTAAAGTATTACACCCCCAGCACAGGAGATGGAAAAAAAAGTTTTTCAAAGTTGTGTGATTGCTTGGTTGTAACACTACAATGTCTCTTATACTGTATTGTTCAGATTAGCTGTTTATCATAGTACAAAATCCCTGGTCAAACACCAGTTAGATAAATAAATGAATGTAGTTCAGTTGTTCTGGTGAAACGTACTAACAGGTTTTGCCTCATGCTCTGTTTGTGTTGGGTAGTATTCGCCGGACGCTGTTTAAAACACTGAAGGAGGAAGTCCAGGAAAAGGAACTCGCCCATGAAGACCCTGCAAGTGTGGTGCTGAAATCCACAAAGAAAAGGTAATAGTTTGATACACAGTGTGAGTCATGACTTCAAGGCAGACTGGATTAGCAGGAATATTCTGTCTGAGGCAGGTTCATAAGGGACCTGTATTGTAGAGTACATTTGGCATCTTTTACGGTAACATGATAGATAGTGGAAAATCACCAAATCTTGCACTTCTGTCTATCATATACTCTGTGCATGCAGATCAAAGCTCTCTCTCTTATATATCTCTCTCTCTCTGGTATATGTCTTAAGTATTATATCGTACCTTTTCTGGATAGGGTGCTTATCAAATAAGAAGGGACAGAACTGTCAGAAAAATAGCTTGCACCAGCTTGTTGTTTTTGTAGAGTACCCCAAAAGAAGTTTCTTTCCTCTGTTCTGCATCAGAGAACTTGAGACTAATACACCATAGCTATTAACCTAGTGTCACTGCCTTTATGCAGACTGCAAGACTGCAAGGGTTAGGATATGTATATCATCAGGCTTGGAGTTCCTGTCTCTGATAGTGAAAATAGGATTGACTGTGTGGTACATAGTGTAGTGTTAAACCTGGGCGTATGCAGAATCTGTACACATTGGAGTGCATGGATCTCTAAATATAGTGTAGTGCATAGTGTAGTGTTAAACCTGGGCGTATGCAGAATCTGTACACATTGGAATGCATGGATCTCTAAATATGTACAGTGTATAACACATCCTGGGCATAACCAGACTAGTGAACTGTGCTCGGAGGTCATGAATTTTGCGTGGTCATAGTCTTTGGTTTTCATCTCTGTATACCTGTGTTAGGTTGCAGAGGAAGGCAACAGCAGTTTAATTTAGGTTAAGGGCATCTTTTTGTGTCTGTCCTCATTGAAGTGTGTTTGTAAATGTGGGAGACATATTAAATCACCCATAATTTTATGGAATTTTTTTCGTTGACTACCTGAACCTAAGAGTCCTGAGTTGTTGTCCATAACAGAGATCCCCCTCCTTATTCCGATTGGTCTGTTGATTTTAGAAAGATGGTTCGAGGCTTATTCAAAAGGTAGCATGATATCCTACTAGAGAAATGTAACTATTAGCTGAAAACATAATACTTTGTGACATTAATTTTCTTGTAAAAATGCACTTTTGGGGCCAAATTATAGGTCATTTAGGATAGTCTGCCTTCTGTACGAATTTGGTCAAGAATCAGGTGAAATTAAAGGTCAGTATTGCATTTTGTTGGGTGAAAAAACTTCCATGAACTCTTAGGTGATTTACTATACAGATTACATCTGGACAGCAGGCTGTTGGAAACAGATGTGAAGAGTGTTGATCATGTACTAGACATTCACATAGACAACAGAGTGTTGTGAAGCACGTTAGCCCTGTCTCTATGTGGTGTCATCTGCTGTGTCATATTTTAGTGCCTCTGCAGGCATCGGCCAGGGCTCAGGCTGGGGTAAGTATTCCATTAGTCTGTGTCCCTTTGTTGTTTCCACAGGCTAACGGAAACAGCCCGCCTCCTACGAAATGTTCTGACTCTGCGTACGTCGTCTCGAGCACCCGCTGCCGCTGAACATCCTCGTAAGTCACTGCACAGTCGCCTGCCCTTTTTTCTTCCAATCCTCAATGGTGTCCTTTTTCCACACTTGTTCAGTTTGAAACCATTATATCAAAGGTGATCGTGTGTGCCCTAGCAGTGTTAGAGTGTGATTTGTTTTTGTGTAATGGTTTTATTTTAAGTGTTTTTTTTTTTTTTAATCGTTTTGATTTGTGATTCCCTGTTGCGCTGCTTTCAGTAATTGGTAGTGTTATGCTGTTATTGTCAGGCTGGTGATATTTTTACACACATGTGAGTATAAACTGTGCTGCCATTGTGCACCACCTGTACTTGATCATTCTGGTGTAGCTATACGTGTGATGTGAACAAACCCGTGTTGGCTGCTTACAGTGACTCAGGAACCGATTGTAGATATCGTGATTTGAAGACGAGATGGACAGGTATTACCCCCAGAGTCAAGCTCCGGCCCAAATACCCAGACCCCGCCCCATTTCTACCTCCCACTCTGTCTACCTTTCTCTCCCACAATCTGAGTCACCTCTGATAAATCCAGAGACTGACACCTGACATGATTCTTAGTGAATTGCCATGACAGTAGAAATTCAGACGTGGATCCTGATTGATTTTCAGCGCATTGACCAATCGACAAACAAGCCTCAAAATTTTCTCCTGTCACTCAGCAAACATGATAGATGTATAGCTCAGTCAAGGTTGCGATTTTGCTCATTAGACACCTCGTAACACCGCTTTCCAAAGTGGAGGATTTAATCCTACGACCTTAGTCCCAAACGTTTAGCAAGCAGACTACTTTCCATTCCTATAACCTTGAAGAGGTGTGCAAGAGTGCAGAAAGTAAATTATCCGATTGGGCTAGCACCCGGATTACCAGCTGGATATAATGCTGTTAAGCATCAAGGGAAAGTCAGTCCACAGTTTGTTCACTCCCAAAATATGTACTGGACTTAATTCCCTTGTCGATTCCAAATTTGGATCAACTGTCATTGCTTACTTTCCTGTGTTTAAAAGCAATTGCGTAATGACATAAGCCCTGTGTCAGGCCTTCAGAATGTATCTTTTAAGTATGTGTTGATTGATCAGTTGAGTTCGCATCAAGAGAAAAATGATAATGTCAGATCTCGGTCCTGTTATAGTTGAGGTTGACTCAGTTGTCTCCCTTGAAACCACTGCGCAGCTATTCCATACCCTGTCAGTCCACTGGGGCAGTTCAGCATCCCTGTACCCCTCTGCTTCTGGCTTTAAATACACCTGTAATTCTGTGACAAGTGGTGTTTAGGCATATTCATTCATTCATTATTCCTCAGTAGGTATGTTGGAAATAAAATTACCAAAACTTTGTCTGTTACATTGTGAGAAATTCATGTCGATAGAAAAAATGCATACTGACAGTATCAAGGAATTATTTTCATTGAATTAACATAGGAGATCATCTGGCATATTAGTTTTGTCTTCATCAGAACTACGTGTACTGATATGGGATAGCAAATGGCCACGATGGTGTCTAATGTTAGTTGGAATTGTCACCGCCCCTTCGCAGGTTTCAGGGTCAGCCCTATTTCGGGATGCCGTATCTCCGTCTGTAACCATCACTTGTAACCACCCTCATATTAAACCCTGTAAAATATCTCACCGTCTTGAAGCATGTGATAACCCGGTGCCATGCTGTAGTTGCATGAAGGTTTTAAGGTGTGAAATTCATCCGGTGTAAGGGTAATGAAGAATGACAAGTTTTCAGAGGCAGTGTTATGGAGCAAATGTTAATTCGTGTATGCTTATACACAAAGCCTTTTGCCATAACAATTAAAAATGAGGTCAGGGAGACTCCTGCAATTTTTATGTCATTTTATCACATTTTATAACAAACTGCTTCTAGATGGCTGCCTCACATGTATGATTATTCAAGTTTATGATGTAAAGTACCCAGTATACGCAATCACGGAAGTTCACAAGATAATCATTAACATGATTTTTCTTTGTTCTCTCAATTTTGGATAAATATTTCATGAACAGTACATTGTTCAGCAAGTCTGTGGTTGAACCATTCCATTAAATAAAGCATGGTCATAGATGCTAAGATTAATACATGTATACTATTTTAGTTATGTTTATTTAATTATTGAATGGCATCCTGAAGAATTTTTGGCATATTATCATGAATACCTGAAGAACATTCAGAGCGAATGATGTACGATATCTCTGTCCAGGCTGAAAACAGAACCAGCATTTTGGGGGCTAGGGATTTATGACTTACTGAAGGAGGCTCAGATTGCAGTTTAACGCATCATTTTCTGAAGTAACACTGTAGTGCTTCTGTGCTACCTACATGTAAACGTAAATGCTGTATGTTACATGAAAGAACATTGAGGAAATAGCACACATGTGTTTCTCGAGTCAAGAGTTTGTACGTGTTAATGCGTTGAACTCACCTGTGCGGATTGATAAGTGGAACCTACCCCTATCGAGCTCTCTGTCACTAGTTTGACCCTGCTTTCATGCCCAGACATTTTTCAGGTGCCATATGCCTAAGTGAGACCTTCTCCAGTTCCATATTTAATACCAATCTAATTAATAAATAAATTAACATCTTCATAAAGGCCCTTAGTGGTGTAACGGAGAGAGTACTTGTCCTGCGAATGGTAGATCAGAGTCCAGAGTCGAGTCATACTAAGATTTTAACATAGGTAATCTTGGCACTACTTGTACCCAGCTTGGCACTTAAGAGGAATAAGAGGAATGGCTCAAGTAGTGGTAGGTCTGAAGTGTCAGGGTGAGGTGTCGTGTCTGGTGTCCTCAGCATGGCATTACAGCATAGTGTCTGACCTGCTACAGGGAGACGCCGTGGTAAAATGACTGCCATAATGTTGAAAGCACCATTAAACCCCAATTGAACAAGCAAACAAAACATTCTTATGTACAAATGAATTGGCTGAAGGAGGCATCAAAGGTACTGATAACTGTAAACTCCAAATATAGAAATCATTATCTGCACAGCCTTCATAAACAAGGGATCTCTATTTTTGATGTTTTAAGTATTTTAGTTATTGTTTTAAATCTATTTCATTGTTTTTAATGCAGCAATCAACATGGGAATCACTCATTTATTTTGAAGCACTTCTATATTTTCTAGCAAGTGTAGCACTTGTGTTAATATTGTACTCTCATACTGTTTGGTCACTTTTTCTTGCATATTAGAATTTTTAATCTAATGTTGTTTTCAGTTGTTCCTTATTTTGGCATCAGTGAAGTATATCTTGACTTCAGTTTTATTTTGTTTGTTCTCAGCCCCATCACCCCCATCAGATCGTAAGTTAATTAGATGTGTTAATCTTGTGTAAATCATGTGTAAAGGGATTATTTTTTCAAATGTATTCAGACAAAGGCAGTCCTTTTTTTATTTATTCAGTTCATACTTTGGTAAGGGACATTTTACTGGATCTGTCTCTGTATTTGCTGCTGTATCATTTTAACCTGTGATGTTCACTGTCATCTATTCTGGTTGTGTGGGTACTTCGTATTGCAGTTAATTCACTTCAGTCACTTTACAGAAGTTTGATATTTGCTGAAATGTATTTTAATCGTTCCTTTTCTGAATGTACTTTTTACATAATTAATCGACCAGCCAGCTTAAATCTTTGGTATGTCCCTCTTCACATGCACCCTGAAAGCTGTTAACAAAACATTTGTATTACTGTAATTCTTCAACCTTTTCGCCTTTTTACAAGAGGGCTATTCAAGCATATTCTGAGGGCATTCTTCTCTTTACTTACTTATTTACATGTACTTGTATCATTGCAAAATTATACTTTTCGTGAAGCCCTGAAATTGTCAGAAACAACTAATATAGTTTTTTCTCCAAAATTAAATTAAAGGCATGCACAAATAGTCTTGGAAAGTCACTCCTTGATTTGTGAAAAGGTTGAGGAGTTGAGGTAGTGTACCTGGGCCCAATGGCTCGAAACCCACTGAGCATTCAGAGCTTGTAACTACCATGGCATCCAGCACTGTAGGTGTGGTAGTTACAGTACGTGCTCGTAAAGTTATGAGGGCTTCGTGCAAGTGGACACAGTACACTGAAAGCTGAGGTGATGAGGACTTTGTTGGAATATGTGATGTAAATTTTAATGCTGAAATTGTTTCGCATCCTTGGTATGCTGCCCTCCAGTGTCAAAAGAAAGCAAGTGACAAAAGGACAATTTTCCAGATTTGGATTTTGAGTATCTCTATTCTATGCGACGTATAATGTTTTATAATAACACTCTTCCAGATATCCTCTTTATAGCCAAGTATAAAGAGTGGATTTGCCGAAATATCGTTGATACTAGCTGTAATTTGCTTTCCAGAGTCAAATAAAAAGTGTTGGCCATCCAAAATTCTGAATGTCACTTGTCGTTTTGACACTGTACGGCAGTATAGCTGGGCTACATGAACAACTGTCTCCCTTCAAATTCGTACTGCATATTAAGATTTGTATCCGTAAACTGTAAAGGTTTCAGTGTAGTTGAATCAATTGTCCATAGACATGTTTTAGCATGGTCAGGTGTAGAGTTGACAGTTACAAGGTGTCGACAGACAACATGTTCATAATTGATTAAATTTCAGTATTTTTGTTGGTTTCCGGTGATGTCAAAATTTTCCTGTGAGCACTGCAATTGGCCTATCAGTGCATTCAGAGAGTTTGTATATATTACATCCTTCGGTGCATGAATTACTCCTGTTTTGATTTGTCATCATTCACATATTGACAGGGTTATTTCCCTTGCATGATATCAAGGCACCATGAACTTCTTCATCTTTGTCCTTACTGCATTATATAAATCATGTGACTTGACACTTCAGGGGTTATTATTTAATGAGGCTTCGTCCTTTTTGCTGCAGTTTGAGTTTCAGTTTGACCAGTCATCTACCTTTATCTTTTTGCTCTTTGTGGGGAAAATCAAAGTATTTGTGTCAAATGATTGTGATGTAGCTTACTTAGATGTTTTAATATGGCCCTCAGTGCACAGCTTTCTAGGCTCTGTTTGCATCACTGTTGCTACTAGACAAGTTTGATCTTTGTAATCCACGCCACACGTGTGGACTTGTTTAGTTTTGGACCCACCAATGGTCTACAATCAGCATCCATCAGTAGATGTCCTCCGAAATCATGCTGTGTATACTTTAGATCCAGAGAATACATGATTGTTGTGGCAATATACACATTCTTTAGCACATTTTTTGCCTTTTTTTATTTGTTTGTCCATTGAATTGGTTCAGTTATGTCTGTAAGCTGAGGTTGGGAGTACAGGTGTTCCCAGGCAGAGCAGGGGGAGATAACTATGCATGAGGCATGTGGTCTTCAGAATTGAAATGCCTCGGTTAGACCAATAATTCTGTTACGCATTAATGTGGATTATAGTTTGCACCTGGTCTCGCTGATGCAAATTATAAGACCATGCTGCCGTGTTGGCTTGTTGAGTCAGTCTCACCAACCAAAGATTTCAAAAACCTTGTCTCACCAACCCAAGACTTAGACTTCCCTGAGTGCTCTTTTCAGGTGATTTATGCCATTGTTTTACTTTAGTAAATGGGGAGTTAGCTTTCTGTCAAACATAAGTATTGTTGTTGATGTGCCAGAAATAAAACATGTTTTAGTTCATCTTATATGAACAATTAGTTATGGCCTATGTACTAGTTAGTTATTTTTATGGCTATTGAGAATGCTGACAGACCCTTTGACTTGAATGCATGTTTATTGCATGCAGTATACATGTAGTTTTCTTGAGGGTGGTCTTCCCAAAAAAAAAAAAAAAAAAATGAGTGAAAGGAAAAGGGTTCTAGGCTAAGGTGTTTCAAAGAAAGCTGAGACATTTAGGGGCACAAAAACCTCAGACATATGATAAACTTCCAGAATTAACTCATGATTCTCAAGAAGCTCATTATTAGACCCCAATCTGTCCATTTCTAATTGCAGCCATTTTTGTCATGTTGTGGACTTTGACATAGCTATCATATTGATGGCTTAAACTGGTATTGCTTCCGCAACCCTTCTCGATTGCTTGGTGTGATACTGGTGGGGCCTTTCAAACCATAGACGCTATCAAAAATAATGTCTGCATAAGTGACCATTGACTGTCAGCAGCCAGCCTTTGATGGTAGGAGCAAGTGGCCTGTGGTCTTCACAACTCGTACATGGAATGGCTCTGAAGTTGACTCTTGGGTTGAAGGTAGCATGGGTTTTGGATCCTTTGTATTTGCATGCTTTCAGAGAGACAGGATTTTGTGTTGATTCTGATGTTTTTTTGAGTTTGTCTGGAATCTGGAGGTACATATTAAAACTTTTTTTGATTAATTCACAGACGGCTTTGCGTTTTCTCAGGAAGAACATGGTGTTGTTCCACAGGTAGGTGATTATAAGTATAGTTGTGGCTAACCATAAATGTCGTTTGGTTTAAACGGTGCCATATGAAACCAACCAACTCATCATATGGTGTGAAATTATGTTTTTGTTTAAATGGTGCAATATAAAACCAGTTGGTCATATTCCACAAATTTGGTTTAAATGAAAACAGCCAATTGATCATTGCATGTGAAATTGACATGATGCGTACAACTGTGGTTGGTTAACATTCCTATAATATAGCTAAGTTTTATACACAGTATCATTCTTGAATAAAGCTACTGTGTTGCACTTTCAGGCTGATCTCATCCGTGCTTATGATAGCCGTAAACACAAACCAGAAGGGCTGTAGAGGCGGCCACCTGTCAGCAGTAAGAAGTGTGGCACCAACTGCGAGCCAGCAGGAGAGTGTGGCAAGACAAAGTTAACAAGGCAAAGCTGGACTGGAGAGGATCATTGCTCCTGAAGACAGAAGAAGGGAAAGAGGACAGGCAGGATTATTGTCTCTAGTTTATGTCAGACAAGGCTTATACTATTGTTGGTTGGGTCAAAACTGACCGCTACTTCCTTATACACTTGATATGGGTGAACATATTGTTAGTGCCCATTCTGTAAGGATTTCAATTCCTGTACGGATTTCATTCTTTATGTGGTATGTGAAACAACTTACACAAAATTACCCTGTAAACTTTTATCTTTTTCCATGTTGTTAATATATTACATATTCTGTGAATAGATGTGGTTAATAATGCCTTCGTGAAGCAGAAGGCATGAAATTGTTCAGTGGAAAACTTGATGTATGTTGAACTGTGTGCAATACCTTTTCTTGATGGTTGTTAAATTATCCAGATCTACTCTATTATATTTATTTGTAATTTTTAATTATTAATCATCCAGTTCACATAACCTGTGCTGATGTTTCGTAGGTGATGTCTAGCAAATTGTCTGGTGCATTTTTTATTTATCTCTTTCCTGTTTCTTTCTTTACTGAAACTGTTGTGACTCAATCATCAGACTGGAAACTTTTTGGACTCAATCATCAGACTGGAAACTTTTTGGACTCAATCATCAGACTGGAAACTTTTTGGACTCAATCATCAGACTGGAAACTTTTTGGACTCAGTCATCAGACTGGAAACTTTTTGGACTCGATCAGCAGACTGGAAACTTTTTGGACTTGATCAGCAGAATGGAAACTGTTCTGGCTCGAACAGCAGACTGGAAACTTTTTGGACTCAATCATCAGACTGGAAACTTTTTGGACTCAATAATCAGACTGGAAACTTTTTGGACTCAATCATCAGACTGGAAACTTCTTGGACTCGATCAGCAGACTGGAAACTTTTTGGACTTGATCAGCAGAATGGAAACTGTTCTGGCTCGAACAGCAGACTGGAAACTTTTTGGACTCAATCATCAGACTGGAAACTTTTTGGACTCAATCATCAGACTGGAAACTTTTTGGACTCAATCATCAGACTGGAAACTTTTTGGACTCAATCATCAGACTGGAAACTTTTTGGACTCAATCATCAGACTGGAAACTTTTTGGACTCAATCATCAGACTGGAAACTTTTTGGACTCAGTCATCAGACTGGAAACTTTTTGGACTCAATCATCAGACTGGAAACTTTTTGGACTCAATGATCAGACTGGAAACTTTTTGGACTCAATCATCAGACTGGAAACTTCTTGGACTCGATCAGCAGACTGGAAACTTTTTGGACTTGATCAGCAGAATGGAAACTGTTCTGGCTCGAACAGCAGACTGGAAACTTTTCTGACTCCATCAGCAGAATTGAAACATTTCTGACTCCATCAGCAGTGAGGACACTTTTTTGACTCAATCAGCAGAATAGAAACTTTAATACCTGTACCTTGACCAGCCCTGCTCTAAATGTCAATAGACAAAAAAATCAAGTAGCCAGAATGTCATTTCAGATCATTGTCTTAAACTGTGCTTCACACCGTGGCTGTCAGTGAATTCTGCAGTTGTTTATCAATCATGTGTGTGCATTGGGTATGGTAATTGCTCAGACCTCTAGGTCAAAGGTCACTTCCTCTCAAGTTAATGGCCAGTCAGAAGTAGTCGACAGTGTGGGTGTCTGTCTTGGACATCCATCAACCACAACGGGATTATTTCTTCTTTTTCACTTTCATCCTTGTTTTCGTCTTCACCTACCAATACTCTCTCACTATCTTTTGACACTTTTAATGTGGTAGATCTACATGTATTCTCAACACAAGGAGGTGGCCATTTTTTATGCTTATCATGAAGGTTTCTGTGATTGGCAAGCTTTAAAATTTCAACATTGAAATTATATTCTATACATTTATTGTTATCATGCGTAGTTTGCAGTATCAATATACAAATGTATTAGAATATAATGAAGCAATCACGGTAAGAAGTACATAGCAGATGCCAAGGGCCTCTGCTCTGGTTTGTTTGTATAGGTGATTCAGAATCCAGTGTGCGTTTTTCTGATTTGTGGATTATTTTGCATGTGATTAAAAGTTTTAAGAGTGCCACAGGTAATTTATCTATGTTGGCCGCTACTAGTGTCTTTCATTTTAGGAAAATCTTGAGAAAGTGGGACACAGTTGATAACGACCTGTGCTGATGAACACACCCTTTAGCTTGTGACGGATATCTTTTCTTTCCTGATTTTTTTTTCTTTTAAATCCAAAATTTGGATTATCATTCCATGGTGAAGGGATCAGGTGATACGATAATTAAGGAGTTTGTTTACTGATTAGTTAGTGAACAGTGTAAAAGTGAAGTGGTTTGAGCATATGTGAGACAGCAGTTGAATAATCCTTCATGATCCTTACCATTGATATATGAATCAGAGTGTATTAACATGTGGACAGTAGCATTAGAAGTCATTTTCTGCTGTTGATTAATGGATGAGGATTGATTTTGAAGTATGTAGATAGGTGATTGCTTTAACTTGTTTCAAAGTATATCAAGCTGTCCAGTATAGTGGTGTGTACATATAGTGTGAAATTTAATGTGATTAGTACAAATATAGGGCACTAAGGGTAAAGGGGAAAATGCACTGATTCAACTTTAGTGATGATGTCAAACAGGTTGGCAGTGTTAATTAGTTTACAGTTTTTGTGTCACATTATTTCACTGTATGGGTGAAATGTTTCAATAATTGAACGTTATGGATGGTAGAGAAGGATTTAATTTGAAGTTTATTCCTGCTTGTTCCCTAAATACACAACTGCTAAGCACAACATGTCAGAGGTTTTATGATGAGAACAGATCCAACATTGACAAAAAGAACAGATTTATTGCATTCTTAAATAATAAGATTTTTCTCACATTATCTTCCTTTTATATTGGAAATTGCCTATCATTTAAACTATTTTATGCTATGATTTTATGCGTTGCTGTTAATTTGTTACATTTTGATAAAGTATGAAGGTGTGGGGTGGAGTCATTTCCATGGTTACCTATTTGCCAAGTCCACCGTGTTCATGATGACCCACCGTCCTAGTTGCTTCTTTTCATGTATGTCTAAATTATTTAATGATATTTTGCTTCTTTATTATTTGTACTCTGTTTGAAATTTCTGATTGCAATCAGTCAGGGTGTAATTTTTTTTTTTTTGGATTGATAAATTTTCAGCACTCTGTTCTGTTTCTTTTTTCTACATTTTATGTCATTTTGCATGAATCCCTGTCAGAAATCATTATTTAAAAATGAACACTTTCGGAAACATCCGGTATGGTAAAGTTCACATAAATTAAATACTGGACAACAACAGCAAGTGTTCATATTTTGCCTGTTTGTGTATATCAGTATTTTTTGTGCTCTTTGGCCTGTTAATTTGTTTACAGGTGTACAGACATCTGTTACTTGGGGTCCACTATCAGTGTAGTGTGCGTGCCATTGATATTCCAGTCTGTAAAGTTTAAATCATTGCTCCACATACTGATTTATCAATGTATATCTATGTATTTTATTAATTAAAATAAAATTTGAAATGTTAGACGTTGTTCTGTGTGTCGTAAGAAAGTCTTAGGGTATGGAGCCATGGTGTGTACAGTTAAGATGATAGTTGTGCATTTACCGGGGCACACCAGGTGCTGGCTCAGTACCGCTGTACAGACAGCCGCTGACAGGGAGCTCGTGGTTGTGGCATGGTATCACCACATAATACTTTTAGTAGTACTAATTGCTACGGTAATTACTGTAAATGACCTAAAATTTTGTCCAAAAAGTTGCATTTGTAGAGCTAAATAAATGTCATAAAATGCTGTATTTGGTGTTGAAACTTACATTTTTCTGGTAGGTTATCATCCTAACTTTCAAACAAATCTTAAAGCACCATTCAACAGAACACCCGGAATCTGGAAAAATGAGTAACTTAGTCATTGATGAAATTTTAGATCATTTAGGTTAACAAGCAGGTAACATTGGAGGAGCTTTGTGAAACAGGCTGCTGACCATATGATTTCTCGTGAGGGAACATGATTTTAGGCCAAATTTGGATAGGCAGCTACAATATCAGAAGGGTCACGTCTAATAGCTGATGACTGAATATCCCAAAACATGTACATTCACGTGTAGGACTGACTGGTTACATTCTGTCCTGTAAAATAACCTCACATGATGACAACATAAGCTCCACCTCTGTCATTTTAGCTCTACTCACCTATGGTATGATATCATGTATTATTTGGCTTGAACTGCTGCTGTCCTGTGTCAGTGTTCAGGTTTACCACCAGAAAACTGCAGTTGTAAGTGACGAAGTCTGGATGCTAATTGGACCTCCTCGGTGACCAAGTGGTAAGAGAGTCTGCCTCAAGGTCGGGAGATCCAGGATAAATGCTGAATAGGGTCATTTCAATGTCTTAAAAAGTGATACTGTACTTGTTGCATCACTGAGCACTCTCAGCACTGAGAGGTTAGAACAAGGAAACCAGACTGATTGACCCGGTGTCAGTATAATGTGACTGGGTGGGGTGTCACGTCTGGTGTCTTCGGCATGATGCTCCAGCGGCGGCATGGACTCGCCCCGTCACAAGAAGACGCAGGATAAACACATTCCAAAGGACTCCTTGTCATATAACTGAAAAATTGTTGAGTACGACGTAAAACTTAAACACACATATGTACTTACAGACAGGGAAACCTGGGGTGGTATCACTAGATGACAGTTTCAATAGTATTAATTGCCATGGTATTTACATGCAGATAATGTTGGAAGAGCTTTGTGAAACAGGCTGCTGGGAACATGATTTTAGGCCAAACCTGGAAAGGCAACTACAATCACAAGGGTGACTACTGACTCGTGACTGAAAATCCCAAAACACGTTCACTCACTCATACAGAACTGAATGGGTGCGTTCTGTTCTCTGTTGTAAAATATCATCACATGATGATAATGTAAGTTGCACCTGTGCCATTTTAGCTCTACTCGCCTATGGTATTACATATTACGTTAATTGGCTCGAACTGCCGTTGTCCGGGTTTACCGCCATCAACAAACAGTGGTAAGTGATTAAATCTGGATGCTAAGTTGAGCCATGATTGGATGTCCTGGTATTGTTGCTGAAATAACCAGTAACTCCACACAGCGGTTTTTTGGGGGGTTTTTTGGGGTTTTTTTTCAGACTTTCTCAAGATCTTAGAATAAATATCCAGTTTTCAGTTACTGGAGTGGCTTGTATGTGCAAGTGCTTGGTGCAGAGTGAAGATTCCGATGTAAAAACAGGCTTAATACCTAATCCCGTCTTCAAGTATGTAGAAAAAAATTTCTACATGCCATTACATCTTGTGACGAGTGAAACTCAAGCAGCCACATGTTAGCTTAAGGCTAGTTGGAGCTAACCTTGGAAAAGCTTAGTGATTCCCAGTTTGAATGGTTATACGTATCACTGAGCCAGAGAGACAAACAACACCTTACGTATTCGAGGACAGTTTTCCTCACACAGGAGCCTGGATCTGGATTTGAACTCATTGTCCTGTTGATGAGAGTTAACAGCTGTCCACGTTATCCTGTAGTGACCTAAATGTTACTACACAGTAAAGCAACGCACTGTAGGAGACACTGTTTTGACTTGCAAATATGTTTAAGTTGTATTTTTACATAAGGCATACATGCTGAACAAAGGCACAAAACATAAATGACTTCAAAAGCAGTTTATGCACGAAAAACTGGTATTGAAAATAGAGAAATGCATGAGACGTGAGGGCAGATAACCATTTTCGTAAGAAAATGCGCGAATGTGTCATGATTAAGCTTTCTTGTTACAACATCGCAGGGCATTCATGACAGAAGGGTTAGTGGGCTAGCACAGCATAATGATCCAGAAGCCTCTCACCAATGCGGTCTCTGTGAGTTCAAGTCCAGCTCGAGCTGTCTTCCTCTCCGTAAGTAGAACCTGTGGATTATCGTGGGTTTCTCCAAGGCTCGACCCAGTTTCCCCTCACCACAATGTTGGCTGTCTTCGTGTAAGTCAAATATTCTTGAGTACGGCATAAAACACCAGTCATTACAAATGGACAGTGTAAAACCTGGAATCAAATAGATATATAAATACAAATTTTAACCCATATCTAGCCCGAATGGTTTAGTCTGGAATGAGGTGGACAATTTTTTTCCCAAATTCAGGCAACATTTACATGAATACATTGGAAAATGATACCATATACTGAAATTTAGCGGGGGTTCCCAATGCATCATTGCCACGACATGGCCGAGATACTGCTGACGTGGTGTTAAGCCATACTCATTCGTTCATTCCAATGCATCATTGCCACGACACGGCTGACACACTGCCGACGTGGTGTTAAGCCATACTCATTCATTCATTCCAATGCATCAAACTTAACACTGAACTCTCAAAGAGAGTCCAGAAACTAAGTGGAGGGAAATTACTCCTTTCCATTATGCCATGCAGGAAAGGAGAAAAAAGGATCTGAACAGACACCCTTAACGGTGTAACACTGCCGTTGTGTGCGTAGCAGCGATGATTCAGGATGCGCGCGACGGTACCCACGTGGGACACCACTTTCCCTTCCCAAATACTGATATTCATTTATTCGACTGTTAACTCGAGAAGTTTTCACTTATTCAGAGGTAGTCAGGTTATAGGGGGAAGAGTAACCATAGTGCCTTGGCTAAATCACCGATCATTGGCTAGTTCCTGTCAGACTTAATCATGTGTGATGCAGATATGCTCATCATACTTGGGAAGGCAATTGCCAGTGGTTTACCCCAGTGTCTTCACAGGCCTCTTGGCCCAAGTTGAGGCCGTGTGGTGATCCACACACTCCCTACATCCAAGGCCGAGTTAAAACTTGTACCTTATAACTGCCATTTACCCTTCTGATACAAACTGCTGAAGCAGATCATCACTTTGCACAGTGTCTTTTTACCACCATGCATGTATTTTGGCAGGTAATAATATGGGCATATTTACAGGTGTCTCACTGGTGTGCCATGCTGAAGACACCAGATTCAACATCCCACCCATGTACTTGGACAGGCACTGACCGAGACAGTTGGCACACTGCCACATCCCACCTGGTCATGTTATATAAGAACCATGCAAACTTAATTCATGGACAGTTTAATATGTGCTTGCTTGAAGAACTGGGTGAACTCGGCCCTGAACCCTACCTCCAGCCTTGGATAGATGTTGTGAAATGCCATACTCAATTCTGCAGTCAGTTTCTACTATTGGAGGAACCTCGAACAAAATCACTGACAAATTTGTCAAGTGTATCACAGGATTGTTCACTACAGTTGTGGAAAAAGAGTAGTTTCACAAAACAGAAGATTAAGTACACAAATGGCCCATGTGCTGGTTTCATTGAACAATATCCTGCTCCTAGTTTCCCCACTGAAACCCAAGGCTGACCTGTTGTTTTATAAATGAAGGGTTTTACCAGACACCAAAACCGCTTACCTCCGCACTCAAGATCCCTCTATCTTCGCAATGCCGAGCAGAAAATGATTTAGTTTAGTTTCCTTCCATTTTAATATTACAGCTGTGACTTGAAAAGTCCTCCTGCCTCAAGATTTTAACCAGATTTAGGCGATACCTCAGTGGAATGAATGAATATGGCCTAATGCCAGATCAGCAATACCTCTGCCGTTTTGTGGCGATACCTCTGTGGACAGTGGTCGAAATGGAGGACATTCCTACAACTTGCCAGCCATATACAAAATGTGGAATAAATGACTGGCTCATGAAATCAGCAGTAGTCTGCCATATTGTGATTAGATTTCTCTCTTCCCAACTTAGCTTTCAGAACCACAGATCTACACTTACATATTTTTTTAACCTGGAACAATCCCAACAATGGTAACCGTAATTTCCATTCAAGTCAGCTGCTTTCGGTATCGAGTGGAAAAGCAGAATAATTTGTGGAACGCTTTACACCACTGAAAGGGCAATTGACAACTTGTTTGGTTGTCTTCAGTTTATGCTGTTGTCATGATCCACAGGAATTATAAGCAACTCTGTGGAAAAGGTGATCTAAGTTTGGGAAGAGCAGCTGAGTCCACACTAAAAATGAAGACAACTGATTTGACAATGGCACCTTGTTAACTTTGGATGATGTCCGAGTGGTTATGTTTGTCACGTTTTGTCAGTAGAATTCCTGCATAATGAATTGATGTAAATTAGTTTTACCACCAGAAATCTGTTCTCGCCACATACGGCTTCTACACTTTGAAGACAGCACAGGCAACAGAGGTTCCAGGCTTGTAAATGTAACTCAGAGCATGTAATGTGGTAAGCTGCAACCATGGGCAACCAATTTCAGAGCTATATCCTGGTCGTCTACCTTAGAAAAACAAACACAAAGCATAACTATGCCACCATCAAGTGTTTTTCAAATGAATGTCCAATGGCCACAGTTATACAGGATTGATAGACTTTAACATGTCCAAAAGTATGAGCATTAAGCCTTATTGATTTTTCATTAACTTTTTCTTGCAAATCATTAACCAGGTCACCTTATGGAACTATAAAAAAATATGTTCTTGCATGAATTACAAAATATGTCTCACAAAGTTACGTAAAAGCGACCCTTGAGCAGCAAAAGGAAATGGTATTTGACAAAGAAATTTAAGGTCATGCATTTCACAACATCATAGTCTTTATTCTATGAGATACAAAATGGTCACATTCACATCCACAATAAAATGATGTATTTTACACTATTAAAATGCACAAATGGATCAACATCAAACATGAATCCTTAGTGGTTCCCCATGTAACATCAATGCGGCTTGGCTTCAAGCTGATGACCCAGAGCAAAGCTGGCAAGAACCCAAGCGCTATCTTGCCACCATTACCTCTAGCCTCATCTTGAAGCTCAAGCCACTAAGCACTCAACAAGGAAACACTGTTTTTTTTTTAGCTGAACTGGTGCGATTGCGCTAACATTTCATAAATGTAACAAAGAATCAAATTTGGCGATCTCCTTACACTGCACCTGCAAAAGCCACATGACACGGTGAAGCAGAAATGTTGATCATATCTTCACGGTAAGGTCTGCCTTAAATAGCTGGATGAAACCACACCATTGGCGCTCTAGAGAGCTGGCGTGCTGATGCAATAAGACGAGTTTAAAACAAATGTAAGATGAAAATATAACCTACAATGAGAGAGTAACAAATATCTACAAGCTGACGTAAGTCCCCTAACTCAGACAGTCATCATCAAAAATAAACCATCCTCTGTAGAACAGGGCATTCCAGCAGGACAGCACAAAGCTTGGCTTTCCCTGGCTCATTCCCCTCCTTTCACTATGACAAACCCAGACTGGATATCTAGGAGACTCCTTGTTTTACTCTTTAGTAGAATGCCAACTCAAGCAAAATATCAGCAAACAATGTCTGATTTAATAAAAATCCAAAAAAAGGCAATCCGGGAAGGGTCGCATTGCCAATCCAGAATTTTACCTAAAAATTAGAGTCCAGAGTGAAGGAAAAAACCCACTAAAATAAACATTAAAGCACAATGGGATTTGTCACGCTCCATCCCATGGTTTATTTGGAACATGGAGGTGGCAAGGAAGTCACCAGGCCGGCACACCCAAAATGCTCCCGCTTCAACTGTTAGGTCCTCACAGTCTTTCAATTCATCCTGGACAGTTTGTTCCACTTTAGTCATCATCTTCATCATCATCCTCATCGTCGTCATCGTCATCATCGTCGTCATCATCATCGTCATCGTCGTCGTCATCTTCACTCTCCTCTTTTTTCTGTACAGCTGGGGCCTTCTTTTTGGGTGATGCTGCAGCTGCTCCGCCTCCTTTCTTCTGGGGCATGCCTGACCTGGCCTTGTATGCTTGCATTTCCTGCAAATTTGTTTACAATGAAGTCTTCAGTTCATCAGTGGTAAGTTTATTAAACCTTACATTCACATGTATCACTCTGAAATTCCACACAAACAACTCCAACCTGTCCACTAATAACCAATAATTTCAGTTCACATGCCTTTACACAAGATATTAACCTTTATGAATTCATAATTTAAGCCATGGAATAACAGAATCTGTGCGTACCTGTTCATATCTGGCTTTATCTCTGGCGGCATCTTGCTCGTACTTGCTGCGACTTGCGCCTTGCACCTTCTCCCATCTCTTCCCCAATTCTCTAGCAATTTCTCCCATTGATAAACTTGGATTGGCGGCTTTAACCTTTGCTCTCTCTTCATTGCAGAAAAAGAAGAAAGCAGATCTGAAAACAGAAAACATGGATATGCTTATTTTTTAAATATAAGCGTGCTGCAAAAACTGCTTAACTCCAGTCAGCCACTTCAAGCGCAAAAACATTCTCTTCTCCAATTTTCGTTCAAAATATTGGTCAATTTCACCTATATTTGAATTAAAACATAATGTTAGGTCAACTAGCAAAACTGGGTCAAGTAATCAGAATGGATATACTTCATACAAGACTATGTTAACGACGCAACAAAAGTACATGATCAAAATCAAAAACACAAATATCAGTGATGCGCTCTGAATGAAAAACCATATCCCATCTCAACAGGAAAACACTCTTACAATCCCCTCTTGGGAGCATTTGGGTCCTTATTTTTCCTCTTCCTCTTTCCAGTGGGTTCACCCTTGGGGGGAACATATGTCGACATCTCTCTTTCAAAACGCTCCTTGTCTCTCTTGGCCATATCTTCAAATCTCATCTTTTCTTTCTCAGACATCACCTAACAAAAATATTACGCAAGTGAGAATAGCATATTTGTTATAAATTTCTAACAGAAAATTTTAATCAAACATCAAAAACCATCATTCAATGCAGAAACAAAACTATTTTATACATAAACTACCTCTGTTTTACTTACCTTCCATTTGGCTGAACATTTCCTTGAGAATTCTGCAAACACAACAGACTCATCTGGGTGCATTCTTTTGTGTTCCTCTCTGCAAGTTTGCACAAAGAAAGCATAGGCAGTCATTCTGCCTTTTGGCTTCCCTGAAGCATTTGTGCGACCCATTTTGTTTTCTTGGCACTAAAGAAACCTACAAAAATAAAACAGAATTTTTTTTTGTGTTCAGCCAGATGATAATTAATAAATTAGACAAGAGCATATTACATAACCTACAATAAATTCAAGCGAAAAAAAATTACCCGAAGAAAAAAAGTGTACTCTTAATTTAAATCATCTAAACCACCTACTGCCCCATACTTTTCACAATAAATATGCTGATATATATTCAAGGCATCAACACAGCAGATCTGCAACTTTAAGATTATACACAACACAATAAAAAAAAAACCTTGTCGCCAAAGATTACAAAAAGCAGACAAATGACCTTGAATGGAGATTCCACATAAACAACAAAATTCACAAAATAAAGATTATTAAAAAGTAAATCAAAATTGTAGCATCTTCCCAGTAACATATAGCACGTTACTGTGTTGATGGGAATACAACATGTAATGTCGTACATTTGTCAAAGGATCGCGAAATTTTGCGGAAAATTCTGATTTCTTCCAAGGTTGACCGCCATTAGCGAAAATCTGGTTAAAACCAGTCATCTGCATAACTGAAAACCTTCAAAACCTTGTGCGATAACAAAAAATATTGTTTGAAAACAATTCTCTGTTGTACCAATAATACATGGTAGTTTAACACGGGACTCTATATACCCATACATTCAGTATTGGGTATGCAGCTTTACTATAGTGAACAGAGGAGGCCGCCATTTCTGAGGCCGTCGACAAACAACGACCCCAAATTTCACCTTCCCCAGCTCAAATTCCATTCCCATGAATGAAACTCCCTTTAAAATTCACCACATTAAGTTTCAATGTGGAAACAATTTTATAATCTTAAGATGTTGCAATGTTTTAACTTTACTATGCTGGCACCTATGCTTTCATGGTGTATGGTATAAGGCCTGAAATACTGGGATAACGCTGAGGCCTATGCTGCTCCATGCTAAATGGCTTCTGTAAATGGCGTAGATTAGACTTCTACAACAAAGACCCTTGCTCGTAAAACCTTGCCGCTCTGGAGATCAACGTCGACAATGACAACCAAAATAAACCGAACGATAGGTACCGATCTACACTACATATTCGAGGCCTAAATAAAATTTGTTAAGCTATGATAGGGACGAAATTCGCATTTTTACTCGTCCTTGTCGGCACCCATACCCCTAACCCATTTGAACAAGGCAGACATGGCGTACATAGGGCAGGTGCGCGGGCTCACCCAGTGCAAGGTTTTTTAAATAGCATCCCTTTTCTTGCATCAAGAAGCGATAAAAAGTACTGCAAGTCCCCCATCAGATCGTTCCCTCTTGCAAAAAAATATTTTGACCAATTTTCAGCGATAAGAAAATTAAGGAAAAGTCTTTACACTTACCGTGTGTATAAGCTGTAGGTCGATGTAGTGCTCAAGCTAACCCACGCCACTCAGCATATACAAGATGATTGTCGGCAACACACGCTCGGCCATTGGTTGATTTCAGATTAACCGCACTAACTAGCCAATCGACGAGATGGACCGAGTTGACGTCATGCAGGAAATCAAATTCCAAATAGTGAACCAATCCATTCTGGTAAAACCGGTCATGTGACTAGGCGTCGCGGGAATCCGACACCTTCATCGAGATTAGGAACATGGGGGTGAGACACGTGAAAGCACTGTTAGACAGAGTCAGACGCAAAGAAAACAAAAACTGTACCTCCTTGTTTTGAAAAGCAGGCAAAAGTATATGTTATAATATCAAAAAAGAAAAAAATGTACCAAGATATGTTTTCCTTTTGTGAGATATTGTATTTTCCCGCAAATATTGTTCTTAATGTGATATATATATAGACTTTATAGATATTATACTACACTTGAAATGAATCTGTATGACATGCTATATCCATTGTCAGTTTTACCCACGTGTTCTCAAAGTCAAAATATGATTTTACAAAAATTCAAAACACGCTTTCTTTTGTTTCAAATTTATTTCCAATTACAAAAGCTTCCCCCTTGTCGTCTTGCAGATAATATATTTCTCCAGGGTCATGTTAGAAGACGTTTACTTCCTGCTTTATTCAGGTTAGAAATTATACTGAGGTGAACCCATCAGACTACCAACACTATCACGCTGCCTGCTAGGCAGAAATATTATGCACAAAAGGGGCGGAGCTTAATTGCTAGACGTCATTTGACCTTTGACACGAAACACACTGGCCGCCATATTCCAATTTTGTGTACCTTCCGGCGCGAAGCTGGCGTGAGACAGTTGTTGTCGTTTTCACTTCTTATACACCTGTCAACTGGAAATCTATCGACCAGGTGCAAAAACAGAGAAGGACCAAACCGTGTACAGGTAAGAATAGCTGCACAAGTGTATATTGTGTGGTAAATCGTGTATTTGAAATAAACACAGCCTGTTTTTCCCACAGCCTAACTCGTTGTCGGAGTTAAAACTTCGGACAACGTACTTGATTTAGTTGTAGCCAACTTTCTGTTGTTTTGTCTACATCACCGTCAAATACTTAATTCTTACTGAAGCATCTGGTTTTATTTCCTTGGAAATATCCATGAGCAGGACGTTTCATTCATTCATATTTTCCTTATAATAAAATCGCATACAACTTTACAAGGTTGCTCCTTCAAGATTTGCCAGCCTGTTTACGTTTTAGAGAACAAAAATGAAGAGATATTGACGGTATTATGACGCGTCTCAAAACCATTTCCCTTGAAAAAGATACAGGTAGTATGGCTTGGCCTCACAACCTAGTGTATTTCAGAAGAATATACTCACCTTTCGGCGGTGACCCAAGCATGTATTCACTTCCTGCACTAATCATCATGTTAACATCTTTTCCTTTATTCTTTAACATGCACCTGTAACGTATTTGTTGCAGAGCACAGTGTAACCATACATACACCTTGTATAACAGCCTAGTGCTATATTGTGTGGATAATCCAGTGAAGGTATGACCAATTTATCGCCTTGCACAACAGTACATTTAAGATTGACACATCCCTTCATAAAAAGTCATTTGGTATGACTATCCCCAGACCATGGTCTAAGGGGTGTTTCTACTTACTGACATGAGGGGACTGCTGGCCATCCTTCGCCCGAGGGCTATGTGGACCCGATTTAGGTGTAATGATTGTAACGAGCTACCCACTCGTTCAGTTCTGCTGCAAGTGCATTACATTCTTCCCAAATAAACATAAAGCACCTTTTATTTTTGAAAATTGAAATTTTTGAGCACATTTTGCCACAATCACTACTGAGCATGACCTCACCATTCTCAAGTAAATTTTAGTGGAAGTAGAAAATACAGTCAGCCGGCATATACTGCCATGTTTTTAAATTTGTGTCAACGAGGCGTGCATGCCCAGTGCAGGTTGACCTTTCTATGACGTCAGATATTGAAATTTACATCCTTACTAAACAAATCTATGCCTTCAATCAATTTGCATAAAGGTCAACCATGGATGCGCATGCGCGGAGAGGAACAACACGGTTTATTAGGTCAAGTTGTGGAAAACGCATGTGAGCGTAAGTCACTGATGTGAATTATCTTGGATTTACTGGTTCTAAAGGTTACAGAATGTGAGAAAAATTTGGCAGAAGAACAGGGATTGTTTTGGTGGACATGCATGTCTTGGGTCATTTTGCACAAATTGTTCTTTCTCCGTACTAAGCTATTTTAAATACCACTATTTTAACTTGCATAGCTCCTCGGCTGTGATCTACACCTAACACCATATTAAAAGATCACAGCCGATGTCCTTGGCTAGGTATGACTAGTGTTAAAAATCGTAAGGTGACAGACCTGCCCGCAGTCTGTTACAGTATACCCCTCCTGTGGAAATGCTGTGGCCCTCGTGAGAGGTTTCTGCAACCCCGATTAAGTCTTATTGCCATTTATTCATATATGTTGTTAGGAAATCCTTAATCAGTAGATCAGGCCACTGCCAGATTTCCATTTATAACAGGCCTACCTTTGAACGCTATTTAAAGTGCTTGTCAAGTAAAAAAAAAAATCATTCAAACATGAATTTGAGAGCATGGACATCCAGGCGCTTCACCCACTTGAGACAGCGGCAAGCAGATGACGAGGTGAAAGATAACATTGGAAGGGATGGAAAAATGGAGAACACTGGACAATATTCCGAGAACTAGGGCTTATAATAACCAGAAATTACAGTATGTTTTACTACAGAACAATTTGCATAGCATATATAAATTATGAACATTAATGAAACCTAGTTTTGGACTTAAGAACCGTGAAGCAGAGTTCCCATTTAACTTCCATGTTATTTGACAATGTTTTCATCGTCGTGTCTGCACATGCAAAGCGTATTGGGGTGAGTGAAACTGCTAATGTCCATGGTGTTGAATAAACAAGAATTGTTCTTTGAAAATGTTACATTTACACAAGTTTTATTTTTGCTATATAATGGGTACTTGGGAGTACTGGTGTAGGTCTGTCAGTAGGCCTGCATCGCAGCAATTTAAACATGTCACATTCATACTTGTGAAATGAAAGACACTTGTAATAATTTTTATTTCATACTTTAGTGTATGAAGTAAAATTGTCTGTATTGTACACTTTGCCTTTTGTGGTGAATTTGTATTTTAGAAGCATGTGATATGTTTGAAACTGTCATGTGAGGTGTGACTACAGTAATTACCCTTTTGTATAGTAAATTGTATTCTGTTTTTAATCTGCTTGTTTTAACATTATTATAACAGATCTACTTCTGATAAAGTTTCATGTGTCAAGGAGCCATTCATTCAGAGAACACAATAAACCATATCAAATTTCTAGTCTCTCATTTAAGATATGGATTACCTTCAGTTCTCAACTGATTTGACTTATATTGCCCAAATTTAGGTACGGTTTGAAAAGCATAATTCACTAGATTTTGAACATTATATAGTTCAGGTAGGGGTACGTGTGAAATGCACATGAATTATGAATTAATCTGTCCAGATTCGATAATATGCCTAAGGGAGTATAATGAATTAGACGTATATGCTGTGGATACAACATCTAACAGAGGTCCATTTACAAAACAAAGGTATTTTCCTATCCATATTTAGATGCTTCCTAGCCTAAAAGCCTAAAAAATCCTCAATCCTCCACTGTATGTTCCTCAATCGTCAATGATCGGCCCAGGGGAATCGCATCACGCTGTGATCTTAAAACGCTTATGGTAGGTCCATATTGGATGTTTTGGACCATTGCTTAGGTCAAAAATTCCTGCAGTCCGCCATGGTTAGTCAGCCATCAAGAGAATCCGGTAGTCTTGGTGATGTGGAGTTTTTCAATGCAGAATTCACACTGTTACATAGGGTAGCTCAAAAGCTGAAAACTCCCGAGGTGCTCAGAATTTGCCATAAACAAAAATGTCTAGAGGTTGGCAAGTAGTTAATAATGGGGCCGCTGCCTAAAACAAGCAATGTGAGCTTAGCGAAAAGGTTTTATAACTCCTGCGCTATGCGATCCCCTGGGCTAATCATTGTTGATTGAGGAACATACAGATTTTAAAGGCTAGGCAACATCTAAATACAGACAGGAAAATACCCTGGATCTCTGTTACATGTTGTGTCGGTACCATACAAAGTCTAATTCATTACGCTATGCTTAAAGCAACTACTGTGTCTTAGGTTGTGAATTTGTTGAGAGTTTATTGTAGATGGTTTATTTCCCTCTCGCAGCAGTGTGAGAGTAGGGGTATTGAAACAGGGCAATTTAACATGGATGGTAATGGAAGGAAATCAGTTTTCCAGAATTCCTCTGTTGACATTCTGTAAATAAAAACTTCTGATTTCAGATTGTGTGTATTAAGCTGCCTCTCTGTTCTGCTTGTCATACTGAAAGCTAAGGCCATAACTTGTATTTTTATTCACTATTTCCATTTCTGACCCATGTTACATGTCCATGTAATTATCCCAGCTGGAGAGTATGGAATAGAACACCTACACTGTACATGTTGTTTATTGACAGTTATATACATATTATAAATTCAGGTGAGTAAATTTTGTGTAAATAAGGAGTGAGCATGTATTGGGTACCAAGGATAGATAAAACATGATTTCAAACCATCTTTCAACTTTTTAAAATCTTTCTCTTTCTCACTAGACAGGGAGGCTTTAAGACACTTATTGCTATAATTTGATCTGAGTTACAAGGTCGTTCTAAGCTTAGCCTAAAGCTAAAAAAAAAAAAACAACAAAAAACAGAAAAGAATAGATCTTGGATACAGTGTCATTAGTTGTAGAATGGAAATCTGAAAAAAGAAATCATGATCAGTGTGACTACTGAAATATCATTTGATGGTCCATGTCCATCATGGTAACATTCATCTAAGCCACGGTTAAGGCTGATAGGTAGGAGATATCACCTCTCAAGTACACCTTCAAACTACAGCATGATTTAAACAGAATGTTACAACTTTCATGTCATTTCAGATATCCAAAACATTATCTTTAGCACAACTTGGAACTACGTGGTGTGGCCATATTCAAGACGTATCATTCTTCAAAAATGAATATTTATTTTCTTTGATTATAGCTTAATGCTATGTTCAAGAATTTTACTCTAATGCAGTGGCAGACAGTTTTAATGGTTGAAGAAGCTGGACTGTAAAAGTAATCTGTCATGTAAAACCATTGACTTCTGGGGAGTTCTTGGTGAGCTTTTGAAACCTTTGTGTCACTCCCTTGAAACTTAAACATGCCAAAATTAGGAAACACTAGTGGCCTGCTGTGGACTTCATGCAAGACAATATTGCCACCAAGGTATATAGAACAATGAAAGGAGAGGAATCTAGAAAATTGTCTGTCTATGAATGGGATTGACCCCACATTTTATGTGACCTAGTGATTGACAGGCAAGCACTTGAACCACTCAGACATGGTGACATGTCCTATCCCCTCATTGACTGAGGACAAGTTACACATATGTATATGTACACAAAAATCCAGTATAATTGGGTGACCGCATATTTTTCAGTTTCAAGTAAAGCCTGAGTCATTACACATATTGTGCATGCTGTGGGATGGCATGTCAGGCATTGTGAGCTTGACAGAAGTGATGTTTAGGGATGGTATATCAGTCATTGAAAGCTCTCAATTCCTGATATACCATCCCAAGGCATGCACTATATGTTTTATTATACTGAAAGAAAGGAGAAAAAAAATGGAAAAAATATGGCCTGCTCTGCCCAAGCCCTAAATTGCTGGACCACTACACCATTGCTAGCTGACAAAGCCATCTTACGACTGTTTACTTTATACACAAGTGGACGTTGGAGCGCGAGCAAAGGGAGATAACGGTTTAGAGTAAACGCGCAAGATCGTTGGCTGTTTACTTGTGGTCGTTGGACATTCAGTGCCTTGTGACTGTTGTGCATCAAGTTTTGCGACTGTTGTGCATCAAGTTTTGCGACTGTTGTGACCGCATAGGTACCTTTGGTCTTTGGGAGCACAATACATATTTGAAATAAATAATTCACGCTTAGTTTGGCTATAATACTGACTACATTTCATATATTATTAACAATGATAGATTTCTCTTGCCATCTACACTCACCTCGTTTTTGCCCTATTTTAGCAAGATCGAGTTGTACCATGAATGCAACTGTTGGACAGTGTGTACTGATGCGACATTATGGCAAATGGCTGAACATGTTTTCCTATTGGTTTCACAAAATTTAGTTTAGGCAACCTGTAATCGGTTACCATAAAAACAAATTTGTTCGTCATAAATTTTTAACCATGTTAAGGAAAATCACTAATGACGGCATGGTGGTATCTCTCTGTTCTTTATTTTGTTTGTGCCTGTGGTGGATGTAGGTCCGCTGGTCTGTGGCGTGTGAAAACAGTTGATGGACTATTGTGCCATCACCAGCAGACATCCCTTGTCCTACCGGAAGTCACTTACTATGCAGTGCAAGGTACGAGGCCCTCTGTGAGAGACTTCCGGTGCTGATGGATGCCTGCTGCTGATGCACACTAGCGGTGGCTCTTACTTCGCTCGGACAGTGAAAACAAGTCAAAGAAACTATATGCTGGAAAAATAGAAATATCAAGAACAAGCTTATGTTGTGGAGGAAAGTGTTTAAGAATGAGAACTTCTACTGGCACACATGCAACTGTATTAACTTGTACTGGCATACCTGTAGCTATGTTCACATGGGGTGGCATACATGTAGCTGTATTAACATGGGTTGGCATACATGTAACTGTATTAACTTGTACTGGCATACATGTAGCTGTATTAACATGGGCTGGCATGTAGCTGTATTAACATGGGCTGGCATGTAGCTGTATTAAGATTGGCTGGCGTATATGTAGTTGTATTAACATGGGCTGGCGTACATGTTGCTGTGTTAACATGGGCTGGCATATATGTAGCTGTATTAAGATGGGCTGGCATATGTGTAGCTGTATTAACATGGGCTGGCATGTAACTGTATTAACATGGGCTGGCATACATATAACTGTATTAACTTGTACTAGCATACATGTAGCTGCATTAACATGGGCAGGCATACATGTAGCTGTATTAACATGGGTTGGCATACATGTAACTGTATTAACTTGTACTGGCATACATGTAGCTTGATAAAGATGGTTTGGCATACATGTAACTATATTAACATGGGCTGGCATACATGTAACTGTATTAACTTGTACTAGCATACATGTAACTTTATTAACTTGTACTGGCATACATGTAGCTGTATTAACATGGGCTGGCATATATGTACATTCTGTAGATTGTACCTGTTTTGGCTGATGTTGTTCAGTGGTCTGTGTACAATTTACAAGCAAGGCAGCCTTGAGCTACAAGTATTAGGCTATACATAACTGTTGACCTCGATTGTAATCAAGTGAAATCCGTAAAAATATTGTCTGATGTTTTTTTGGCCCTGAAATATATGCATACATGATGTGTGTATGTAAGCTTACTATGTTGTTACTCTGTGGCCCTGATCATGATGCCAGCTCACACCATGTGCACAAACATGGTTCAGATGAACTTGGCTGTTACAAAACTGCTTTGTGGATCTGGCCGGGCATGATGATTATATTTGTATAATGTTGTCTTAAAGCTTCACTAGATCACTGTTCTCTTGTGTCAGGTAATGCCAGTGTAGAGCAGGTAGTTTTAGGCCTCATTTACTGCATGTGTACAGCTGGATATAACTGAACCCTATCAGTACAGTGCAGGGTAATGATTATGTAGGTCAGTGTTACAGTGTTACATGATAGTATTTCTAACAAGGCACTAAATAACTTTAAAAAATTGTATGTCAAATCTGCTAATCCAGAATTGAAATTGATTAGCAGTAATTTCATTATGTGTCCAATTATATATACCAGTAAAGTGTAATCTACATTTTATATTTAGGTTTAAACAGAAGGTCAAAAATGTGAGTAACAGTTAATACAGTGATATTCCCGTGATTTCAATTCAGTCATTTCAGCTGCAGGCTAACAACAACAACTATCAGTTACAGCCAAGATCACGCTTTTAGCTTCACTTGTTGATGTTGTCACTAGACAAATGCTTTCTGACATAGCTGAAATTGAAAGTTCAAAGAAAGGCAGCGCTTACCGAGCACACTTGTGACTGGTGTGTTCATGTAAGTGGCGTACCCATAACTAATGAGATAAATTCCAGAAAAAAATCCCTCTGCCCATAAAAGTTTTGCAGAGTAATTTAGAGGGTTTAGCAGTCTTTGCGCCCAGTTGGTTGTCACCGGACACCCACTGTGACAACTATGAATGGCAACAGAGGTTTAAAAGCCTCATAGCAGCCGGCCACATGCAGTGGGCAAACTACGAAATAATCCGTCCTTGTGGGTTCATCTGTGAATGGTTTCCTTTAACAGTTTATCTGGTTGCATGGTCATTGTCTTTGATTGCACCTGGCCTTATGTCTTTAGTTTGTTTTGCCAAATCATTTCCTGTGAAAAGCCGAGTTGGTCTTCCTTACCTTGTTGCTTTTGTACCCGCAGTCTCTAATGCAGCATGACTACAACTCAGCGGTCTGTAGGCCTAGTTCACCTTGATGAGAATTCATAAACCTATGTAACTGGCATTGTAGAGCTTGGAAATGTTGGTAAACTGGTGCACCAGTTGCACTGGCTTATCTACAAAGCCGCCCTTTGATGTATTTTTTTTTTGTTTTCTTTTTTTTGTAAATCTAGAAAACGTTATGTGAGGAAATAGAAAACATCACTCCCCGACTGGGCAAGTCGATAAATTATTGCCCAGATAATTGGCGACTAAATATTAAATAGTAAAATCCATTCTCTGAACTTGGCTGTTGCTGGTTGGTTGGTGTATTATAACCTGCCTCACCTGAGCATGTGAGGCATAGCCGGACCGTCTTGGTTTGAAAATCTTGCTTTTCTGGGTAAATTAAATTGCACACGTAAACGCCAAAACATATGATTCTGCAATTGCTTGTTAAGACATGTACTACAAAATTTTGCAAGGGGCAGTTTTAGCATGACCTAGGCCATTACACCGCTATTGAAATATTGTCGTAGGGAAATACTTTTAAATAGGCAAATGTGGTCCGTGGTTCAAGCTATAATGAGAATAAGTTGGCACTGTTTCATTTCGTCCTGGGACAATAGCAGTGAGGTGCGACCAGGGCAGGGATATGGAATTCATATGGAATTACCTCCCTTCTCATGCTATTTGTGTGTGGTGTGGGCCTGCCGAGAGCAGAAAATTTTGGATAACAAATGTTTGTACAAAATACGCGTTTTGCATTTTTGCTCACAACACTGAAAAATGAATGGCTTTAGCCGCTTTGGGTGGCAAACTGCAATGAGAATCTGCTTATTTTGTCTCTTGCCCTAACCCATTTCTTGACAAGGATAGTTATATCATTATTTGGTTGATTGTGCCTGTGTTGATGGTCTGACGGATATACATGTATATAACAACAAAAAAAAAACGCAAAGGGAACAAAATCATGCAGTGTCTCTTGTTAACACATTTAATGTAATAATATGTGGTTCATGTACTTTTACTTGAGGCTCTAAGAAGTTAGACTTGCAGTTCAACTGACTGGTTTAGCTTTAATGCTGCTTCTATACAGTGTTACAAAGCTCTGTTTTCAGATTAACACTACTTGTGTACAATATTGGAAACCCCATTTTCGAATTAACACTTATTCTATGCAGTGTTGGAAACCCCATTTTCAAATTAACAAGAGCAGTGTTAGAAAATGCATACCGGGACTCTCATTTACTCAATTCTTATCTTGTCTCTACATGTATGTGTGGAAAGGCCAGGTAAGACACAGTTCCTGTGAAAACACATTTTCAACTAACACTAATTTGATACAATATTAAAAGACCCACTTTCATATTAACACAACTTCCCTGTGGCAAGACCTACGATCGGTTACCACAGGTAAATTTGCAAGACTCAATATGGGTTTCCATGAAAAAAATTTATTCACACCTGTATGTATATGGAGAGGTCAGATAAGGCATGAGTGGATGAGAGTTTCTGTGACAACACGTTTTCAAACTGACACTAATTCTGTACAATATTAAAAGACCTTCCCTAACTTCCCTACAGCTCATGAAAATCTGTTTTCAAATTAAAACTACTTCTGTATAGTATTAGAAAGTTTGTTTTCAGATTAACATTACTTGTGGGCAAAATTAGAAAACGCATTTTCAGATTAACACTTCCTTATATGCAGAGTATTAGAGTGTACAGTATTCAGTTTAACACTACTGTTCTGTGTTAGAAATTCCAGCTTTCAGATTAACACTAATGCTGTGTTAATTCTGTACGATATTAAAAAGCCCAGTTGTATATCAACCAAACTTCTCTACAGCACAAGAAAACCCATTTTCATATTACACTTCTGCATAGTATTGGTAGGCCCGGTTTTTAAATTAATACTCCCTCTGTGCAGTATTAGTAACCCCATTTTCAGATTAACACTTCTTCATTATATGAGCAGTATTAGAAAGTCCAGTTATCAATTTAACACTATATTTCTGTATTGGAAAGCCCAGCTTTCAGACAAAAACATGGCATCTGCAATAGATAGCCCAGTTTTCAGTTTAACTTTACTTCTGTATTCAGAAGCTCTGTTTTCAGTTTAACTCTGCTCTTACATTAAGAAGCTCTGTTTTCAGATTAGCACCATGTATATCTTTGTGAAGCCATGCAGTTTTAAGATTAATACCACTTCTGAATTAAAAAGTTCAATTGTTTCCCCTTCCCAACCGCCTCACTGAGCCTAGCTTAGCCTTAGCCAGCATGGACTAGCTGCTTGCCTTCCCCAGTAGGCCAGCATGTCATGGATGTCTGAACTCAAGCCAGCCTGCCTGCCACAGACTGGGTGTCTGTGTACAGAAAGCTAGCTAGGCTGTAGGGTTGAGACAAGTTACCCCAGTGCTGAAGGCCTAGAAGTTAGCCCAGTGCTAGCCTGATGTGTTGTCAGAGGCTGGGTTTGGATTCTCTCCAGCTGACAGCGGAGACCTTCAGCTTCCAGAACAAACCAGGCAAAATAATCAATTGTGGAGAGGCACATGGGCAGAGCACATGACATCCCACACGCTCCCAGCACATGATATACACATGTATACATGTACACCTAGATATCTACAGCCCCTCTCGCAAACAACAGTCATTCACAGGGCTGTTTATATCATGACCTGTGACACGGGATGACATCACCCAACCTTCTGGAAGTGATGTCACCATCATCACTAGCAACACAACCATGGCGGAAAAAAAGACAAATTCATACAGCTGACATTTCCGTTAATGCTCTGGTCTGTTTAGTAGATATGGCGTACATGTTGTTCATGCACACCCATCCTTAATCAGTCATCATTACCATGTGTATCTGTGACAGATGATGGCAAATCTGATACTGTGTATGACTTGTCATGTTTGTCGTCAGCTGTAAATAGTTTACCGACTATTTTGTTTGTCTCGTGTTGGGTTCAGCGGACAAGTTCTACTTTGTGAGTAAATATAAAATATTCTAAGCTTTCATTACATTGACTATACAAAATATGCATATGTCCCTATAATGTTTATTCATATACATGTAGATAGATGTACATGTATATTGAACAGTAAAATTTGTTCTGAAGGTAAACTTTAAGTCTTCAGTAACACTTCAACTGCAAATATATTTTCCCCATACATATGGATCTCTATATCTATAAGTTTAAAGATGTGCCTTATTGTCTGAAATAAATATGGAACATATTTTGAAAGGAAATATTGAAAGAATTACAATTCACTGTGTCCTGCCCTAGTTACAGCAGGCACAAAGGGAAGGTAACTGATAAAATTGTCTCAAAACTTCTTCATACATGTATTATTAGTAGTAGGAGAAGGCAGAGAACATAACAAGTTTGTCAACTTAAGTATGTCATAATGTCTACAGGAGGCCATCGCGTGGCCTGGGAAGACATAAGCTATTAACAGTTTCTCTGCCCAGACTCCTGCTGGGATGTTTGGGGGGGGGGATATTTGACTCACCTGTAAGGCCACACCTGTATCTACTTACATCATACATGTATAACACCTCTTTTGATTCATGTATCACACTGGTAGAACCACACTTAAGAAAGACCAGCTGTCATGTCCAAAGAGTGCCTCTTTCCATCACATCAAGTAATTAATGATTAGGATATGCTCTCCCAGACGGGTGTCTTTTGGCATTCTCAGTGGTGAACACAATGAAGATGATAACAGCTTATGTGCCTTGCTGTTTGACTCTTGGCAAATGCTCCGATAATCCCATTAATGATAAGGAATAGCCGTTTCAATGGGATTATCTCTTGTGACTTGTGAAAAATGAGAATCAAATGTGGAATGAATTACTCTGTATAATTTTACATACATGAATGTTGAAATTTGACATTTGCTGGACAGTGGCATGGTGTTGGGCTGTAACCTGTTTTCAGATATATGGTAACTTTACACAATACTCGTAATATATGAACAAGAGTTACCCTTACCCTCTTCCACTGTCGCAACGTCGAACGGTTATGCATTAATTGATATAAGAAAAGAGAAAACAAGTACAGGTAAAAGTGTATTAATTGTTAACTGTCACTAAATATTTCTATAAATGTGATACACTTTCAGGTTTAATATGATGAAAAGTTTTAGATCATCAGTGAGGGTCATCGTCCATTGCAGATACTTGTAGTCCCCTTTTCTGCAAGTTTTAATTTTTTGGTAATTTGTTGTTTTTTTTAACAATATGCATGCTCCGAAAGGTAGAAAATAAGGAAAAACCATACCTGTATTAGGGTGACCATAATGTGAGCCTGCTGATACAGATATTATAATGTAATCTTCAGGCACTGAAGATCTCAAGGCCATCTGTGTTAGTTTTGTGTTCAGGCCAAACATGGCAGCAGCTTTTGGTTTGTGATTTGTAATCAAGAATATGATGAACGGAAACCTTAAAAATTTCAATATTGTTTTTTGATCAACATCTTTTTGAGAGTTTTCTTTTTGATTTAAGTGATATTTCAAAGACTATATACCATCTTTTATAGCTCGCTTGTTTAAAAGCATTTAAAACCAGAATGTTAGAAATACATACAAGAACAGTCCAAACATTCTTTATTGCTTTGGATCATTGGCTCCTGACTAATGAGATGACAAGCCTAGAATCCAGTTTCCGCTGTTTGTTTGGGTTTGCTGCTTTAATTTAGGTGCTTTATCTGCCAGAGTGGTGATTTACACCTGATTCTGTCAACCATAAACCTGCCCACCTGTGTATAAATGCAGGTAACACATATTTGTGTTCATGGCATTGAGCACAACTGTAAGCAAGTCAGTGAACACTGCTGTTGACATGGTTAAATCATGTGATTTTGGCATGGTTTGAAAACTTACTTTTATCCTGACTGCTTTACAGTGTGCTCTTTTGTCAAACTGGCTGTTCTAGTGAATAAATTTATTTATTTGATTGGTGCTTTATGTCGCACTCAAGAATATTTCACTTATACGACGGGGCCAGCATTATGGGTTGGGGGGGGGGCAGAGCCCAGGGGAAACCCATGACCATCCACAGGTTGCTAGTGGACCTTACCACGTACGCTAATGAATAAAGGTCACTTGCCAAAGTCGCGTAAAACAGATGCATAAATTGCATTTCAACATTCCTTGTTATATTCAATGATGTACAGACAGATTGATCAGCTGACAGAATGTAAACTGCAGATGTACAACTAACTATATATTAAATATGGCCAGCGGGAAGCCTTTCATGTCCTGGATAAACAAACACATTCATGTTTTAGTTTATTCACTTAAACCGGAGGCCTATATACATGTAATGGGTTTGAAGGCCGTTCAGCAAATCATTGTGTTGTACATATATGCTGTATAATAAAACAGTTCCATATTTCTTTGGCCTGTTCCAGAAAACATTGGCAGGTTAAGTACATTGTAAGGACTGTAATAAGGCTGCAGTTAGAATGTTGAGGTTTCCCGCCCCTTTTTCGTGATTGGTGTGTTAAATTTCATGACTTCGAGGATAAAATTCATAACTAGTTTATAACATTAGTTAGGGGTGTTGCACATGAGTGTGTTGCTATTATCATGTACTTTAGCATGGTCACCATTTGATTACAGCTGGGTTACCATCTGAGAAGTTATGATAAATTTAAAGTAAAATTAAATGTGACTGTGTTGTTTCTTAGGGTATAACTTCTAGGAAAGTAGATATATGAGATTTTTCATATTTTATATGCTTATAAGAGTATAACTAGACAATTTAGTTATGGTTACATGCTTTTATGAGTATACATCATGTTGTCTGTAAATGCAGTGTTTTTATTGTTATGAAAACACAAACAAAAGTTAGCCCTGTGTTGTTTGGGACTCACAACTAGGCAGTTATTTGTCTTCTGAGGTCCTTGCTGCGGCTATACAAGCCCTGCCCTAATGTGTGCTGGGCAATCGGTCTTGTAGTAGTAGTGGCAGGTTGAGTCTTTAAGTCAGTCTTACAGTCATAGTGGTCAGTCAGTCCAGTATGTCTCCAGTCAGTCCAGGATGTCTAGAATACAAAAGATGCCTTCACTTCTGTGTTGTGTTCCTTCTTTCCACCCTACAAAGCCAGCCTCCCCAAAGCTTAGATAACCAGCGGTGAACACACCAACATGTGCTCTATTAGAGCACCATTGCAACATAACATGTGTGCGTATGCCTTCAGGGATTAAAGTTTGACAGGATACCAATTCTCATAACTCGTAAACCAAAGTTACAAGAATGCCAATGGATTCCAGTCAGAAAAGTTACGTGTAAACTCTAAAGCTGATATTTTTATTACAGTATAATATACACCATTTTATATCTTTAAAGTTACTTTCATAGACTTGAAATCCTCAAAATATATTTACTGTCTGTGTCATTTACCAGGGTGTGATTTTGGCGTGAACGATCGTTCAGGTTATGTGGAGGTTACACAACATCATTTTGACACGAACAACCACTCTTTACATGGACAAACTGCTGCAGGTGTTGCTTCCTACCTTGTGACCTTCTTCCCATTATTTCAGAGAAAGAGATAATAAATTTCTGAAAGTTTGAGGAGATCAGACACTTGTGTTATGTGTTAAAACAAAATTAAGCCTCACTCGATCGTGGAATGTCATTTCCGTATAACAAAACCGAAAGCATTTACGTGTAGTCCATCCATGTAGATTCAGAAAATTATTTTAAAATTTTGACTT
This sequence comes from Acanthopleura granulata, assembly GCA_016165875.1. NCBI lineage: Eukaryota > Metazoa > Mollusca > Polyplacophora > Chitonida > Chitonidae > Acanthopleura > Acanthopleura granulata. The sequence goes on from JABBOT010000005.1 coordinate 3,279,267, forward strand.
TCATCGTGACCCTAAGTTCTTCACTCTAATTCAAAAATATTGACACAGATCTCAGACCTGCCCAAAAAGTTTATACTTATAGGTTGTATTATGAAGATTTCAGTGGAGATTACAGACGACAATGAAAGCGTCAGGGTTTTCAATATGTTTTCGATGCCAGAACATTTCAGAACCAAGATTAAGTTGCAAGACTATTCAAAATGGCTGCCAACAATGAGCCTGTTGGTACGTTCTCTCAGCTAACGTGACAACAAGACAACTTAATGAATAAAGTTACTGAGTTAAGAAGATAGGATTTAATATTCAAAAATGACAAAGAAATAGGCAAAAGAGGTGCCATCTGAGTTACGGCATCTAAGAACTAAGTTACGTGTAGGTCAATGAGGCTCTTTGAATGGCCAGGCAGCCTCATGCGGTTGCTTTGCTGAGCGCTGCTGAGTTCAAGCGCTGTATTTGTGGTTGCGTTCAGATCAACAAAACTGATTTATCGGTCTGCACAATTACACTCCACGTAATTGACGTGCAAACAATTGTTTCGTGCACGCCAAATTTCGTGGTCTGCGTATTGTATATAGCCCATAATACTCACAGATTGCCAGTGACGCAAGCGCTTTGGCACTGAACTTGCTAGTTTTCTCCACATAGTGTTTTAGACCACGTAACCTGCCATGTAACCTGCCGTTCGTGCACTGACAGAAGGACTTAACCGAATGATGGGTTATGTAGGTCTGTTTCCACCCGAACATCATTTTTCGTTCACGTAGGTTTTTGAAAAATTTCGGCCTGATAAATGCATCCAAAGTCTCACTGGGAGCAGCAGCTTTGTGGTGCAAGACGATAACAAGATTCTGATGGATTCTAGAGACAGGAGTGTACAGGAATCTATGAAGATGCTCTTGATAATGATGATAATGAAAGCCTGATCGCTGTGGTCGACCACAACACGGCACAGCAGCAACATAGAAGCTGTAGAATCGAGCCCATGATTGCCGTGAGGAACAGGGGTCACGGCCTGATGTGAGGCAAATTGTTGAAAACAATTCAGGCTTCATGGTTGAGCTGTCTTGTGAAAAGCACAGAATTTAAAAATAAACACCACAAAACAAAGTCATTTAATGTAACAAAATAGTTTGTATTTATGGCTCCTCATCACCTCAGTAAATTTGTAACAGACTGACATGTAGAAGCATATTGTAGGATAACCAGTTAACAAACTAGGCCAATACGACATCAGTGATGTCCCAGTGCAAAGTGAGGTCAGCAGCTTATGACATGGTTGCCAGTGCTTTTAACATGACGGCAAGGAAGTTTAGCTTAAAACTCTGGTAGAATGTCATATTTTCAGTACTTGATACCAAGAGTGGAATTATGAAGTGTTCTGCATTCTACATACCAGCCCATGTTAAACTTCACTGTGCTGTAAAGCAACGACATTGTAGCACAAAGGGAAGTCACTCTGTTGTGGTGTCTCTAAACTTTGTGTTATGAGGAAGTAAGTCTGTATACTTTCTAAAATCAGCGGTTACCACCCCCCACCAACCCCCCACTCCCCCCCACCCCCACCCCCCCGCTTCAGCTGCATTAACTCTGCCCACAGTTTTGCATATTGCATATTTATCGTGGTTAATAGATTGCCATTAACTTCTCAAGTTAAACTCTACTCTGATATGAGAATACACTTAAATGGTAACAGTTTATAAGCATGAAATTGTGACTCCTGAAGTTCCTGTAATTCATCAGTCTTTTTACATGTTTGCATGATATTTTTTTAAATATGCTTTGAAGGCATTGTGTTGTGTACACTGGTAGAATTGTACTATTTTTTTTTTAGACCTGCTAAAATGAACATATAGCCTGCTACTACACATGTACATATATATGTGGAAAAAAAAGAAGTAAGCCAAAGGCATCACAGGGAAATGTTTAAAAAATTCAGTTGTGTTTTATAAGTTGTGAAGATGGACTTAACTCTGAGAAGACGGCATTCTCAGACACTTCACTCCTAGTAGCCATGTTCTAGAAGCCCTAAAGAACATGGGTAATCGCCAGCCCTGAAAATGTCACATGACACTTTGGCTGTGACATCACATCGCCTCAGCTCTCAGTTGTTACCAGGTGTTCTTATGGTGAGCAGACAGATCTCAGAGGATTTAAGTTGGAATCTGAGGTTATATTATTAAATTGAAGTCTTTTGGTCCAATTTGACAGTCGTAGATTTACATGTACAGTGAATTGAGAATGGCTATTACAGATGCTTGTCCGTGTTGGCCAGGAGGCTGCAGTAATTTGTCTGAGCTAGTTTTTAAGAAAACTGCCCTGGGACAGCCATTGCCTGAGACTGAGAAGACTTTGTGGCACAAATTTTCCTCACCCAGTAGCAAAGCCAGACTTATGTAAAGATATATCTTGCCAATATCGGCAGAAAAGAATCTGTTCCAAATTCCCTGCTGTGATCATGATATTCCCTGATGTGCACAGCTAGCTAACATTCAGACTTAAGATGGCTAACATGGCAAAATGGCAGTATCAAATAGTGATGATCATTTACAGTTTATTTTGTTGATAAACATTGTAGAATTTTATAAATATTTTTAAAACACCGTACAGAAAACTTCATTAGGAATTAATTCAAGTTGAGTGGCTGACTTAATGTTAACTTGAAATTGGCTGACCCAACCGATATAGCTTCGTTTCGAACTCAAATTAAAAAGATGCATAAATCACACTGATATTTGCATTTTCATATGCTAAAGGGTTGAGGAATTAGGGTTCATAAAAACAGTTCTGATTTTGGGTGTTGAAAAAATGTTTTGCCACGGACATTGTGATTAATTGTGTTAATAATGTTAATTAATAATGTTAAAATCTCAGTGCTGTATGGCCACATGAAAATGTTCTGTTAAACTACATGATTTTACCTGTGTTCATGCTTCCCATCAGTTAGCTGTCATACTTGTCATATGTTGTAACATGCTTGTATTTACTGCCTTCAAAGCGCACCAGCTGTCAAAACATAAATTCACCTTCAATTTTTCCCCATGAGATAATTGTGTTTTGGACATCAAAGTGCTGGGTTACTGAATTAATGGCAGTCCATAAACCTTGTTCTGTGTAGGCTTTTCTCAGACCATGTAAACAAGATGACCACATGTAAGAGTGCTGGATTTTTACTGTATGCAGCTGACCTAACCTTGAGGTCGTGGTGAGCTGACAGTCACTTATTTGCCTTCAGTCTTGTTTATCAGCATCTTGTATTTCAGTGGTACATTTACATCAGCAACTTGAAAAGCCAGGAAAATCAGTTTATTCTTATAGGATGTGAAAAAGCTATGAAATTATGACTACAGAACCAACATTCTCTTTACGAAACTTGCATAAGTGTGGAATATTTATTCTGAGTAGCCATGAAAATGCTTGAGAGTTCCCTGAAGTTTGAAATTGTTCAGAGTGTTTGAAACTTTGCTGTGACTTTTATATCAGAAGATTTGTCCAGTGCTCAGCCAGCTGCTTTTATGGAAGTGAATAATTCTTATTAGGTAACACCAATGTTGAAAGATAAATCAATAGACTTAATGTCTGACCCAGTGTGTTGTTTGTTTGCTGCAGACAAGGATGACGTCAATGAATGGAAATGGGTTCAGCACGGAGGAGGACAGCCGAGGGGGCTACGATCAGATCTGCTGCCTTATAGATAATGGCAGTCACTGTATTCGGCAGGCAGGCAATGCCAGCTACAGCAAGAGGATACAGAAGACTGTCCAGCAGAGGAACCTCAAACTGACCAGGGATGA
>JABBOT010000005.1:3913796-4015861 GCA_016165875.1 Acanthopleura granulata
CAAAAAATTATTTATCTAAGGTATGTGTTTTCCTAACCTTCATTTATTTGGTAGGTTGTTTTTCTTTGTTAGTAATTAGGGAATACACAAAAGAAGAAAAAACATGAAGAAGTTTTTCTCCAAATGGTTTTATTTTGCAGCTTCTAAAGCTATCCTCAAGCTGGCATATGTGACGACAAGTTACCTTAAGGCAGCTGGGAAGCTTAAGATGTGTACTGAATATGTAAATGAATTTTCTGGCATATCAACTATTGTGTTGAATAAAAGAAGAAAAAAAAAAACAGGATAACAGTGTTGGAGAACTATATAAAAACATAACTTAGTGCTTCTGACACTTACTGATGTAATAAACGAATTTGTACAGGATCAGAAGCGTACCTGTAGATCATGATATGAATAGAGAACAACATATTGTGCAAAAATGTCATAGGTATGGTACAAAGTTCATACCAGTTGTGGTTGTGATGAAAACTAGATCAATCTCCGTGCTCCCTTGTGAGAGATACCCTGTTCTGTTTTGAAGTTTACCAAGCAAGTCTTGTCTGTTACTTGCACGGGTGTACACACTGATTGTGACCGAAGCAGATGATTGTTCGTGTTGTAGGCTCTTCATAGGATCCTCTCTCCCCTACTTCCGGATGATGTGAAGAGTGCCGAGCTCCAGAGCACGCTGCACCCATCCCCGCTCAGGATACTCATCAATGCAAACTTTGATATGGACACCCTGCTGCCTCACATAGCTGCTGATACTTTACAACATCTACAAAACGTTATTGAAGATACAATCGCCACAGCAACGAGTTTTTCTCAAGTCGAGAGCCTTCCAGGTGTAGGAAAGCCAGAGGTAGGACTTTTTCATTAAATTTTTCAGTTTAATTATTTGTTGGACTCCAAGTTAATGCCGCACTTAGGAATATTTCACTTGCACAATAGCGGTCATGTTTATGTAGGGGAAGGGGAGGAGGGAAGCAAACGTACCCCAGAGATAGTCTTCTATAGGCTCTTCTCCGTCTACCTGACAGACCTGCTGGGTAACGTTTCATTTTACCCTCAGGGGAGAATCCTTACTCGCTTCAAAAGAAAAAAGTAAATAAATAAATAAACAAGTGAAAAGTACAAGTATGTATTTGTGTACATACAGGTATGTAGTAAAGCAAGCATGTACATGTATTGCTTCTGGGTGTATTGATATCGGCCAGATAATAAAGTAAGTCAATTTATGTGCATTCAACTGCATTTTAGAGTTGGCCTCTCTTTTGAATGGTTGGAGCCTCGGTGGCAAGCGCAGCACAATGACCCAAAAACCTCCCATCAACTTGGTGGCTGTGAGTTCAAGTCCAGTTCATGCAGGCTTCCTCTCTGGCTGTACAAGGAAAGGTCTGCCAGCAACCTGCGGATTATTGTGGGTTTCCACCGGGCTTTGTCCGGTTACCTCCCACCATAATGCTTTAAATGAAATATTCTTGAGTGCGGTGTAAAACACCAGTCAAATAAATAAATAATCTTTTGAATCTTTGCAGACAAAAATCATATTCTTCAGATGTTCATCAGTGTATAGTTTGACAATATGTAGATTTATGAATTATATATATTTGACCTGATTGTCTTCAGTACTGAGGTGTGTACATGAATGATTTCAGCCTCGCTCAGAAGACAAGTGCTGGCAGAACCCAGCTGACCGATCGGAAGCCTCTAACTTTGGAGGTCCTGTTAGATGTAAGTATGTACACATCGTACATGAGCCAGGAAATTTGATTGAAATGGATGGACTTGAGAGTCTGACATAAGGAATCGTAATGGTTGGGTTGCTTAACTTCTGGGCAGCGTGGAAAGGGAGATTTCATGAATAAGAGGTGACAAGGTCGACTTGCTGTATGCGTATTTGAAAAAACGACATAAAAACATCTGCTTAGAATAACATGAATCATTTTGTTGCTTCTGTCACTGTCTTTAGGAACAAAAGCCGCTGAGTTTTCTGCTGGTTGTCAGCAAGGTGTGTGGCATGTTCACTTATAATTGTAGTGTAGTATGCTTTCATATCAGTTGATGGTAATAGTTTCATCTCACATGTTAGCATGGGATCAGTGTCTGATTTATTAACAAATTGTAACCTAACATAAAAATTAATTAGACATTTCTTTTACGTATGGATCAAGTGATGTATATCTGAGCATGCTGTATTAGAATGGGCACGTGCATTCGAATAGGTAATTCACAAGTTTTAACAGGTGGGCTATAAATCATAAATTCATTTCACGGTATTGAATGACTGTACTTCATGCCTGGCATAGAGAATCTACTATGTCAGTAGTTGAACCAAGAACAGCTGTATTTGTGCATGCCAGTAAGATCTTTACATGCAGCTAGTAGGGCTGGAGATTTTGCAAGTGATGTAACAAGGCAAAAAGTAGTTAGATATTACTGATGACTTGTAAAATACTCCTCGCCATTTAAATGGGAAATTGTAGGAAATGCAGTTCATTTTGGGATGTGAAAAAAAGGCCTACTGTTTTGCATGTTCATGAACTTGTGACAGTAGTGTTAAGGCTAACTTGGGATACCAGCCACTTCATTCATTTCGAAAACATCTGTTGTAATGAACTGCTATCCAAAGTGCAAGCTGCCAGAGTCTGATATCTACAGAAAAACTGAAATTGCTATGGAACATTCCAATGGGAGCACACACAAAGATATTGTAGACATTTACATTTAGGCAAGGTGGGAACGTCTGGAGACAGTGGCTTATACAGATATCAAGATATAATGTGCTTATTGTTAAAGTTATGGCAGCCAGAATAGTGTAGTTTATACATTGACGATTCCTGTTGGCTGCTAGTGAAATTGACTGCAAAATCTCTGTTCATATAAAACTTGAAAATTTTTAACGTGTTTGACAGTGTTCACGTTTGAGTTGGTTGAAACCAGCGTAAATCATGTGTTTTCACTATGTGTAAGACTCACTTATTTTGCAGCATTGTTAATGCATGTATGTCTAGCTTTCACTGTTTGAGTGGTAAATTCAGTTCAGTGGGAATTGAATTGTTTTTGACTTATGCTGTAACTGGTTTTTGTTTTTCAGGCAGTTCTGCTCCAGCTTCGTTGTCCAGCTCCCCAGGACTGGTGTCTAAGCGTCGTCACTTGGGGTCCTTGTCTCCCTTGCAGGTCAACCAAGAGCCCATCCACGCCTGCCGCAAGCGCTTTCATGAGCCACTCAGTCCCACTCGCCAGGCTAACAAACATGCTAGTGAGTGACTAGTTTTCATCTCGTGTTTTGGTCGACTAGTTACATCAATTACTTGTTAAAAATCATACTGAACGTTTTAAGGAAAAATGGTCTCTAACCATTGTAAAGACACATGTATGGTCCACTAAAGACCACTGACAACTTTTTGCCATGAAGTTCCCACAAACTGTGAGAGCAAGGAAATCTACCAATTCGTCGTCAAAACCTGGATGGACTTGAACCGGCACCTTGTGTTTCCTGGTACTTGAAAAGCCAAACTGAGCTATGCCTGTGTCAGAATGAGGTTCATAGTTTTGGTCATAACAGACATAATTGAGATGAAAAAAATATTTTGTAGTGTTGGAGTATCAAGTGTTCTGTTTTTTTCTGTTTCAGAATCAGAAACTGAGGAAAAGCCCCGATTAAAAGTGGAGTCTGTTTTCCGTGTTCCCCAAGAGCAGGTGAACGTGGAGGATTTCGAGTGTAGTTTGTGCTACCGCTTGCTTTATCAACCTGTGACTACCCCTTGTGGACACTCCTTTTGTCGTCAGTGTCTGGATCGGTGTCTAGATCACAGAAGTGTTTGTCCCCTCTGCAAAAGTTCACTGGCTGAGGTAAGAGGGCTCACTGTAATATCCTGAGGGAGGGGTGCATCTGAACAGAGAAACAGGCACTTAGTTGAAAAACACTCCTTCAAGGTTTAAGAAAGGAGGATGTCGTAAGAAAAACTGTCCAGGGAGTTTCTCTAGTCACTTTCTCGTTGTGGTAACCACAACAAGAAATATTTGAAAATTGTGTTTTTGATACGTTGGTGACAAAAACTATTGAGTTTTCTAATTTGTTCAAATTGAGTTTCTAACAAGAAATTGGCTAAAAGTCCAAGGCTATATTAAATAGTTCTATGCGTAAGCTGCACTAATATCTAGTTCAGTGTGCTCGTGAGTATGCTTCTATGTTGTCGCATTTTACCACTTGCATGGTGACACATGAAGTATATCGAGATTGCCGGTAGTTAACTAGCTAAGTGCCATTAGTTCTTAAGGACATTTTTTAGAACTAATGCACACACATGACGGTGAAAACATCGTAAAAATAAGATGAAAGATAATGGTGAAAAGTTTCACGGCTTCATAAGTTCATAATTTACATATGCTATGCAGATAGTTATGTTGTATGTTCTGTAATATGTGGCTATTATTAGCCATGGTTCTCAGAATATTGTCCAGTGTTTGTATCCCTTCCCGTCTTATCTGCACCTGGTCCTCTACTTGCTGCTGCCTCATGTGGGTGGTGTCATATCCACATGCATACACTGGGTATTAACTAAGATGAGGACATTCAGGATTCTCTTGTAAGCATTGGAGTAAAAATTACAATTTTTCTCATGTCCTGTATCTCCTGACAGGCCTAATGGTCTGTCGTAGGACTACTTTCTCGAATCAGTAACACACTACTACAGGACTGGGGTCAGTGCCAGTGACTGTTCATGATTTTTTGGTCTTTAATTATACTCTGTCGTGAGCGGTCACGCTTAGTTTGTTAATGTACTTGTAATTGAAACTTTACTGAAGTGAATGCGTACATAAGTCAACATTTAGGTCTCGCTATTGTAAATGAATCCTATCAGTTCTCTTTGGCTAATGTCTATGGCCTTGACTAAAGACTACTTTGGCTGTATACAGTGTGGAAAAAGTGAGGTCATGCATATCCTACATCCTATGAAAATAGTATGTAGATTATGTGTTGGCGAGGGGAGACAGTGAATATTGAGAGGTTGTAGATACATTGTGTGCTGGCGAGGGGAGACAGTGAATATTGAGAGGTTGTAGATACATTATGTGCTGGCGAGGGGAGACAGTGAATATTGAGAGGTTGTAGATACATTATGTGCTGGTGAGGGGAAACAGTGAATATTGAGAGGTTGTAGATACATTATGTGCTGGCAAGGGGAGACAGTGAGTATTGAGAGGTTGTAAGTAGATTATGTGCTGGCGAGGGGAGACAGTGAATATTGAGAGGTTGTAGATACATTATGTGCTGGCAAGGGGAGACAGTGAATATTGGGAGGTTGTAGTTACAGGGCCACACATCCCATATGCGTGCGAAACTAACACCAGGTGCTTCAGTATTATGGAGCCATCAACCACATGTGCATGTGCATACTGAGATAAATGCATTCTTGTTAAATGAACAGAAAGTGTAAATAAATATGTAAAGTGAAAAGTAAAGAAATATGTAAATGCACATGACTTGCGTACCCGTGTGTATAGCTTGTAATATCCATTACATGGTGAACCCATTAAACCTCGAGTTAAAGAATGAATGAGAAACTTCCATGTACACTTATAAGAGGAATCTCGCGATTTCAGAATGGCGTTTTGAAGTTTGGAAAAATGTGGGTTTCGGTACCAAAAACAGTACTTTATGAGATAAGTTTACCTCTAAGTAGGCACCAATATGGGCGAAATTTTAGTCATTTAGGAGATGTTAGAGCATTGACAACATTGATAGCAATGCACAATTAAGCAAATTTTCAGTGATCTTTTATGGCACTTGTAGCTTTACATACACTTAGTTTCAAATCGAAAACACAAACACTGTACATAAAGGTTGTACAGTTTAATAAATTCTTGAACATGTAAAATTTTTCAGGAAAATCTAAAAAAACAGAATAAAAATTAAATAAATGTTTGTGCCCGGATACAAGTAGTTAAGTGTTGTTATGCTAATTAATACTCCTTGGAGAAAGCGAGAGGGAATACCTTTGGTGATGTGTAAAAATTAAATGTACAAATCAAGTTGATCAGCATAATGATGATTTAATGTTGTTACATGTATATTTTACAGTATCTAGCTGAGCGTAGACAAGCAGTGACCGAAGCAATACAGACCATTATGGAGACTTACTTCCCGATGGAAAGCAAAGATAGAAAACAGCTTCATGAGGAAGAAATGACAGAGCTGGCCAGGTGGGTTGAGCTTGTATAGGTAGATCCAGTAATGACAGAGCTGGCCAGGTGGGTTGAGCTTGTATAGGTAGATCCAGTAATGACAGAGCTGGCCAGGTGGGTTGAGCTTGTATAGGTAGATCCAGTAATGACAGAGCTGGCCAGGTGGGTTGAGCTTGTAGGTGGGTTGAGCTTGTATAGCTAGATCCAGTAATGACAGAGCTGGCCAGGTGGGTTGAGTTTGTATAGGTAGATCCAGTAATGACAGAGCTGGCCAGGTGGGTTGAGTTTGTATAGGTAGATCCAGTAATGACAGAGCTGGTCAGGTGGGTTGAGCTTGTATAGGTAGATCCAGTAATGAGGCTTGTCATTACGTTATACCTGTGTGCTTATTCATGGACGACTTGTTCATTGGTGCATGGAAAAGAAAATTCTAAACTTGACCTACATTCTTGCAGAAAGTAATAAATCTCTTTGTGGTGACATTTTTTTAGACCCCTGCAGAACTAGGCCAGGTTATTATTGCATTAACTACTCCATTTCCGTAATCTTCTGATGCCTAAAAATGCAAGGTTGTGACACCAGCTGTATAATTAAAGTGGTGCATCAGGTGAACGTCTCTAGGCTTATGTCAACGTGAGAAATCAGCTGCACCTTGCCCCCCTTATACAGTGGGCTACATGTGAATCCCTGAATGATGTCACAAATTAAACAGCATGTAATCCAGGTTACAATGGGGGACTTTAAAAATTAAGACAGTTTTGGACAGTTTTTATCACTCAGCCGATATTGGCCAAGGGGTATTGTCGTAGCAGATGGTGTCTGCCTGGCCGTCTACCCATATCCTTGTAAACCCTCTATCTCAAGAACGGGTGAGCCGAAGTTCACAAAACTTGCACCTCACGTATACTTTGGCATGATTTTCAGCTGCCTTGGCCTTTTTATTCTGTGTAATTGGAGTCATTAAAGTTCAGTTTTATAAAAGACTGTAAATGCTCTGTCTAGAACACCTTAGCCTGAGTTCACCAAACTTGCAATTTTTTTTTTTTTTTTACTCTTGAGAGTGACTATTTGGGATATTTGAGAGGTGTGAGGCTTGTTAGAACTTAAAGTATTATGTAAGTTGCTATCATCATTCCAGATTCACTGTGTGCACATATTAGAACTTGTTGTGTTGCTGTATATGAAGGATACAGTCAGGTTTTGAAAATATTTCTGTTATTGTTTGTAGGATGGGATCAGATAAGCTTCAGGAGATCCCAATCTTTGTGTGTACCCTGGCATTCCCGTCGTTGCCGTGCCCACTGCACATATTTGAGCCGCGTTATCGTCTGATGATTCGTCAGTGTATGGAGTCAGGGACAAGGCAGTTTGGCATGTGTATGGCTCGCCTTGGAGAAAACAATGAGTAAGAAAAAGTTTTATTAACATTTATAACAGTAATGTTTTTACATGCAGTTGTGTTACCTCTCTAATCTCAAATTGGTAAATTTGTTGAATTTCGAAAGTATCAAAGTATTGAATCATTGAAGTTTTCTTCTCATTAAAAAAAAAAAGGAAAATATAAAATATATTGTTTATGTGTATGGTTACCGCCTTGTTTGGGTTAATAGTGGGTTAAACTGACCAATATATTTACTAGTTGTTACCTGTTTCTGTTCTCTAGGGAAACATTTGCCGACTTCGGGACTATGCTAGAGATACGGGATGTCCAGTTTTTCCCTGATGGAAGGTCTATTGTTGATACAGTGGGAGGGAAGCGTTTCAAGGTGTTAAGTCGTGGACATCGCGATGGCTACAACACAGCCAAGATAGAGTATTATGATGATAATACTGTCTCAGAAGAAGAAGTTGATGGTGAGTGATGCTCTGTGCACTATTCTTACTTATATTCTGAGTCTGATTAAAGTCATTGTTTTTTTTAAATGTTAAGTTTAGATTCAAAATATTATTTTGATTTCCCAGCACTAATGTACAGTATGACCAAGTGCAAGAAGAGTTTGATATCAAAAGAAATTGATTCTCACTCCTACTAAGTCTTCTGGTCTTCTTTTGTGTTGCCTTTGAATCTGCCCATGCATTTCCTGGTCCACTTAACTCTGTGGGTGAACAGCTGAGTAGGTAGCTTAACCGAGAACTTATTGCTATTTTGTGTTCTAGACCTGAACAAGATGCAGGAAGAGACATATAAAGATGTTCAACACTGGCTAAAACAGCTGCCTGAGGGTCATCAGGGACGAATCCAGCAGCATTTTGGGGAGTGCCCCTTACCGGACCCCCAGTCACACCTCACCGGGAATGGTCCTAACTGGGTGTGGTGGGCCGTGGCAGTTATGCCCCTTGATCCTCAGATACAACTGGCCATGTTGGGGATGAAGTCGACTCGCGAGCGACTGCAGGCGCTGAAACGGGTACTGAACTACCTGAGGCGGCGCGGGTCGCAATGACTGTGGCTGGGAAGGATTATGAAAGCATTGCTGATCGGCATGCTGGCCTGGGTCGTCGTAAAGCTGGGATAAAGTTAGTCCTGGAGTCTATCATAGGGTGGTGATGAATGTCTCACATACACAGCAGATGGAAAGGACCTGACATCTAGTATACAGGGTAGTGATGACTCTGTGACTTACATGCTGTTGATGTTAAGATTCGTGCAGACCAAGCACCTCTGATCTATGCCTGTCTAATCACTCCTTGACTCTCCCGCCCCCAGCACTAAACAGGAGTAAAGCAGCAGGGGTGAAAGAGCCAGGAGCTGCTTTGAAGATCGTTCTGACATGTGATCAGTGTACACATATAAGAATTGTGGCATACGATGGACCCTAGTTCTCAGGCTGTTTTAACACATCCTAATATTGTAAAGCCAATCTTTTCCAAAAAAAAAAAAAAAAAAATGGCCACCTTTTTGACACTGGGCACTGAATTTTGACACAAATCCTCTACTCCTCAGAATTTTGACCGATCCTCCACTTGGAACTCCTGACTTTTGACACTTCTCCTCTACTCAGAACTCATCTGACTTTCGAAACTCATCTTCTACACGGAATTTGTGGGACTTTTGACACAAACCCTCTACTCCTCAAAAGTTTTGACACTGATCCTTTACTGAAAACTCCTGTGACTTTTGACACTGATCCTCTACTGGGTATTCCTGTGGCCTTTGGCACAGATCCTGCCTTCCTCTGAGTTTTGACACGGATCCTTTACTCCTGTGACCTTTGACACTGATCCATGTCCTGTGATTATGCAAGCCTCAGTTTCATGAGTCTACCATGGCTATGTAAGTCCTGTATGTGACTAGCATTACAATGTGTATTACAGAGATGCAAAATGCACTAAGCAAAGGGTCAGTTAACACCCAGCTATTTCTCATGAAACTTGGGTCTGCGACATAGTACTTTGCTATGCTAGCTACAGTTACATTTCTGTGGTGTTGTAAGCAAACATTTGCCTCACAGATTCAGACACCCACATTGCAAGGGCAAACTAGACTGGAAATATTTACATTTATACAAGTGTCATTCTTCAGACTTCAGGCTCTGTGATGATGTGAATGATGGTAGATCTCATTCAATCAAGGAAGCTAGGAATACCCGTATAGACATAGCCTTTTGAGGGAACAAGTATGCATATTGCGTCCAGAGGATACCAATGTGGACATGGTGATCTGGGCATATCGATGTGGACTTGATGGTTTTGAGACGGCATTGTGGACACGGTGTTGTGTGGACATGGTGCTTATATTCAGGGCATACATGTGCCAGTGTACACTTATCAAACAAGGTCATAAGACTCTTTTATACCTTTTAAATGATAGGATAATCAAAAACTAATATAATCTCAATTGTGAATTAAATGTGTCTAATTTATTTGTACCTCAAAGACCAGGAAGAACCTCTCACTACAGTATTTTTGGTGATTGTAAGAAAGGCTATGAATTGTGCACAATGTGCTTGCTAGTAACCTCCTTTGATCTTATGAACATCTGACTGCCTCCTTTATGTTAGTGTTGTATCTGCTGAGGCTACTATAGTACTCATATTGGGAATTGGAGTATCAAGAGGTGCTAGGAGAAATCAGGTGTTAGGTTCACAGATCAAGTGTGTAATGTCATTGCCATCAATGACATTTTGAGTGACAGGGTTGGAAAATGTTCTCCCTTCCTGAACCCTGTCAGTGTTAAAGTAATCTGCCAGTATCTTATGGGCAGTGAAACTGTATTTTGTGTGTACTTGGGTAGTATACAATTGAGTGATCTCCCATCGTTACAGGCCTGTAGTAGCTGGTATGTTCCCTAACCTGCCATCTGCAAGACTCGTTGCCTCTGCATCTGTCGGCCACTGTTGGTTCGCTTTTGCAATATAGTTGGTTGTAACACGCGTGTTATTTCTTAATCATAGTGTCTTTTTGATATTTATGTAGCATGCTCTGGTCTCTCATATATCAACTGTTAACATGACCTTACCAAATCAGTGCAGCTTTTGTCTCCAGATTCACATTATTGGGGAGCACAATTTGCATGTAAACCTGCTTTTTTTATACAACAAGTGGTTGTAAAATCAAGTTTTTAAATTTGTAATACGAGAAATTATGCAGCAGTGGACATTCGTGTTCTGGATAATTCTTGTGCTTTTCTTTACATTTCTAGCCTTGCCTAATCAAAGCTGTAAGGAAGCTTGGGAGACAGCATATATATTGTGTGTGTAAAACCCAGATTTGGAAGCCCTTCTGTCTTTGTTGCTGTATTTATTGATATGATGTTATGGGTCACATCGTGTGCTGGCCATTGATCAATGCATGGAGACTTGTTTCACCAAGTCTTCATTCTGACTGAGTACTATAGTATAAAACTAGGCTGTTGGTAACGGTAATAGAAAGTTTTGACATTTGCAAATATTGTATATTTATGTTCTGCATTTAGCTTTGAATAGCTTTTCTACCATTGGCCCTTACGACAAATTAATGTAAAATTCTCTTATTAAAATGGAAAAAAATGAAACATTCTTGTGCGTTATCTGTCGTTGTTTTCTACATCAACTGCTGCTGGATATTCTTCCGCTTTCTCCGACTCTGCTTTGGAGGTAAACAGAAGAGAAACTGCTGCTGGCAGGTGACTGTCACAAAGGATGGAGGAGCATGGCTGAATGATTGAGATGCTTGCTCAGTTGTCCGCCAACAGTAACAGTAATTCTGGGACCTCTCACCATTGTGGTCTCGGCGAGTTAAAACCCACTGGCACGTGAGTGAAATATTCTTCATCTTGAGTTGAGAACAGCGTCAAATACATTATTTGAGCACCAATCAAATAAATAGATCACAGGTGAGGTGTGGGGTTAGTCCAGGCCATTAACTAATGGACCACTGAGTTTGTCTTCCACCAGTATAGTGTTGCATATGTGTGCATTTTGCCTCTGGACAGGTTTGTCAATAATTTGCCAAACATGAAAAGTGATCTTGTGGCACTCTGGTTTACACCACCCACACGAAATTCTTGGCAAAGGTATCAAAGCAGTCAAGTAGGAATAAGAATGTTTTTAGCTGTAACTATCAACTCTCAGAAGTTGCTTTGTCTGTGACTAAAGGATTGGTTGCTCTGCTGCTTGATTGAAACTACAGTGAAATTCATCTAATCCTTTGCAATTGTCCTACCTGTGGTTTTCCATTCTTATCTCTCAAAGATGTTTATCAAGGTGTTGTGATTTCCAGCAGGTTCTGTCTGGTTTCCTTCACTTATACTAAAGATTAATTTTACCTGTTACCTGGCTGTCTGATTGGTGAATAAAGACAAACTCTGTGCCCTCGGTTAACCTGGGTACCTAGTAGTCAGGTACTGTATGTAACAGATGATTCACCTGAAATGACATTCAAACACATAAGTGATATCAGTGAGTAACTATGAACAACATACGGTGAGGGTTTAATACTAGCTTTGGACTGGCTTTCCTTCGATCTCACTGTTTGTAAACAACTATTAAATTGGCATTAAGTCAGAGAGCTGTTTTGGGTGCTCATGTCCGGAATTTCCTCAGTGTGACAAACACGCCCATTTGGCTGTGGTTAATAAAGCACTGTGAACCCTCTGCAGTCGCACAGAATCCAGTCCATTTCAGGCATTTTATGTGAGTTTTTGTGACATCTGGGACTTTACATGGGCTGAAGGGCAGTTTGAAGTTGAAAACTTCGTACAATACACATAAAAATATTTGAACCCAGTGGAACCCTGGGTTGTCGCCAGTCTGTAATGTTAAAACATAGGCACAGATAACCGTATGTCGTTGTTTATTTGACGTATGGCCCGTTATGCTCAACTGCAATGATGCACCGCTTGAAACTGCTATTTGGCATATAAGCAAATCGACGGCATTTGCACGGCTGTTTAAGCAATCTTCCGTTCACTAGAGGTCCATCACCACTGTGGGCAGCAACCACAAGCACAACTACATGACCCTGCTTACTGTTCCCACGGCTGGTGACATGAGAACAGTCACTGAGAAAACAGAACCAGTTCTATCTTTGTTTGGCGACATGGATGTCGTCCTGATGTCATTGCGATATGACGTCGGCGGTGGGGACGGCACTACAGATCTTCTGTTTGTTCAACATTGCAGTAGTAGTTGTAGTTGTCACCTGCAGTGGGAATGGGCCTGAAGACCACTTGTCTTGCGCCAGTATGGTGTGCAAGTCTCTTGTGTCAAAGATTGGTGGTTTAATTCAGCCTTGGGGAATCTGGATTCCTCCATTCATTGTCCAAATGAATACCTGGAACAACAATCAATCTAGGGCCCGATCTCACTGGTCAGCAGGGTACCAAAGATCTTAAAAATGGTACTGGTTGCCGCCTCGCTTGGCGCTCAGCACTGAGATGTTTGAGGAAAGAAACTGGGTGGGGTGACATGGCATGTCTTGGCATGATTTTCCAGTAAGCAGCACTGTGGGGCATGGACTCGACCTGCCACAAGAAGACATAATATGTATATATGTATTCCTCGTCAACATATGACCGAAAAATCCTCGAGTACGTTAAACCCAAGCGTACATACATGTACATACATGTAGCAGGGGGGACAACTCTGTCAGCCAGTTCTCTGGCCGCTTTACATAACAACAGTTAAAGACAGGACAAAAGGCTTGTTCAGTCAATGGTAAGGTCATGATGAAAGATAAATATGTATTCTTTATTTTCCACAAAATATTCTGATCAATAAATAAAGGCCGGGAACATATTTCTGATGGCTCTACTCAAAGGATTTAGCTGAAAGTTCACCCACAAGTACATCAAAAGAAAGAAAACAAATGCAGTGTTGAATTTAAAGTATCAATGTCATTCAGGAATCGCAAATTGGTACACTGAGGAATAGTTGAAAGGCTAGAGTACACTTGTGAGTGGTTGTACCTCAAGGAAAGGTACTCATTACAGCACAACCCCAGTACACCCTGTACAGCATAACCCAACTGCTGTCTTCTTGATCCGTAATTTTTATTCTATAAGATTATTTATGTGTATGAAATATATTTTTACAAATCTGGCAGTTATTTTTTGCTTTGTGAAATAATCAGAACACCTGTATATAACAACTTGCACGTACAAAGAAAGAAACTCAGACAACTAATCAATATTCCAAACCCAAACGCTTGCTCCTATCTAACTGTATCTATTACCAGTCTCATGACTGCCTCCCGTTGTTAAGAAGTTTATACATAATAAAAAAATAAAAATCAATAATAAAATAAATTTATCAAATACATACTAAATGTCAAATAATCTCTTTTAAGCAACAACATACATGTATACAACCCTGACTAAGCACAGGTATGTGCCAGAGGAATGGGACTAAGCTGGTACTGTTATATCACCAGCATATTAGGAGTACATGTAGTTTTAGTTACATATATATACATCTACACACATATGCTATTTATTACCGGTACCAATATTCTCATCATTAATAATCTATAAAAAGATAAAACACATTTTGTACATTACAAAAACATTACCACTCTGGCTGGGATAGTTAACCTCCTCTAAGCTTTACAGTATGTGATATTTTCTCAGTCAGATTAACTGAACTAAATCTTTGTTTACAACACACTTTATGACAACATTATCAGTTCCATGGTTACTGAGTGAGAGGACACAAACTATACGGGGTCAGTAAGCCACAAACAAACTATACGGGGTCAGTAAGCCACAAACAAACTATACGGGGTCAGTAAGCCACATATTCAGCAAGGCTTACTGAAGTTTTGTATTCTTTCACTATGCAACCCTGACTAAGCACAGGTATGTGCCAGAGGAATGGGACTAAGCTGGTACTGTTATATCACCAGCATATTAGGAGTACATGTAGTTTTAGTTACATATATATACATCTACACACATATGCTATTTATTACCGGTACCAATATTCTCATCATTAATAATCTATAAAAAGATAAAACACATTTTGTACATTACAAAAACATTACCACTCTGGCTGGGATAGTTAACCCCCTCTAAGCTTTACAGTATGTGATATTTTCTCAGTCAGATTAACTGAACTAAATCTTTGTTTACAACACACTTTATGACAACATTATCAGTTCCATGGTTACTGAGTGAGAGGACACAAACTATATGGGGTCAGTAAGCCACAAACAAACTATACGGGGTCAGTAAGCCACAAACAAACTATACGGGGTCAGTAAGCCACATATTCAGCAAGGCTTACTGAAGTTTTGTATTCTTTCACTATGCAACCCTGGAATGAATTTCTCCTGCGAAAGACCCTCAAAACAAGAAATTTGATTCTTATGTGTCTTTCAGGTGATCATTCCTGTCCAATGAAAAGCAGAGGATTTTGTCTGATGCCGGATAAATATATATACATGTCTAGAATTACACACCCAACATCAGTGTTTGACAAAGTCACCTGAATGGCACCCTGAATAGAAAATAGGATGCTGAGTGTTACAGGAGAACAGACCTGTAGACATCCAGATTCTCCTACAGACAAATTACTGCCATCTTCAGGAATTCACATAGATGGCAATACTGACTGGCACACCCGCACAAGTATTTACACAGGTGCACCCCCAATATGAGACTAAGATACAGTGAATGTGGCCCATTTCATTATTCAAGTATTCTTGTTACGAAAAATTTCTCATCATTTCTTTCTAAAACAGACGTAAACACTGAGCCCTCAAACATAATTGTCCACCTGAAATGACTTTTCAACTCTCTGATCATATGCAGTCAATGTTACATAACCCCCCTTTACATATGTTTTGACACAATTAGTCTAATGTCCCATAAACAAACATGCCAAAGCTATTATATTTTGTAATCATGATTACTGTGTAATAAATAAAGGTGTCTGACAGCTTCATGCAGCATACTTAGTCTTCAGTAGACCTGTCATGGTAGTTAAGTCATTTTTAGGTAAGTCCCCAGCAGGACTTGGTCCCTGTCCCACACTACATGTGCTGCTACATCCTGGCTGTTGCATGCTGGGTACACGGACCTATCTGACAGCTGACAAATCAATTACGTTTTTTTCGTTCACGCCAAGTTTAACGTTAATCATCATTTCCACATTTTGTGTGAACAGCATTTCTTCTAATGGAATGCAATACATTATCTATTTACAGGTGCTTCTATTTCACATATCAATTCCACTAAATTACTTAAGAATAATTACAACCTCCTGATATTGTGGAAACATGTAAATATTGCCTGACTTTCTATAACTTTGTTGACTGTATTTACCAGGAATTCTTCCAGGTAGGTAACCATATTACATATGCAAACACTACAGTCTATGCATATAATCAGTGTATTACAATGTACATCTTAACGTTGTAGGAATATATCATATCGTTCAAGGATTCATATTCTAAAGGGGACATAATGGTGTCGGCAATAAATCAGATCTGATTGAGCAATCAATGGTGGTAATTCAGGGCAGGTAACTGTACTTCGTAAATCTGTATTATTTATGGCACTATATCATAGAAGTCATTCATTAAAAAAAAATAAATTGATTTATGAAATTTTGTGATTATAATCACTGATCTGTTTACACATCTTATTACTCTAAGAAAGGTGTGATTTTTGTTCCAAGATAATGTGAGTGAAACTCTCAGCATTTGCAAACTGTGACTTCACGAAGCATGTGATATAGAAACTTCAATATATAATGACAATAAATACCAAGATATCAAGGTAAGTCCAACTATTGGTACACATGTATATCATCTGTTGCAACAAGCTTTCAACTAAGTCTGAAAACTGACAAAGAATATATTACTCAGGATCATCATCAAAATATCACATTTGTTCGTATCACCTGGTTAATGTCTGCTCACAATTCAGCATATATCATAAAATATCAATTAAGAGTAAGCGATGATGAACGGTTCAAAAAAAGGGTAAAATGACGAGCGCATCCCTCCAAAGGCTTGAGGATATACTATGATACCTTCTCACACAAGAAGTGTGCCACATATCAGCCAAGATGAAGAACAAGTTGTTATGAATGTAGGAAAGTTTGAAAAATTACTTAAAAATGTAAGTTTTACAAGAAATATGAAATAGAGCAGGTAAATCGCTAAGTTGGGCAGCCTCTCCCCAATCACTGGTGTCACAAATTTGGACAGCTCAGGTGATCTCAGAGGATGATCAAAGTACAACCATTAAACTAAATCTTGACACAGGGATGCAACAAAGTCATGACTCTTGGAATCAATTTGCATACTGGCAATTGCACTCTATTGTTTCCCTTCATCATTACAAGACAGGTAACAAATGAAGTTTATGAAAAATAGAACTTGATCCTTGGCTGAGACCATGTTGAGTTTGTGAGTCATGTGTACTCGTTGTCCTGGCCACCATGTCAGGCATCTGAGAGTCCTGACAACACCCCACAAGTCAAGGTGAAGCAAAACGCCAGCGTCAGCAGCGCGATGTTACGATGGCCCTGAAAGTGAAAAACACAGACAGAAATACACTTATTAAATGCATACTGAATTAACTCAGTTTATATTCATCTTTATCAATTGATCAACAACTTTCACCAATGCAAGGGCCTTCAACCAGAGTACATTAAGGACCTAAAATTTCACCCCAAAAGCACACTTTTTGACGATTTCTGAAAGTTAAACTATTTTTCAGGAGGATATCATCCAACCTTCCAAGCAAACCTCTGAAGACCCTTCTAAGATCAACAGAACTCTCAGAATGACGAGTGAAGTTTTAGGTCATTTATTGTAACCTGAGTAAATGGCCGTTTTGAAAGGTAGCTGAAAAACCTCGCCAATTAAAGCTGCAGATCAACTGGTGATTTACCGCTTGATTCAAGTTTGCAATCTTACTGGTCAAGGGCAGATCAACCATGGCAAAAACAAAGCTTAAATCGACTGCGCAACCAGGTGCCCCAAAAGTTTACACATTTACTTATGTAAGATAATGTTATTTGTGCTTACGTGGCCACAGTTGCATTAAATTTTCAACAGTTTCACGCAGAAATGAAACAGAAAGAAGCAATCAAACATTACTAGAAATATTTTTATAAGGGGGCATAGCAAGTTCTGATGCAGTTTGTCAGACCATATATCACAAGGGATTTTATTAGTCATTCAATGGTATCAACCAGGTAATTTCAGGAGTCTATGGCCAGGTACCTGGTGTCGTTTGTACCGAGGGAATTCAGGCATAAGTCTGGTGCTACCATAACTGTGGGCTAATCGACTGATCAATATTGTCAATCAGAATAATCTGACTGACTGCAACTGGAAAAGCCAACAGGAAAACTATTTGTTGATGCCGCTATTTTGCCCGTTAACTACACAAGATTGAATGGAAATATGTTTAGTAAGAGTGGTTACTAGATCAGTCTGCCTATCAGTCCATTACTACTTGATTTTGTATCAAGATTCAATTTTGCACTGACTTTTAACACACTAATGAATGACCATCCATTGCCTTGTCCTATGAAAACAGTTGCATTAGAAGGGAGACAACTTTGGCTCACCCTGATCTCCTTGAAAACCAGGACCCCCCAGAGAGAGGCGACGACACCAGGCCCTGTAGTAATGATGGGGAAAGATACGGGCTCAGAGAGGGATTTGTTAGCCACGAACCAGCAGGTCGTGGCCACTCCCCACATGAGCCCGGACAGCAGCCCAGGCATGATGGCCTTAGGATAAACCTTCGGTGTGTTCTTCATGAAGGCTGCATAAATCATAAAGTAGACCACACTGGCAGCGAAGATGCCCGTGAAATGAGCGAACACATAGTCCAGACCTGCAAGGTACAAAACATAATAGCATTTCAAACAAATAGTCATATGCAGTTTTATTCTTCAATGATCTCTGTTTAACTTTTCATTCAACTTCCTTTTACTATTACTATGGCTTAAAGTGAAAGACCACACAAAAATGAAGTTACTGTGTGTGAATGGTCTGTCTGAAAATTGTATCTTAGAATTCCTTCATCGATCTTTTTAGATTTTTTTTCATCAAATTGAACATAATGACATGTTTTCATTGTATGACAGGTTTTATGAACCAAATTCATAATGTGGTTCACCAGTGATGCCACAAAGCTCTTTGTACATTTCATGTATAACTCTGATAAAGCTCTTGAGGAATGTACTCCTATAACGTCTGACTATGTGTGAAAAGAAAACATGACATTAAATTTCTGATTTAGAGCCATAAAACCCACCATACATGAGTGCGTTTAAGCTGCTGCCACCCAGATAGCTTAACATTACATGAAGCTACAGCTGAAAACGGAGTGCCTGCAGCAAACTATTGACCTTAGCCTAGTACGTTACATGAATCTACAGCTGAAAACGGAGTGCCTGCAGCAAACTACTGACCTTAGCCTAGTACGTTACATGAAGCTACAGCCGAAAACGGGGTGCCTGCAGCAAACTACTGACCTTAGCCTAGTACGTTACATGAAGCTACAGCCGAAAACGGGGTGCCTGCAGCAAACTATTGACATTAGCCTAGTAAGTTACATGAAGCTACAGCCAAAACAGGGGGAGTTTGATTGTAACACACAACATCTTTGGTCCAAGGGCCGACAGTGACTGTGAATCTGGACACAGGAAGTATGAAGCAAGAGACTAATCCATGGATGGCATGTTGATCTAAGTAGTTCGTTCTGTATACCACAGAAAGTCTAACCGTTTGAACTGGCACCCTCCACTTTGTCTTGCACATGAATAGCTGGGGCAAAACTAATACCGTAGAAGACGCCTGATATAAGAGACAGCACCGATCCTCTGAAACAGTTGAAAAAAGTCTGAATTTCAATTGAAAACAGCGTCATTTTTGTTAGAAAGAAAGGAAATACAAGCACGAAGTACACACCCTTTCTATTCCACATGGACTATAAAATTTGCACAGTACATAACAGGTGTACCAGTTTTGTCAGTGCAATGAAATGCTAAATTAATTTAAGAGGCTAAACAGTGATTGAAAACACGAGAAAAATGAATCTTTTCCATAAGAAGAATTTAGAGCTGGACAGTGAAAGGTTGATTATTTGATAACAGTCACTAGCTTTTTGTTTCCTCTGTATATAGTAAGAATCACTATATCTACATAATATAATACATTTCACAAAAATTTGTCAAAAAGAAAAAGTCTCAGTGATACCATACACTTCCAATAATATAAATACAGTGAAAAATATTCAAATATTTAAATGCATTTTCAAATGTGCTCAAGACAGTTTTATAAATAACTGCAGATGTTTTGAGATTTTATGGTGTATCTGATGATGACATCTTAGTTGTTTTTTCTCTTACTTGATGTGTTCTGAGTAGACCTTTGTATTTATATATTTATTTCATTGGTGTTTTACGCTGTACTCAAGAACATTTCACGCGTATGATGGCAGCCAGCACTATGGTGGGAGGAAACAGGGCACAGCCCAGGATAATTCCATGATCATCCGCAGGTTGCTGGCAGATCTTCCTACTCACAGTGACCACATTGGTGGGAGGCTTCTGGGTCATTATGCCGTGCCAGTGCACTAACCAACTGAACCATGAAGGCCCTAGTAGCTCTTTATGCTTACACAATTCGCTTAACATTTGGTGGCATCTGGTCAATGAAGCTGTGACTACTCTCATGGTTACTCTTAGTGAGTTTGTCTGCAATTGGTCCTTCAGGTAACCAGGTAGGGTTCACACTACTGTCTCGCTGGAACAAACAAAAAGAGTCCTTCACAATCAGCCCGAGGACACGTTCATGAAAATGAACCAGAACTTGAACATTTGGTGAGGAGAAAACATTCATGACACTCAACCAAAAACAGGAACAGCCGATTCTTAGGATACTTTCATGACACAGAGGCAAACACCGCTATTTTATAACGTCTTTAGTCATTGAGTATCTACTACACCTTCATCTATAATACTATCTAATAATTAATAAGCCTAACTGTTCATTTACAATACAGATTCATATAGCATTATACAAAAGAAAAAAAAAAAAAAACCAACATGGAAACAGAAAAGTGTAACTATGAAGGCAACTTTCCCTAACAAACAGTTTGCTATTTAAACATGATAAACCATTAGAAAATATACGTAATGAAAAAGAAAACAAACAAAAGAATACTTTGAATAAACTATTTGCTATTTGTCAACATGCTGAATGCTCCCCAAAGTGTTAAAGCACAAACTAGAAAGGTACATCAGATTCAGGTATGTCAAACAATAACAGAAATGAAGCCATTTCCTAAGAAGGCCCTGTACTAAAGTGCACATGTATTATTACGTATGTCCATGTACCTTATCTACGTGAGAAAAACAACAGGTGAGGGACAAGGAAGACTGGGTTAAGAACAAAGGTCATAAAGTACTAGCAGCAACATCAGGAAAATCAAATCATGACGTGGTTCCAGGCATGAACTGAAAATCAAATCATGACGTGGTTCCAGACATGAAATGAAAATCAAATCATGATGTGGATCCAGACATGAAATGAAAATCAAATCATGACGTGGTTCCAGGCATGAACTGAAAATCAAATCATGACATGGTTCCAGACATGAAATGAAAATCAAATCATGACGTGGATCAAGACATGAAATGAAAATCAAATCATGACGTGGTTCCAGGCATGAACTGAAAATCAAATCATGACGTGGTTCCAGACATGAAATGAAAATCAAATCATGACGTGGATTCCAGACATGAAATGAAAATCAAATCATGACGTGGTTCCAGGCATGAACTGAAAATCAAATCATGACGTGGTTCCAGACATGAAATGAAAATCAAATCATGACGTGGATCAAGACATGAAATGAAAATCAAATCATGACGTGGTTCCAGGCATGAAATGAAAATCAAATCATGACGTGGTTCCAGACATGAAATGAAAATCAAATCATGACGTGGTTCCAGACATGAAATGAAGATACACATACAGCAACACTATGGAGGATTATATTTTTTTTTGTTGCTTAATGCCATAATCAAGAAATAGTGTGGACAAGTTACAGGTATGCTATTTGGTGCAGGCTTTCTTGAATTCGTGCACATGTAAATGAAATGGGAATAGGGAGGGGGGAGAAACTTCTGTTATAAAAAAAATCTCCAATTAAAACATGGCGTTAACAATCAGAAAAATTTAACTGAATTTTAACATTAAAACGATACACATACTCTGAGCAATCCAGCCCTTTTTACTGACATGGTCGATGGATATTTAAATGTTCTAGATTGAAACTGAAATTAAGAATGGAAATTAAATCTCAAATGAATGACAATGATACCATTTGCACTTCCACATTGAATTGCATCTTTTTCTTAACAATTATCTGGGCAAAACTGAGATGAACCAATCTGATGGCTATTCATATCCATACAGTATCACTTTAGGTAGAACTTAATGCAGTTGCACAACTGACTGACTTTAATGCTACCAAGGGAGATATCTGTATTTAATCCGTGACTGAGCTAATCATTTTGCCTGATTCTAGATCACTGATCTTAGAAAGGAGTTTCAGGTTTGGTTGCAGGTGGGGAGAAATTTCAGTTTCAGAACCACAAGTAGTATTTTATAATCTTAAGTTGTCTCTAAAAATGTACTTATTCAGCAAATGTTAGGGCAGATGCAGAACTTGGCAGGCCTTATGGCCATTGGTACGGGACACACAGTACATGCATCATAGTCTGTAAGTGCATGCCTTCCTCATGACAGAACCCAGCTTGAAGTATTCTGGCCTTTCCTGGAAATGTAAAGCTCCATCCTGACTGATACCTGTTGTGGATAACTGATTGGGGCAGTAGGGATGGGGAGCAACAAGGGGTTACAAGCTTGACATTCGTTATTTAATGCTGGATGGAAGCATAGCCAGTAATATGGTGAAGGGAAACTGTTAAACATTCACCTCCATGGATGCTCTAAATGACTCGTGGCCAACACTGGACTGACTTTGTTTCCGAATTGAATTTCGTTTCTTTAAGGAAGAGAAGCATTAAATGAGAAGCAATGTCAGGAGTGCCCACTGCTTCTAGTGTTTACCTATACATGTCCTGTAAATCACAGTACCTTTTGCAATTTACAAGAAAGACTAAAGCTCTTGCCACAGAATTTTCATTTGCCAAATACACTAAAGATTAAAAACTATGGTTCAAAGAGTATGGCACACTTAAAAAAGGAAGAATACTATGTACAGCTAATAACAGTTTACTGCCAACTCTGAAATGTTTTGCCCACAATACCAGAGATAGATAAAGCCACATTTAGCTAGTTCTGATGCATTCACTATCAATGTCCCAGCCCTTTACAAAGGGAAACAACTTCTGTGACACATGGAACAGTTGTGCCCCTCTACATGTACCTTCTATAATAACAAGACCAATGACTTTAATAATCATTTCAGGGATTTTAATAACCTTATCAGAAAAATGAAATATAACAATGAATGGCTAGTTCAGTTATTCAAATAGGCTGAAGGCACTGCTGTTGAAGGGTTACAATATTTGATTCCTAATGTTGGGGGGGGGGGGTGCCCAATAAGCAGAACTAGGAGACCATTACCCCACTGTCCACAGCATTTGCTTATCTTTGTATCAAAACAACTACTATCGAAACAACTGTTGCATCATGGGCAAAATAATCTCGGGAGTCTTCAATAGTCAACAATGCTGGTTGTTCTTCCATAAATGTAAGAACACCTTTTCTGCAAACTATACCTCTGCGAGCCACCATTTTACACCAATCTTTTCTCTTACATCAACTATTTAAAACACATCTGTATGTTCTGAGATATCTAAATTTGCCATGTTGATATCAGCTGAAGTTTCAACAAAACTTATCCCAAAAATGGTCTAACGGGCAGTTTCCCACTTTTAGTAAACAGAATGAGTGAATTATTACCGCTAAATACCACTTTGGCCATACTGCAGCCATCTCGTAGAGGGTAACATGACTTCTGACAATACGAGGGACAAAATAAGTGGTATCACATCACAGTTTGCGACCCAAAACTGCTGAAATGCCATTCAGTTTTCAGTGTTGTGAGCAAAAATGCTAAATGTTTATTTTGTACAAAAACTTGTTTTTCAAAATTTTCTGCTGTCAGTAAGACAGTAAGACATACACTCGACAAGAGCAGGTCATTTATCATCCAAACAACAAACGTCAAGCTCAGGGACTGGCGAATGAATTTTACTTTTTAATATTTATTCACCAACTATCTGGGTGAGTGGATAATTTATCTACTTGAAACAACAATAACAACATATACAAGGCCAGGATGACCAACTCTGCCTTTTATGGGCCATGATTTAGCAAAACAAAATGGAGACACAAGTCAAGGTGCACCCAGACACACTGGCCAGGCATCCAGATAAATTATCAAGGGAAACTATTCACAGATGTAGACAAACCCACAACAGGTCAGATTATTTCCTAGTTTTCTCTCCGCATGTGGCCGGCCGGCTGCTGTGTGGCTTTTAAACCTCTGTTGCCAGCCACAGTGGATGTCCTGTGACAACCAGCTGGGTATAAAGACAGCTAGACTCTTTAAATTAGCCTGCAAAACTTTTCTGGGTACAGGGATTTTTCCTGGAGGCTATCTCCTTAGTTATGGTGGTGCCACTTACATGAGTGCAACAGTTACACGTGGGAATACACGTGGGAATACGATAAGCGCCGACTTTGTTTGAACTTTCAATTCAAGCGATGTCCAAAGGCATTTGTTTAGTGACAACATCAACAAGTGAAGCTAAAAGATCTTGGCCGTAACGATATTGCTGATGTTAGCTTGCCGCTGAAATGACTGAATTGAAAAGAGAGAAAACATGTTACCAGACGCTATTAGTTCGAAGACTCCTGAATTCTTCTAAAGCCATCAGTTCACTGAATCACAGGTTTTTGCCTAATACAGCAGTTAATAGGCATATGAATGTGTGCATAGCTTACAGTGGTACACTGACTACTGGTAATCTCCTGTACTCCGCAAGGCGAGTTTATGACTTAGACAACAGCACCCACAAGGCATCTTGGTATACAGTTGCCCAAAAAGCCGCCCATATTATGGAGAAACTATGATAGTTATACTCACAGCCTGTGTGGATAACAGTGGCTCTCTCTCGTCATTGGTGGAATTCGCAATGATCTCTATACTTGTGCTGACCTCTGATCTCACAAACAGGTATACCAAAGCACTGCCAACAAAAGTTAACAATGAGTTTAGTGTTTTCATATAAATTATAGTTTGAGGTCCAACTTGGCTTAATCCATTTTCTTGTGATGTTTACATTTTTCTCAACAAACTAGATGGCTATATTTTGGGGAAAGAGTAAAAAAGTACTCAAAAATTAAAGCCAGTGACAAGATAGACAATGCCAGGAAAAAGAGGATTTCAGAAACTTCATAATTTTGTCACTTTTTGTACTTCAAAGCTAAATCTAGGTAATTTTTAAACAGATGAATTCCTCCAAGATGATGAAAAACCATAAATGTGTCTGTCTGTCTGTCTGGACAGTGACTGACATAACAAGCTCACATGTGCAAACATTTAAGTCACACGGTGGAAACTTACATAGTTCAATCCAAAGAACAACCAGAAAAAATGGCGGAACAACAGTTAGGTTGTCACTGTTAGCTTTGACGGTCATGCACATCAAGGGCCGCAACTCTGGTACAAGGGGCCACATTTACAGTGCTCTATTAATCTATACTCACAGATAGCTGCACACAATTTATATACAACCAACTAAAGCAAAACCATAAAACACAACTCAGTTTGGGTTTTCTTTTCCTTCACGTTCCTCACAAACTCTGGTCAAAATAATACTGAAATGTTACAGTGATTTTTGAATAAATTTTTTATATAAAACATTGGGAGCCATATTCTGAAGATTAACAAGACAACCGCATTCACAATACAATTTTAATTGTAATATTTCTCTGCAATAAACAAAAAGTAAATATGAATGTACAGATAATTGCAGTTAGTGATATGTTACCTTGTATCTCTGCCCACATATGCATACTTAACAATGTCTAGGTCAAAGTTAGGAATGCTGTCAGCATGAAACAGGCACAGACAAGTCCTGTCCATGGCACTGCAGCCACAGACATTTTGGATACATCATGGGCTGTGCTGCCCTTCGAACTTTCACAGATGTATGTAGCATTGCATGGCGGGCCCTGGGTAAGATTGCTATTATATATGTAAGAGGAAGAAGAGTGAATACAGCCCGCCCAAACCTATGGAGAGACAGTTTTCTCAGGAACATCGTTGCAAATAATCATTACCTTAAGACAGCCATAGCTACACCCGCGTAATTTAGTCCAACATTGGGCGGCACTTCAGCATTGATGAAACCAAATGTCCCAAACCTTTAACACAAAAATAACAGTCACATTTAACAAGGTGATTATCAAATAGTATCACTGACCTGAAATTCTGTTCTCGACAAAGTTTCTTACTTTTCCTCATTCTGAGGGATCTATTCATTGTGGTCAGGTGTTTTGAGGTTTGTTCAGCAGGTAGGATGACATCCTACTGGAAAAATGTAGGTCTCATTTACTTCTCTCTAAAAATGCACTTTTGGGGCAAAACTTTAGGACATTTACGGTACATGTACCTAAAAACATTGTTGATTCCTTTTGTGAGAATCAATATAGAATTTCTATTAAACTGCTTCAATTAATTTCTATTAAATGGTTCTGATAAATCATTTCCATTTTACTTAGCTAAAATAATTATCTCACAATAATCAATATGAGTAAAGCAAAAACCACTATGCAGCTTCAAAAAGTGACATGTACATGTAAACTCAACAGAAAAAGAAATGTATAAAAAATAAGATGCCTTTTTTAAAAGTACATTTTATTAGGGGAGTATATTCCCTTCAAACCATTCAGCAGGTTAAATAAATAAGAGAAAAGAAGACAAGAGTTACCTCCCTGAAGCCCAGCCAGACAAAAGGTTAGTGCAGCCCCAAATACAGAGACCAAGGCCCATGCCTATGGTCTTAATGATGGGAACCACACACACATTGCCTACAACACACCAACAAACACGTGTAGGAATAATGGCAAAAAGTTATAATGAAGATACAGCTACAGATCTGTGTATTTCTAATCGTCAGATCTCTGTATTTCTTGTCTACAGATCTGTAGTTTTTCCTTATCTACAGATCTATGTGTTTCTTTCCACAGGTCTGTGAATATGTTATCAACAGATCCATGTATTTCTTATCTACAGATATGTGAATTTCTTATCTATATATTTTTGTATTCTTTATCTACAGATCTTTGCATTTTTTATCTATAGATTTTTGTATTTCTTACCCACAATTGGGTGTATTTCTAATTGATTTTATACTAATCAGAATGATTTTCCTGGCACAGAAAACAAATCAAAATTTGATAACAAGCAATATTTATGTTGACTTCATCATACAATGCACATGTAACCTACAGTAACTGCTGACGTTTAGGGGCCCAGCTCTAGGTGTAGGTGCACCTATATGTAACACCGTAGCTACTACCTGTTGCCCAGATAACTCCACCCGCCATGACAATTGGATAAAACTTTGGAGCCCCTCGGGCAACATTCACCACGATTCCCACAAACAAAATGGCCGTGCACAGAACCAGCTGGAAAAACATGCCTGTCGAAGGAAAAACAGGAGCAAAACACATCTGTAGTCACACACACTTACAGTTGGGGCATTTCGTTGTGAACTAGCATTTATCCATTGAATTTCTAAATGCATCAGTCTAAGATCTATTCTAACAGGGTAAAGTTTAGTCGAATCTCTGGCTCTTTGAATTTGAAGGAGTACCAGATGTGTTCAAAAGACTTCTTTTCAGACAGACATTTGATGTAAATGATTTGAAATGAAGCCTACAGAATAAAAGGAAGATGATGTTTTGTATAATGTATGAATGTTGAACAAAGTTGTCTGACAGCTGGTGATCTCTTTATACAGGTGTATGAAATAAAAACACTTGTGTCGTCATATAGCTCAAATCTTACCATCACCAGTTTCAAATTTTTTCACGGGGATAAAATTGCTGCCATAGAAGAGGACTGCAACGCCCGCACATATGTAACCAATGTAAGCCGGTGTGGTCTCATTTGAGGTGGTATTGGCAATGTTGTCAAACATGGTGTAGAGTTCCTGCTCTGATACAGCGGAGGTGCTGTTGATCAGCAGGGGTGGGGGACTTATCACAGACATGGCGGCCCTCTCAGGTGTCGGGTGGACAGGGTGTGGTGGGTCGGCTTAGCATCAAAGTGCCCCAGACATCACAACCTTGGTCATCTCACAGCTCATGTAGATAATGCTTGGCCTCAACTGGAAACACGGGGAGTCATATTTTAATCAACTTACTTACTAGTATTTATTCAGTGATTCATCAGTTTCATGGAGTTGTATGCTGCATTCAGGGACTTCTTTTCTTCACTTACAATCACAAGATTAATTTATAAAGTTCATATGTACTGCTCGGAACAAGGTGAATAAGAGAGTCAGTAAAAGAAAGATATACTTTTATTCACTTTGCAGGGGAAGACAAAAATACACATGTACAAGTACTTTATAAGAAGGTGCTGATAAAAACACCGACTACAAAGTAACCAATACACACAATAACTAGACTTTCATTACATTCAGTTTAACATAAACCCGAAAAGGTTATCTAACATGTGACTATCTTAAAACAAAACTAAAACACAAAACAGCTACTGCAAAAGGAGTCAGTCAGTGGGGTCTACATAAAGATGAAACATGCTATATGTCAACTAAGGTTACAGATTCATATCCAGGTCTCACTGCAGCCTGATGTCAGGAGATTTGTCATGTACCTCATGAATGGCAGTGATTTACTTTGAATGAATGAATGAAACCTTTACTTAAAGAGGCTAACCTTGTCTAACAATCTGCTCTTTCCAGAGGCCCTCTCTACATAAACAATACATGAACACGTACAACCAATATATGTACATCAGCACTTTTAAACCATGAAAAGTCAATAATGCATTGCTACACACATGAACACATGAATAATAAATGGACATGTTGCACAAATTACTGGTTGAAATAATTTTCCAGACATTGTGACTGATGATGCTGTTTTCATGTTGCACTCCTTGGTTACTTCAAGTTGAGGTTTCCTCCACACCTACACCTTACCGCTGTGTAAAGTGTTAAATTTCTTGAGTATGGCATTTACTCTGATTCTTCAACGTGTGGAACATTTTGGTCTAATTGTAACAGGGTTAAATGTAGTTCATTTAATGAACAACATATCCATATCTTTACTTTAAAAAAAAAAAATCAGGAGAAATGTATTTTTTGCTTTCAGCAGTCCAAAATTACCTCTTCAAAAAATCAGAGAATTACAGGTAGGGTAAAAAATACTAAACAAATCAATCAATCATCAGTCAGAAGGATCCATGCTACTTGTACTAGTTGTACACGGATGTACATTACGTTATCGCACCAAATACACACCAGGAGGTTTAACAGGGTACAGGTATACGTAAAGGCATTGATTGATTGATTCTGATTCACATTCACACGCACAGTACAGCTGCTACCAGTCATAAAATATGGCACATGTCAAATACACTGCAACATGCAGTTAAGATCAAGATAACAAAGCTAAGTGGTAGACCAGCGTACAAATCCACCAATTATAATTCCTTTTTAACCTTTACCTTAACCCACATGTACAAGCAAGTAAAAGAAATCACAGCTGGCTGCAGACCTTCTCCTGGTGGCATTCTCATCTTGTCCAGCCCTAATCATTTGAGTATGAAATGGGATGCCATGTTCTGTAGTCACATGCAGTCCTGTCAGGCTTGGTGTTTTCTGACTGCTTCCTACACAGTATGCCATGATACCTTGTCGAGCTTTAGTAAGATTCCAACGAAACTAATGCTCAGGAAATTGTGTCAATTGTGATCAAATTTCCTTCATAATTGGCTTTCTAATTTGAGCTCACTTATTCAAAAAAACAGTTTAAAAGTCAGCCTTTTCTGGCTGTCATCTAACATGCCTAAGGACACCTTGGGATGTGGAGTCAGCTATTACAAGAGTAAATGTACCTTGCATTTTAAGCTTTGTTGTCCACACAGGTCACAGCCAGGCATGAAAATGTCACTGCACAGTTCTGTATTCAGCTTACTGTTAATTTTTATATAGTGCACTGATCCTCCACATATTGGACATAAACACACACATCTTTAATTGGACAGTTAATTTGTGCATGTGTGAATTGGTGGAAACATCAACTAGTAAACGGATAATGGGTTAGAAGAAGTTTACTTTTACATGTATGCTTACCTGTTGCAGTCTATAGCCAGTAGTGACACACACTGACATCAGTCAGAGAGGTTAATCTGTGATCCACATCACCTTTGATTACCCTGTATCAAGATTTGGCTGACTTTGCGATAACACAGCCCATGTAACAATACAGGACAATAATGCAGGTCAGTTATGGACGTATGCATCTGACTTTATCTGACCGAAACTCAAATACGCGTGAGATGGCAATAATTGCCTGACATGACATATTGAACGAGTTCTGGATATGGGGCATAACACCTGTAGTACCTATATGTACAGGTTGACACATGTGTCCATGCACACAGCCTAAATGGCCACCAAAATATGCTAATACAGGCTTGTTATGCTCACACAACGACAAATACGAACTGAAACTGTGAACACCTCTTGTCTACTGTTCATGTTGGGATAGGATGTTTAAACCATAATTGGTATTAAATCTAACAGTGTGACATCAGTTATATTCAGTTAGAGACTATAGGTACATTTTTGAAAAAAAGCGCCCAACTGCAACACAAAAGCAGCACGTTAGAAAAAGAGACAAAGGCATGTCAGAAAAATTATCTGGCTACCACAGACAATAGCACTTAGGGAAAAGTGCCCGAAAGCCACAGGGAAAGGCACTTGAGGAAAAGTGCCTGGCAGCAAGAGACAAAAGCATAGCAGGAAATTTGCCCAGTTGCCATAGATGGCAAAGTGCCCAGCTGCCACAGATAATAGCATCTCAGGAAAAGTGTCTAGCTGCCACAGATAAAGCACCTTGGGAAAAGAGACCAGTTGCAACAAACTGATGCACATCACAAAAGTGGCTAACTGCCACAGACAAAAGCACTTCCGGTAAAATGCTTGTATGCCACAGACCGAAGCCCTCCAGGAAAAGTGCGCAGATGCCACAGACCGAAGTACTTCAGGAAAAAACCTGTATGCCACAGACCGAAGTACTTCAGGAAAAAACCTGTATGCCACAGACCAAAGCACTTCAGGAAAACTGGCCATATGCCACAGACCAAAGCACTTCAGGAAAAGTGCCCGTATGCCACAGACCAAACCGCTTCAGGAAAAGTGCCCGTATGCCACAGACCAAACCGCTTCAGGAAAAGTGCCTGCAACTTTTTGTATACAATTTCAAATACATATATCATGATCACTAAGCACGTCAAACAACTTACCAACTATATGATGATGTATCAACATGATGATGTATCAACACTATATGATGATGTATCGTCATCAAGAGACAGCCAGACCCAGTCCACTGCCATCCTGGTGTACCTTATGCTGGTCTGATTGAATATTCAGTCATGTTGGTATGCATGTATCATCAGAAATTAAGTGTTGATGGTAGACAGTGTACCTACCTGTAGCTTAACTTCTATTTATTTATTTATTTATTTGATTGGTGTTTCATGCCTTATTCACGAATATCTCACTCATATGATGATGCACTGTGGTGGGATCCAGGAAACCGTTCAGAGCTGGAATGAAACCCACGACCGTCCACAGGTTGCTTGAAGATCTTCCTTCATACAGCCAGAGAGGAAGCCAGCATGAGTCGGACTAGAACTGACGAGTGCTTTGTTGAGAGCCTCCTGGGTCATTACGCTACACTATCTTCACCTCTATAATCAGCCACAGTGTCTAAAGTGACCAATGAAACAACTCAATTGGTTTGTCACCTGAACATCTTGTTAAAGTCATTGATCCTAAAATAATTATCAGGTGCTGATTTAGTAGGCTTCTCCTATATAACAACGCTCTTATAACTTGATACACCGGTGATAACCGTTTACTTGATTTTTCTTTGTTGAAATTCAGTCTACTGGTCATATGGGGCTATATCTCAATCACTATTCTATTTATTTGTAAAGACACTGATTCGGACTGAGCCGATTTTGTTTTCGTTACCGCTACCCAACTCAGTCAAGTTAAACAACTCACTATCCAACACAACGTACGAAATGATTAATCTGTTTTGAATGTACAAAACTGAAATTTGTAACCATTCATCAGAATATATTGTCGGTAAAAAAAAGAGATATGTTCATAGCCAGCCAACTCACCAGAAGGTTTCAAGATGAATGTGATCAAGAAAGTTCATAAATTGGTTCACGCAATCGTACATAGCTGACCGTGTATCATGTGACCACCACATTCAGGTCACAGAGTGCACAAAGGGAGCACTGTGAAATCTAATCATTATGCTGGCAAAACGCACACGTAAAGTAATATTAATGGGATCAAAGAGTTTGAAGTGCATGTAAATGTTATAGTTTACCCGGAACTGTAAAATAATGATGAACGATGACATTTAGAATGGAGTTCAAATTGTTATCTGATATAAATAACAAGCTTCTCCTTAAACCGGAACCGCATTTCTTCAGCGGGCTGCCATTTTGGAAATTGCCGCGCAACGGCTTCACATTGAAAAGATTTTAGTCGACTTAAGTGATTTAAAAATGTCTGATTCCGACATTTCTGCCGTTGTGGACAAACTTGCTCAAACAAAAGTTAATGTCCAACACGAATTGAGTTTCGCTGGAAAGGGGCTGAAATTAAACACAGGGGATGACGGTAAGTTGGCATTGCGCAGTTCGAATTACAACAACAACCCTGTATTTTACGAATGTATCTAAATCGATTTTTGAGAAGTAAAACGTACAGGATTCCCGTATTTTTGCTATTGTGGAGAAAGTTTGGTGAAATAAAAGTTGGTATAAGGCACGGAAGATGTTTGCTGGAAAGGGAAAGTGGGAATTCAGCTTGCTAACCACAGAGGAGAAATGTGATCAGGTTGCATTGCACCATGTGGTTACAGTAAAGAAGAGTTTGCCGGGCATGTCGCTTTCCAAGTGGCACGAGACGTCAGTTCATTCATACTTCCCAGAATGAGGCTTGTTAAACACTGACTAGCATAGAGGATCCCCTTTTCAAATGTTGTCCAGGTGACAAAACCATGTGACATACGCACATTCGCACCGAATGCTTACTAAATTCATCTATGTTAACCACGTCTAAAAAACAACTTTTAACACAACAAACCGAATGGTGTAGTGGTATAGACGTCTGCATGTGGACTCAACACTGTGGCGGGACTTCAGGATGAACAAATGTGTCGAGAAATTTCAAGGTAACACTTACAGTAACAGTACATATACACACCTCTGTGATCGGCGCGATAAACACCTGGCAGTATCATGTCAGACTTCCGGTACTGAACAGAACATAGGTAATGTACACTTTTTTTTTTTTTTTGCATACATTGTAATATCCCATTTCTTAGTCAATGAAAATACAGTATAGGCTCATGAGTGTGGGAAAATAATGACGTCATACAGAAGCCACACACCCAGCAACCTGGATTTTACCAATCCCAACAATGTTTGTCTCAAGTGCAAAGGCATTCGAAGTATGATGTATGTAGTTCATTTAAATTAATTGTGAATTGCTGTCTGATGGTTGACAGCAACATTAGATTTATTTTATTTATTTATTTATTTGATTGGTATTTTATGCTGTACTCAAGAATATTTCACTTATACAACAGCGGCCAGCATTATTGTGGGAGGAAACCGAGCAGAGCCCGGGGGAAACCCACAAACATCCACAGGTTGCTGGCAGACCTTCCCACGTACGGCCGGAGAGGAAGTCAGAATGAGCTGGACTTGAACTCACAGCAACCGCATTGATGGGAGAACATTAGACTTAATGAAGAAACTTCCAGTCATTGTTGAATTTTTCTGATGGGTGTGGGTCAAAAAGAGTCTCAAAGAAAATCAACTAAAAGTCACATCTACAGACATTGTACTGGGCAAAAATGATAATAAGCAACTTATTTTTCTTGATGTTTATTGCACGCACTTGCATCAAACACGTACCTTCCTAATAACACTGCGTTAAACATTGAACAGTCCAGTGTGCGCCCGAGCTTGACTCTTGTGCCAGTTTATTGGCTTCAGGCAGTCCTGTCCCTGTTAATCACAATGACGTCACATTAAGCACGCTTCAGCGTTACAGTAGAAACATTGTAACACTGTGCAAGAATCAGTTTTTATTGTAACAGTGGCTTGAGGTCCTGCTTCACACGAGCACCTTCTCAAAGGATGAAAAAAAAATAGGCTGCCTCCCCATTTGTGTGAAGATTAGACAAGATGTGAGTTGAATACCAAGATTACTCCTGTTTCCATCCTTGAGGCCTTTCTGGTAGCAGAGGTGCTGGCTGGTTTGGACCAAGGCCAGTTGACTTGTGATCCTGTAGCAACTTGGTCCAAGTTAACCTATATGTTGTATTCATCTCAGAAAGCCTCACGATCAAGATGTTGGTGATCGTAAGCCACCAAAGATCAACTTGAACCAGGATCTGAATGCTTCACAGTTGCTTACAGTTGCCCCCTGTCGCCCAAAACCTAGCTCCCTGTCGCAGAGTAGATCCACACCCAGTTTTACAGTGATATTCACTGCGGACCGCCTCACTAGTGACATATGTCACACTTGGAAAAGATTTCTGATATATCAGACTTCCCAAAGGTCGACAGTTGACACTGGGAACTCTGATTTCTCCACCCACACTTTACTGACACTTTTACATCTTATAAAGTGAAAATTTATTATGTGTAACATTAAACAACAATCAAAAAATAGAACACCCCTATTTTCATATTTAACTTTTTATTTTTTTTATTACAGCCAAAGAAATAGCAGATGGTATAGATAAATGTTCCCATATGACAGCACTCCGGCTTGAAGGCAACACCATGGGTGCTGAGGCGGCCAAGGTGATCGGCAAAGCCTTAGAGAAACATCCAGAATTTGAGGTATACTTGCTATTACACAGGTTCAGTATGTCTCTTGTTGAATGATATTGACTGTTATCTGAATTCATCTGTTAAATCTGTCCCAGTTTATCTTCAGAAACTTGTTAAAGAATGATACTTCATGTACACATTGTATGACAGATGTATGATAAAGCCTGTTAATGGTAGGTTATATTGTTGATTAATCTGTTTTATGATAGGAGTTTTCTATTTTACATGAGGACTTACAGCATTGCTGATACTGAATATCTTTGTAAAGTATAGGCATTTCAAAATATCGTTTCCTTTAAATGGCATTTTTGTATTTTCCCAGCGGGCTTTGTGGAGTGACATGTTCACTGGGCGGTTGAAAACAGAAATTCCCCCAGCACTGGTAATGTCTGCCATTTCATTCCTAAAACAAAAATAGTTGAATCAAGTATACATGAATAGATTGTAGTGTTTTGTCTGAAAAAAAATTTACCACAGGTGTACAATATCCTTAACCAGGAGAAAATTTTGTGAAAGTTTTTGTAATTCTTCAGTCTTTACGCATGTTTGCACGGCGTTTATTCAGGTATATTCTGAAGGCATTATTTTGTGATGACTGATAAAGTTAAACTTTTTGTGAAGCCCTGAAACTGGCCAATCCAAACAATGTAGTTTTGTCTCCAAACTCAAATTAAAAAAGTGTATAAATTACACTGAAAGTTGCTCTTTTATATGGTAAAAGGTTGAGAAATTAGAATATTGCATGTCATAAAACATAAAATAACTTATATCTTTGAGACTGGATAATTAAGCTGTTTGGTGGTGTTCATGTAGCTAAACTAAAACACAAATGTAATCATTGTCGATCACTCTTTCATCTGAAGCTCTTCTGATCCATGACATGTAATAATGGCCTGTGGTTGACAGAAAAGCCTGGGTGCAGCGATCATCACAGCGGGAGCGCACCTGGTGGAGCTGAACCTGAGCGATAATGCATTTGGGCCGACAGGGGTGGAGGGCATTGTGGAGCTGCTGAAGAGCGCGAGCTGTTACTCACTGCGGGAACTGCGACTCAACAACAACGGGCTGGGCATCGGCGGAGGAAAGGTTAGTCAGTGCAACTCCAGGGCCCAGAACTCATGGGGTGAATTGGTTATTTTTGTCTGGGTTATTTTCATGTGCAAAAGGTCAGATTTGTAAGAAAGCTGAATGTTGTATTACTTTTCCATTTATTTTTGGTTATGTTTTGAATTTGATGCAAGTTGTGATAAATAGTGACAAGTTTTTACTTGGTTAATTCAAATTATTTTTAAAGCAGATAACAAAATAGAAAAGTCCTGAAATGGCGACATTTAGTTTGTCATGAGAAGTGCACTTCTTGGAAAATTCTAAATTTAAATTGTTAATACAACTGTAATTCTTTATCTTGGTTGTATTTCCTCATTTCCTGAATTCTTGATTACCTTTGGTTCAGGTTAAGACATGAGACATTCTTTCCCTTTCCTAAAAGGGTAGATAATGTGTAGAAGCGTAGATTTGTAAAAAGCTATTATCAGTAAATACCTATTCCCTCCCTAGCACCTCCAGGGGGTTTTCTAGAAATTTCTTTTCATAAACACAATTTGAACAAATAAGAAAACTCAGTAGTTTTTGATCACCAGTGTATCAAAGACTCAATTTGTTTCATGAAACTCATTACAAAACTTGTCTAGAACTTGTTTT
Organism: Acanthopleura granulata; assembly: GCA_016165875.1. Classification (NCBI taxonomy): domain Eukaryota; kingdom Metazoa; phylum Mollusca; class Polyplacophora; order Chitonida; family Chitonidae; genus Acanthopleura; species Acanthopleura granulata. The sequence goes on from JABBOT010000005.1 coordinate 3,950,299, forward strand.
TTAACTTTCTGGTTGTGGTCACCACAACAAGGAATTGGATTGAAGACCCCCTGATATCTTTCAGTAGTTCCAACATGGGCATGTATTTGGGCAGTGTACAGATGTGTGGTGATCTGTTGTAGATGCTGGCTAAGAGTCTGCTGGAGTGTCATGAGAGGAGTTCAGCAGCTGGAAAACCCCTGGCCCTGCAAGTGTTTGTATCGGGCCGAAATCGATTAGAAAACGAGGGAGCTACGGCTTTGGCGCAGGCATTCAAGGTAAACCTGAGAACAGGGACTGAACAGTTTTGATAGTGCTAGTACAGGCAACGATAGCTATAATTCCTCCCAGTGAGTATGTATGCCACCCCTGCCACCTGGCAAACTGTGCTATACTGCTTACAGGGTGTCAGTCCCAAACCTGGTGCCATTATACAGACTGCTGTGGACAGGTTCTGAACCGGGTTACAGGCTACGTCGAGCTATAGAGCGCTGATCTGTGGACAGGTTCTGAACCACGTCACAGGCTATGTCGAGCTATAGCGCGCTGAGCTGTGGACAGGTTCTGAACCGCGTTACAGGATACGTCAAGCTATAACGCGCTGATCTGTGGTCAGGTTCTGAACTGCGTTACAGGCTACGTCGAGCTATAACGCGGTGAGCTGTGGACAGGTTCTGAACCGGGTTACAGGCTACGTCGAGCTATAGAGCGCTGATCTGTGGACAGGTTCTGAACCGCGTCACAGGCTACGTCGAGCTATAGCGCGCTGATCTGTGGACAGGTTCTGAACCGCGTCACAGGCTACGTCGAGCTATAACGCGCTGATCTGTGGACAGGTTCTGAACCGCGTTACAGGCTACGTCGAGCTATAGCGCGCTGATCTGTGGACAGGTTCTGAACCGCGTCACAGGCTACGTCGAGCTATAACGCGCTGATCTGTGGACAGGTTCTGAACCGCGTTACAGGCTACGTCGAGCTATAGCGCGCTGATCTGTGGACAGGTTCTGAACCGCATCACAGGCTACCTTGAGCTATAACGCGCTGATCTGTGGACAGGTTCTGAACCGCGTTACAGGCTACGTCGAGCTATAGCGCGCTGATCTGTGGACAGGTTCTGAACCGCGTCACAGGCTACATCGAGCTATAACGTGCTAATCTGTGGACAGGTTCTGAACCGCATTACAGGCTACATCGAGCTATAACGCGCTAATCTGTGGACAGGTTCTGAACCGCGTTACAGGCTACATCGAGCTATAACGTGCTAATCGAGCTATAGCGCGCTGATCTGTGGACAGGTTCTGAACTGCGTTACAGGCTACGTCGAGCTATAACGCGCTGATCTGTGGACAGGTTCTGAACCGCATTACAGGCTACGTCGAGCTATAGCGCGCTGATCTGTGGACAGGTTCTGAACTGCGTTACAGGCTGCATCGAGCTATAACGTGCTAATCGAGCTATAACGTGCTGATCTGTGGACAGGTTCTGAACCACGTTACAGGCTACATCGAGCTATAGCACGCTGATCTGTGGACAGCTTCTGAACTGCGTTACAGGCTACATCAAGCTATAACGTGCTAATTGAGCTATAACGTGCTAATCTGTGGACAGGTTCTGAACCGCGTTACAGGTTACATTGAGCTATAACGTGCTAATCTGTGGACAGGTTCTGAACCGCGTTACAGGCTACATCGAGCTATAAAGATGACATGGGGACTCATATATAATTATGTTGAAAGTCAGGACTATGATTTTAAACTATGTTTTATGGATGCAAAATATGCTTTGCCAAAGGCTTTATTGATTTAAAGTTTAATATAAAAGCATGAGAGTTTTATTACCTGAGCAATAATTTACTGTTTGACGGTAAATCTGTCTTTACGGGCTGAGCACGAACATCTTAGCCTCCTCCCGCAGAGCCAGTCTGGTATCGCTTAATCACTGAATTAATGCATGGTAATCTGTTTAAAAGTGGAAGGTAGTTTTGCACACTTTATCTATTTTTTAACAGAAAAAGCTATGGCGTGGCTGTTTGTATGAATACCTGTAGAAGCTCACAAAACTTTCCATGTCTCAGGTTCAAAATGCCAGACTCTATGCAGACCATTGCTAACTTGAACACGTGACTGCATTACAATTACTGAACAGAAAAGCATGTTCACCCTGTAATGTGCGTTTTTAAGCTGGCTATATGAAAACCAATGCATTCAATGAAAGAAACATGAAAATAGCCATTCTTGCATGTTCACATATCTGAGTTCATGTGAACTCAGATATGTGAACATGCTAATCTCGCCCCCTGTGGTTTGACACCTCGCTTTTCAGGCGTTCAGTAATCTGACGAGACTTAGAGGCATTTATTGTGACTGAACAAATATTAATCCCTTCATGAGGTAGGCCTGTGACACAGAGTAAAGCTCTGCAGTGAGTCTTTCCGAACAAAGCCACACTTGCGGAAGTCACACTGCAACAACAACAACAACATATTTGAAATCGGAATGATGTATGCACCAGGGAATACAACCTCTACCATTATTTTCTTTTTGCTTGTCTGACATAATATCCAAGATTTTTCACCTTAAGTACTTATTGATCTATTTGCGCACAGGTGAAATTTGGTTAGTTACACCTTCTAAAAGCACGCTGTTTACGTACATTTCTTGGTAAAAATGCTTGTTCGGTTCATGTTTTAGCTGTTGTCGTGTCAAATTTAAGCATTCTCACAAGAAAGTACACCACATTTCTTGAGGGTTGTGTTATATCTGTTTTCGTGCTATATCGAGGTGTCTTGTAGTGAGGCTACATTGTATAAAGATAAGATGATCTCCTTTAATTTACACCCCAGCTGCCCGAGGCAGGTAATCTGTTGCTGTTCAGGAGATTTCATCAACATATTTGTATCCATGCATTTAATTAATTATTTAGTTGAATGTTCTTTTATGCTCTACTCAAGAATATTTCACTTGTACGACAGCAGTCAGCGTTGTGGGGGAAACTGAACAGAACCTTGGGGCAACCCATGATCATCCACAGGTTGCTGGCAGAGGAGTGCGGAGTGGAAGCCAGCCTGAAGTGGACTTGAATTCACATTTATAATGTATGTGTGGTACTGTCTTGTAGACTATTGGTACACTAGAGGAACTGGCTATGCCACAGAATGGCATCAACTTCCCTGGCATTACAGCCCTATCAGAGGCTGTGGCTGCTAACCCTGGACTCCGAGTTCTCAACCTCAATGACAACACCTTTACAGAGAAAGGCGCAGCTGCTATGGCAAAGGTGCGTATTTTTGTGCTTGTATGGTTGCTTGCAGCTTTAGGAATTTTACAGGATGAGTTAAGGAGACTATACCGGAGAGTTATTGCAAATTTTCAATTCAGTCAGCTCAAGTTGAACCTTTTGTATTTTCCCCCAATAGCCAGTGCATGCATTGTCAGAAAATGTCACCCCCGGTATCTTGCAAGTTTTTGTTTTTAAACTTTAATTAGTTTTCCAAAATGTTCCAGTTCAACCCGAACTATCAGTGTTAATGTAAACAGAAAAAGTAATGAGCCATATGTGGATGTAAAAGGCCACTTAGCAAACTGCGTGCAAAATAGATGCCTACATTTCATTCCATTCTCGTTGAAAGCCATTGTGACAACATAAGCCCATGGAAAGACCGAACGCATGTAACCAATGTTTGCGTCATCTCGTTGATGTTTTGGAACAATATTGACCTTATATGCCTGTTCTTGAGTGACGTTTCAGAAAACAGGCCGCCTTAAAGTTGAATATTCTTGAGTTTATGCATATTGCAAGAAAAGTTCATTAAAGCATGATTTTCGAACCCAATTTGTCTTCCTTTACTTATATTTAGGCCAATGGCATGCTAAGCTATGTTATAAATTCAAGGCATATAAAAGTCCAAATACAGAAATTCTTGGGTACAATTTCTTTAATTGTTTGAAATTGATTGGAGAACTTGTCCATATTGTATGTCATAATAATTTGAAAGTCGGTTATGTAGCGTGGATGGGAGACACTTTCCTGGAAAGGTTTGTCTTCGGTAAAGTAAATAATCTCAGTACAGTGGTAAAAGTTTCCTGGAGAATTAAAGGTTTTCTTTGTCCTCAATGAGGTATGTGTAATGCAATATTGTAAATAATTTATATTTTGAACTAAGAGGACTGGTGCACTGAGCTGCTTCTGTAACATAGTATCCCACAGACTTGGGAGTTTCATGATTGAAAGTTTGATAAATTTATTTGGTTTTATTTATTTTATTTACTGACTGGATTGGTGTTATATGATGAAGGTCTCTTTCATAATCCTAGAGTACCTAGAGTACATTACGCCAAAAGATTAACCTAAACACATAGCCTACACTGTGTTGAAACCATGCTGAAACGATGTTGATGTGATGTTGGCACCATGCTAACACAATGTCAGCACCGTGTTGGCACCATGTCGACACTGCCAGCACTGTTTTGGCACCATGTCAACACACTGTCAGCACCGTGTTGGCACCAGGTCGACAAGGTGCCAGCAACGTGTTCATCTATGCGAAACTAAAACATGGTGAATGCAAAACGAACAAGAAAATAGTCATACTGTTAAACCTGCAATTCTGCAAACTAACAGCTAAAGAAGAATTTATCAGTGTGTGAAGTAATAGCTTCTGAAGTCACCAGTACATGTATTTGTAATTTTAAAACTTGAATTTTAAGTTACCGTGGCAAAATTGCGTCTAACTTGTAATGGTACTGAGCACTGAATGTTTTTCTATATAATTTCAAATTTGTATAATTGGGTAAAAAATAAGAGTTTCTGCGGAATGATATTTTTAGGGATTTCTAAATATATAATTAAAATCTGTAAACAGTATATTTTTTCCAAGAAGATTTTGTGTATGTTTTCACTAAATCGCCTAAAGCCACAGTAAAAGTGCATGCATAGGGTGGGATGAAGTGTGTTAATCCCCGCGTGCGTCCATCAGAGTGAAATATCATGTCAATGACTTGATACAGGTTCACCATCATATTATACAGCCATATTTCTTGGTGCCAGTGAACTATTTTACAGCGGAATCAGATGTGCACTGAATTTATACTCTAACCCTTCATCTAGCTGGTCTTTTATAGTCATAGAGAGAAGAAATCCCTGTGGTGGGAAGTTTGAGAGTGGGGAAGCTTTTGATAATGGCAACTTAATGTGGAGACTCCTGTAACCACAACAGAGTTACAAATTCAGGACAATCTCAGAAGGGCCCAGGGTTTGGAAGCTTTTGGGCTGTGTCCAGGGTTTATGTCAGTGTGACGGGCGACACTTCCTGCAGGTGGCCGTTGAACTTGACTGAACCGGTCATCTCCCATCAACAATACTTTTCAAAACAAGGGTAGATATACAGTCCCCAGTTTCTTGGCTTTTCTAATATATGATACTCACTCTTAAAATTACAACCAAAATCCTCTGAAAAAAAGAAGGAAAAAAAAAAAAAAGAAATATATAAAACTAGGGACTGCAACCCATCACTCCTTGACAGGTAATTTTGCATAAGAATGCCACATGGCGCGGCCGTGGGAAACATCCACACCTGTCATGACCGTGAGAGGTCATTTTATGGCAATTACTATAGTACAATTATGTAGACATGACTGTATGCTAACTGGTTTTTACATTGTTTATAGAATTCAGGCTTGGGTATACCTGTGCAAAAATGAAACTCAGTCGCTGTTTACATGGACAAAGAAGTTAAAATCCTGCGGAGGCCTCCGTGGCTCAGTCAGTTAGCGCACTAACGCAGTGCAATCACTGAAGCCTCCCACCAATGCTGTCGCTGTGAGTTCAAGCCCAGCTCATGCTGGCTTTCTCTCCGGCCGTACGTGGGAAGGTTTGCCAGCAACCTGCGGATGGTCGTGGGTTTCCCCCGAGCTCTGGCCGGTTTCCTCCCACAATAATGCTGGCTGCCGTCGTATAAGTGAAATATTCTTGAGTACAGCGTAAAACACCAATCAAATAAATAAATAAATTCCTGCAAGTTACATATATATGTGCAAAAACTGTAAAGTGAGTTGTTGCCTGACATAAGCCACCAATGAGCAAAACATGCAGCTAAAATTCATGCATCAGCCAGCAAAAAAGATATTTTTATTTACAGTGAGGGTTGTTAATTTGAAACGAGTCAGCTGTAACAGCATGGAAGAGATATTTTTGTGTAGGCTAGTCAACATGCATAACGGGCATCAGGCAAAGAAGCATCAGCCAGATTTTTCGCTGCTAGTGATGAGGCCTAAACAGCCATGGATTATCACTCGTCACTTGAGATCTTCACTTCATGTACATGTGCGTGTACCTGCTGGTAAGCAGTGGTAAATGTCTCTTTTTGACTTGTCACATTCATGTAAACTGTAGGGTGAGAAAGTCGGTCGAATGCTCCCCAGACTACTACTAAGAAAACTACGACTGTATAACATCAAGGACTGCTCCCGATCCCGGCATTCAGTTAAATTGCACTGTCATCAGTCTGTCGAAATGTGACATAAATTCATTAATTTGACAAATACACCAAGGTAAGTATACTGCCAGTGTAATTACTTTGAACCCTGTCGGTAAATTTATTGAGGATGAAGGTGAAAACTGTCAAATGGGAGCCGTATTTGAAGACATTATGCGACCCGAAATCTAGGTGACACAGTGCTGACATCTTGTTGACATGATGCCAACACCGTGTAGACACCTTATTAACACAGTGCCAACATGGTTCCAACACTGTGTCGACATGTTCAGTTTTCATTAGGTGAATTTTTTTGTGCACTGAAGATTACCATTTTTGGTAAGAAGCCTGACTTCTTAATTACACCTGCAACTCTACTAGCGTGAATTGGATTTGAACCTATGATCTCACTCACCAGAGAGGCTCCCAGACGGAAAGAACTGATTCTTTATTTATATATCTATTGTTTTTGTTGTACACAGGCCTTACCAAAACTAGAGAAGCTGGAAGTGCTCAATTTTGGGGACTGTTTGGTACGGACAGAAGGGGCCAAGTCTTTAGCTAAAGCTTTGGAGGAAAAACACCTGAAATTAAAGGTAAGTGCCTGCATGTAGTATGTTATGCCTCAATGTTAATGTGAGTTTGCTGAAATCTTGTAAAAAATGAAGGATCAAAAACCCCCAAATGAGACACTGGAATATGAATTTTTCCTTTCATTTAAAACTATTTGATTTGATGGTGCCTTATTCACGGAATGTTACAGGAGCTAATATTGTCTGGCAATGAGATTCGCAAGGCTGGGGCTTTGGCTGTTGCAGAGAGCATGGAAAACAAGAATGACCTGGTAAAACTAGACTTAGATGGTAAGTGGTTCAGTCATCCTGGTTAACCTAGACTTTGATGGTAAGTTGTACAATCATCCAGGTTAACCCAAACTTTGATGGTAAGTTATGCAATCATCCTGGTTAACCTACACTTTGATAGTCAGTGGTACAATCATCCAGGTTGAACTAGACTTAAGTGGTACAACCATGTCGGTTTAATAGACTAAAAGTGGAACCTGGCTCAATGGTAGGCTGTGTCACTCTTCTCTACCTGTACATTTATGATTTCTTTTGAGATTTGCCAGTTGAATATCAACACAAAACATCATCATAGACAGTTGACTTTTCCTTGAGGCCACAAAGATGGCCATAGCATAATGATAAGTAGGTACATTTTACTGAGTGGGATACACAACCTTTATGTCTGTGCTTGTGTACCCTCATGCGAGTTATGCACAAGGTAACTTTTCAGTCAGCCTAGATTAAGAAAAAATTCTGTTTTATTGTCAATAACCAAACAATTTTTGATGATGAAACGTCAGCTTGGATGTCTCCTTGCCCCTCAACTCATTTAAACACGAGATTGTTAGTGAATAGTACACAAATGGGTGTGTGTTTCTGGTTACAGCTAACATGCTGGGGGATGAAGGTATTGAGGTAGTGCAGGGCACGATGGAGGCCATGGGACGCGTGGAAGCTTTAGGAACATTCAGGTAACCCCCATGGACATCCATGTGCCACATTTGGACAGACGGCTGAATTTGAATATTCATCTTGCCATGGTCATGTGTGTTCCTTAGAAAGAAAAATAAAGTTCACATAAACTGGATGGCTGTTGCTTGAAACAATGTTTACATGAAGAGCATCGATCAGGCAACAGAATTAAACATTGATCAAGTGCTGTGGTATGCTTTTTAAAAGTTTCCTAGATATCATATGATGTAAAATGTAACAAAATTTACCTTATTCTCTCTGTTTACTAAACTTTGAACAAGAGTGTTGCTTTTGTTTGTGTTCCTAAAAATAAATCAAATGTTTCATTCATATTTTATCGAAGAGAAGATCGTTCTTGCCTAACATCGGACTGCTAAATGGAGGTCATCAGGTGAAAGGAAGACCTCTACACATTTATTGTTGTCTGATTTCAGTGATGATGAAGGGGAAGATGAGGATGAGGAAGAGGATCAGTCAGATCACAATTCTGAGGTCAGGACATGCAAACATGGCTGAATACACTCTGAATATGACTGAATAAACTCGGAATATGACCAATTAAACTTCTAATATGTCTGAGTAGACTTTGAATATGACTATGTAGCCTGAATATAAATGGATAGACTCTGAATGTGGCTGAATATACTCATGATAGGACTGAATAAGCTGTGATTATGGCTGAATAATCTTTGAATAGATTGAATAACTGCTAAGTATGACTGAATAAATTTTGAATATGACTGAGTAAAGTGGATATGACTGGATATAGCCTGAATATGATTGAATGTATTTTGAATATGATTGAATGTGAATTTATTCTTAATATTACTGAAGGGGCCTCTGTGACTCAGTCGGTTAACGAGCTAGCACAGCGTAATGACCTAGAAGCCTCCCACCAATGCGGTCACTGTGAGTTCAAGCCCAGGTCGTGCTGGCTTCTTCTCCGGCCGGTATGTGGGAAGGTCTGCCAGCAACCTGCGGATGGTCGTGGGTTTCCCCTGGGCTCTGGCTGGTTTCCTCCCACCATAATGTTGGCCGCCGTCGTATAAGTGAAATATTCTTGAGTACTGCGTAAAACACCAATCAAATAAATAAATAAATAAATAAATAATATTACTGAATGAACACTGAATGCAGATATGACTGAAGGTAATCTGAATATTACCAAGTTCAGTCTGAATATTGCTGAATTTATTCTCAGTATGACTGAATGAACACTGAACATAACTGAATCCTTATGTGCTGAATGTACTGTGAATATGAATGGATGCCCTCTGAATGTGACTGAATATAATCCACAATAAATTTACTCACTGAACTATTCGGTCTTATAGATTGATCTATAGTGAAATCAGGAGAAAGGATTCACTTTTTTTCACCCATATTTTCAACAGATTAATACCTGGTGCATTTAGTTGTGTCGTTATGTGTTATAGTCTGAAGAAGGCATAGACGACACGGAAGGAGAAGAAGTTCAGGACCCTCATTTACAAGTTAAAGGGGAGTCCATTACTCCAACTAAACAGGTGAGCTTTCTGCTGTCTGCTGTGGTAATCGCTGGACAACATCTTACATCTTGCCATTGTTTACAGGAGCACATTTCCACGTATTTTTGGTTTCTTTTTGTATAATCTGAAATAAATGTCCATTGAGGTACACATGAGATCACATCTGTGCTTTGATGGCGTCAAGGGTTACCATTGTTGGATAACTGGATCTTGGCAGGTAGATAGGCTGAGACATTAGAGTGCATTATGCAGGCTGTCCATGCCTTGCAACCCTGATAATTCCTGATATTCCATTCCATCTTACGGCATGCATTGTATGTTTTATATGTGATACCTGTATCTTAACCTCTACGTTTTCTTTGACAGAGTGGTAGTGCCAAGGATTTCTTGCAGTTTCCATCTCCCTCAAAGTTGCTACAGCTGGGGGCTGGCAGAGCAGATGCCATTCTGGCAGAACTTGGGGTGAGTTGACGATTTAGAAGAGTGTATTTTGGTGCCAGCATGGTCATGCAGGTGAGCTTTTCCTCTGGAGCCAAGAGTTGAGATCGTGATGTATAGTAAAACATCTCCAAACCAACCATGCCCGGTTCTGCTAAAAATGCCAGTTTTGACAAGATGTCGGTTTGTGGAATATAACGTGTGCAACAACAACAACACTTACTGGTACTTCCTTGTACGCAGCTTGCAGATGGGTCACTAATAAACAAAGTTCTGTACAAGCAAGCAAGGTGAATGAAGTTGGGTCTTTTGTCCCAACTTTTATTTCTTCAAATCCGGAATAGGAATAGGCCTACAAAAACAAATAGGCTAACAAGTAAACATGCCTGGAACTGAAACTTCTGATGCGTTGTTCGTCACATCGGCAAATTTTGTCACATTTGTCAAGCCAAAATAAAAACTGTTTCCATCTTAGGATATCCTTGAGAGTGAATTTCCCAACAGTGTGTTTCGGTTTAGGACTTAAGGTAAGTCGCACAAGGCTAAACGAGTTGAACTTCATCAATCAGGGACTCGTACATTTCCACTCAATGTTTCAGTGTTAACATGCACTAGATTGTATAGGGACTGGAAATCCCTGTTGGTATTCAGAATAGACAAGTATCAGTGTATTCAGTTAAAATAACAGGGGTTATAAATGGAGATAAAAGCAGACCAAGCGGCATGGTCGGTATTGACAAGATGTTGGTTTATAGATGTGTCGGTCATGGCAAATTTCCCTGTATTTCATTCAGTTTTTTTCTCACTTAGACTTCTGCAGGTATCTTTATTTTCTAAAGTCACATGGGTTGATTGTGCGATGTCTCAGATCTGTTCTGTTATGCTCAGATCTGTTAATTTTGCAGAAATGTATCATGAAATTTCAAGACAAATATGCTTTTCACCTCAGTGTGACGTGTAAGCTAGAACGATCTTGTTTGCCTGGAATGATTGTGACATATGCTGTGTGTTTACATTGTACAGAATCAGTCTCATGATGTGGATACAGCTGTGAGTACACTCATCAGGGTAAGTAATGGGTTCTACATCCTGTTCTCATGAGGTCAAGGTTAAAGGACGTTATCTTACAAAATATGTTACTGTGAAGAAAACGGTGTTTTATTTCTCGTACCATTCAGGTTTTACCTTTTCTGTCATTCATTTTAGTTGGTTATGCCTAGTGTAGTAATAAACGTGTTTGACGATGGTAATTTTACACCGTAATTGAAATTGTCTAAAGTGAAGATTATTCTGGAATAGAGAAAAGCTCTGTTTTATTATTTCATCCTTTTTAGATATCATTAGTGGTTTCCCCTGGCAACAAGAAAGCCACAGAAGCAGCTTGTGATTGTGCAGGTAAAACTGACTTTGTTGGTTAAAGTTAATTTCCTTGAATGTTGTACCAAAATTAAGAGAAATGTAGTTGAAGACCGTTCTTATAAACAGCCTGTCAGAGGACAATGTTGATTTAGCCTATGGTCAAGTTAAAAAGCACATGGTCTGAGGATCGTATAAGAACAAAGATGGGGGACAAGAGATATCATTTCTGAATGAAACAGAAGATGTTTAACTGGTAAATGTTGTATAATATTTTAAGCGATCTGTAGGAAATTTAAAAATCCCCTAAAAAACACATAGCTTTGCTGAGCATTAAATATGTACATCCTACCAAAGAAAGAAAAGCATCAAGGTAATTTATGATCTCTAAACATTTATGTGACTGAATGTGACTGAATTTTTCTCCCGTCACCTGTCTGCTCCTCACTCACAGACATCACTTAAGCTCTGACAATAAACTGCATTGTTTTATATGCAACGGGGACGGTGTCTTGGCGTCCAGTTCCTACCCATGGGAGCAAGCAATGTATGGTTTATTCAAGTAAAATCAAAACTGGTTAAAATGAGGTAAATTTGTCGGAAGGTGACATAGATGGTGCTGTGAATACCCACATACTCTGGTATATGCATGTCAGCGTGGTCAGGCAATGCTCATTGGTATAAAAACATTGAAAAATAACCTTACTATTTATGTAGGTAATTTCACCAAGAACACCCTCCTAAAACTGTATTCCCTAATTTTCGTTGGCCCAAATGACACATGCTGTCAAATAACTAGATGCCTGGCCTACTACAAATTTTAATATCATGAGGGGTTGACCACCATTTTCTCAAATTAAATCAGCTGGAATGCATGTACTAACGTCCTATCACCATAGGAACAGGGTGAGGGTGGCATTTGCTCATTGGATGATATTTTGCTCTGTTAAATTGTAGCCACAAGTAAAGGAAATTTTTTTCAACCATTATTTGTCATAGTTTATACCTGCAAAATTACCTGATAGTACTTCAACACACTTCAGAGATATAGCCAATCCCTACCCGTCCCCACCATTTTCTGGTTCAGAGTTCAGAACAGCAGAGAATGGTTGAAGCAAGTTTTTATTGTATACATTTTACTATAGTAGTGTGTTTTTCAGGTAGAGCAAGTCATTTTGAAGATAATACGTCACAAAACTTTTTAATATGGCTGGATAGGGGCATGTGTAATTCAGAGCTGGGAATGTTTAAGTAAAGTAGTGCATTTTTATGGATGTCACTTGATTTTACACTGAAGTAAAAATAGCTGTTGTTGTAGCAGTCACACGTAAGTAATATCTACAAGGTTATAAAAAATAGTCTTTTAAAACTAGACCTAAGACAGAAACTATTTAGCTGATGAAAAAAAAATTTTTTTTGGACTTTATGAATCTCTGTTAATGGTATTCAGCTACACAGACCTATGTAATTGTAGGAAACATATTTGATATTGTAACCATATTAATCATTCTAAAGGGTCATGGAAAAGTCGTGGAATTTGTAGACCTGAAAATTGTGCGAAGCCCGCAGCTATTTCCATTGGTGGACAACAGCATGAGGTACCCACAAATATGGTGATGTGGTAGTACTCATTACAGTGCTTCACCACTTCAACTGAATTTACTTGAAACTAATCTTTAGATTACCTATACTAAGTACAGTGGGAGCATACGCCAGACCTGAAGCATAGGCATCATCGTCCAGTAATAGCTAAAGGAATGTTAAGGCTGGTACCTGTACTGTAATTCTTCAACCTTTTCGTGTGTTTGCAAGGCATTTATTCAAGTATATTCTGAAGGCATTAATGTGAAGTTGAAGGACTTCATTCTGAAGTCAGATTAAAAATGTGCATAAATTGTACTAAAATTTGCTCTTTCACATGCGAAAAGGTTGAGGAATTAGAGTATGTCAAAAAGTACTGCAAGTCATAATACGAGGGTGATATTTCATGTTTGATGAGTCTTCAAACCTGCTTACAGTTCCCTTGTGACCTCTGTCTCTGGTTTGTTTCTGCAGACAAACTACTGTCACAGGTGATGAAATCTGATCCAGAGAAGCAGGGAGTCCAGGTCTCCAATGCTATACTCGTGTATTTAGGCTTGATCAAGGCAAGTGGTTTCCTTGGTGTTTGTATATGTACACCATTTTCTGTCTTATTCCTCAAACTGTTAACAATATAACAGAACAGTGTAGTCCAATTTAGTAGTGTAAAAATGTGACAAAATGTTACAGTTTTACTGTTTTTATTTTATCTGTTCTTTTGAATTTATTTTTACTCTACTTGTTTATCATTTAGACGTACATGTATAAAGGAATCAAATGTGTCTAGAAAGCAAATTTCTTTTGCTTTGTTTCCAATGAATAATGACTAAGTCTGCCCCTTAATCTGCCAAGTTGACCCCTATCTCATTGTTAAGGAACTAAGACGGTATTAGGAGACCTCTACATTGGCTGCTCAGTCCTCTTGTTTCAACCCCTCACCAAGACAAAAAATTTGTTTTGTTTTTGCCTCTGAATTTGAAGCCAAGCCCAAATTTGATCTGTTCTTCCTTGACCATTGGTTGCATTTTCCACACAGGCAATATTAAGTTTTAGAAACTCACTAAAAACAGATATGGAGAAAACCATTTAAAGAGAGGTGAAAACAAAACATCTGTTACAGAGATCAAGCGAGCTGAGTAAATCTAACGAGTGTTTTATGATCAATTTCAGGGTGAGGATAAGAAGTACAAAGCCCCGAGTGATATAACAGGCCCTCTGCTAGTCCTGACTCACGTTGTTCAGCAGCCCTACTTCACAAAGTCTGCGCGGGACATCCTCTTAGCCTTTGTCTGCAAGTAAGTCTGGCAGCGTTCATACCCCAGAATGCTGTGCAGCGGTGTGCCCACTTGCACGAAATTCTCTCAACATAACGAGCACACAGCTTGCTGTGCTGGTTGCCTTGGTAGTTACGTGCTTGTAGTGTTGAGAGGGCTTCGTGACGACTGAACTTTTGCTTTGGTGAGCTGGGCCCGTTTGCCAACTGTCTGCAATTAATTGTATTATAACCATATAACTCATTTCACAATCAAGGGTAAAAATGAATTACACCAGTTGCATAAAGGAATTATAAGGTGATTGTAACTTTTCGAAGTTACTACTGGGATTGTAAGCAAAATTTATTTTGTACAGAGAATTGTTATGTATAAATGAGAATGTATTAAAGTTCTTTTTGAGAATATTAATTGCACATCCTTGCAAAAGGAGTTGAAAATTTCTAACTAACCGCCCATGTAAGGCACATATTTGTACCAAACATTTATTTTTGGGCCAGTGGATTGTCATTTTTGATTGTAAGCGTTTCACAGTTCCTTTGTGCAAGGGGAAAAATGTTGTTGGTTTCCCGGGCCTCTGCACAGTTTCCTCCGCCCATAATGCTGGCTGCTGTCTTATATGGTAAATGTAGTGAAATATACTTGAGTGCTGTGTAAAACAGCAATCAAAGAAATAAATAAATTCTACAAGGAGACATAGCAGTAAATATGACAATAATATTCTTACGAGCTACGTCAAACGACTGGCCAGCAATCTAGCTTGCCATTGAGTACACCTTGTAAATTCTCATAGGGGGGTAAAAAAAAAATTGGACACGTGGCATTTATGTTTAATTGATCGAAGGTGTGCATGAGCATGTAAATAAAACTGTTGTACACAGTGATTCTTCCTCATACTAGCAATGGGCAATTCTGGATATTACTTCTTTGGTGTTACGAAGCTTGAGAAATTGGGAGATTGTTTCGCAAGTCCAGTAGGATGAAGGAAGTGACAGCCAGTGTTAATACCATCATTGGCATTGTATGAACATGATAGCAGTCTTGTTTTTAGATTAATACCTTTTTCAGCACAGACTACCATTTTGAATTATTTACTTCCTTTTGGTTTCTTAAAGTAATGGATGTACATTTTGACTGTGTGTGCCGAATTTGTGTTATGGTTATGTTTAATCTGGGCACAGTAATTAGATGTGTGTTTTCATTCTCCAGACCCCATCCTAACCTGGAGAAAGCATCGCACGGCCGACACCAGCTCCTGCAGATGCTCTACTCCTTCTGATTACGATGGATATTGACCAAGGACGGATATCTTTGTGTGATCCAGATGGATAGAACCTTGGTCAGGATGGGTATCTCTGTGTGACCCTGATGAATAGAACCGTGGTCAGGACAGGTATATCTTTGTGTGATCCAGATGGATAGAACATACGTCGGAATGGATATCTTTGTGATCCAGATGGATAGAACCTCGGTCAGGACGGATATCTTTGTGATCCAGATGGATAGAACCTACGTCAGGACGGATATCTTTGTGATCTTGATGGATAGAACCTACGTCAGGACAGATATGTTTGCCTTGGTCATGATATTGGTGTACCTTGATCATGACATTGGTGTACTTCGATCATGACATTGGTGTACCTTGGTCATGACATTGGTGTACCGTGGTCATGACATTGGTGTACCGTGGTCATGATATTGGTATAACTTGATCATGACACATCTTGGTGGACAAAGGTCATGGTTGATATTAGTGGACAGTGGTCAAGATTAGTATTTGTGTACCACATTTATTCTGGAGCATTCTGGTGAATGTGAGTGTACCATACTGACTGAGCAATTGTGATATACTTGTCATACGTAACTTACTGGTCAGTATGGGGATTTGGTCAATTCATGGATTGGACCAGAAAGGACAGTATGCTTTCATTACACCATCCTGTGGAACACAGGAATATGACCAAATTGGACATTACACTTTGATAGCACCAGTCTGTACAATGCATGAATATGGCCAAATTGGATCTTATAGTTTTATGACAACAGTCTGTACAGTGAAGGAATCTGGCCACATTGGACGTTACGCTTTCATGAAAATTCTGTATAACACAGGAATATGGCCAAATTGGACGTTACGCTTTCATGACAACAGCCTGAACAATACAGGAATATGGCCAAATTGGACATTACGCTTTCTTAACAGTCTGTACAGTGAAGGAATCTGAACAGTTTGGACGTTACACTTCCATTTCACCACGTGTAAAGTACAGTGAATGTGGCCAAACTTGAGGATAATCTTTGATCCCAGCAACTTAGAATTGATTGACGTATGTGCACCAGGTACACAATTCCAGACAACATTCATTCATTTAATACATTGAAGTACCAGGAACAAAGTAGTGAAGACTAAAATGTTTCGATGATTTTGTCTTAAACTGTCTCCAGGAGCCTATTTTACAGAAAAGGTGTAAGTTATGTCAAGCATAACTGTCACAACACATACCGTCTATACAGCAGTTATGTTTGGCGTAGTGTTACACCCTCGTCATAAAACAGGCCCCAGGGGACATTGTGTGCCCAGGTGTATTGTCCAGGGCAATGTAAAGCAAAGAGCTCCATCACCATGGTAAATGTGCCCGACTCATATTGTGACAGCTAGTAAGGCAGAACCCTGGAGTCACTCAAGGATAGCCACAGGTAATACATGTAGGTTACCTGTTGTAAGTCGGAAAGAACTAAAGCTGTTGTGATTGAGAAAATGGTGTAAGTTTGATGTTACTGTCAGCGCCAATTGTTATTGTCGATTTGTAATGTTAATGATTGATGCAAAAGAGCCTGCTGGCAGTTTGTACAGGAAGTATTTTGTTTGTGATTTGACGCACTAACAGTGCGCTGGACCACCCGTCCATATCACCCGGAACATTATTTATTTCATAGTATTTCCCTTACACGATAGCTACCAGCATTACGTCGGAAGGAAGCCAGGAAGAGCTGGGGGAAACCCACAACCGTCCACGAGTTGCTGGCTCACCTTCCCAAGTACACCCAGAGGGGAAGCCAGCATGAGCTGGTCTGGAGGTCACCTGGACAGTAGGCTTGATACATTTCCTCTAGTTTCCTCAAAGTGAGCAGTATTTGAGTAGGGCGCTAAACAAACATTCTACCAGTTTAAGCTGTCAGAAAGTCCAACACAGAACATGAACTAAGGCATGTTCTACTTTTCTGCAGCTTACAGCATTTGATTGGACCCTGATCTACACCTGGTGGTATGTCTCTGCTGTGTCATGTGATACAGCTAGGTCAATGCTCACAGATGATACATGCAAACACAACCTGGTCAGGCACAAGGTGCTCACGATTACAAGGTTTTTCAAACCTTTAGATCCAAGCATTACAGAGGGACTTTTTCCAGTGAGAACCAGATGCATGTTGACTTGAACCCGACTTGAAGTTGCAGTGATTTTCAGTGTGTTTATGAGCAATATTAGGGTTTCAGGCCTTCCTTAATGGTTTTGCGCAGAAGTGTGGTTATCAATTCCCATGAAGAAGACCAGGAGTGTGATTTGCACACCTGGATTCACACTCTCCACCCACCCCATTATTTCAGGCATGAGTAACCAACACACCTAGGTTTTCTTTCAGGGTTGCATCAGGTGTGGGAGAGTGACAGCGCACCTCACACATGAAGCACTGGGTTTTGCGATAGTCCTGAGAGATGCGTGGTCCGTTCATGAAACGCATGTAGTATTATTTCAATCAAAGCTATCAACTTTTGCAATGTCTTTATTGAAGCCGAGAACAGTGAAGCAAACCCAAACCATGCGAAAATAAAACTGACAATGGATCAGTACAGTTCTTTAGAAAATTTAAGCATTAAAACACTTTAACATTGCATTGGCGTTGCAAGTCTCGAGTTAATATATATAGCAACATGCCCCCATTAATGATGCTGACAAAGTTACAGGTGAGCTAATACATGTATCCACACAGACAGCAATAGACACAGGTAGTGCTAAACAAGTTATGGAAGATAATCAAATGCTCACTAAAAGCTCACTAAAAGCTCACTAAAACATTGCTGCGGATTAACCTACTGCCTTCATGATTATTTTTGACGGCGACACTTTTTTGAATAAGACCTCCTACCTGCCATACAAACCTTGAAGACCTTTCTAAGATCAATAAAACTCTCACAATCAGGTAAAATGGGAACTTGGGTGAAACTGTGAGAAATACATCAATTATCTGTGCTACATGCCGAGTAAAAATCTGCCTGTGAGAACATTAGGCCTGGTCTGAGTGCTATGCATTTGGAAGGATCTGGGCCCACTTGCACAAACTTTTGGTAACTTTTTGTTACTTTTCACATAAATCATGAGGTCCCCTTTAATATGACACCTAGACAAAGTCCTTTCAGAAATAAAAGTTACACAAAATAGGACTTTAAAGGTTATGTGAAAGTGGCCCCTGTTGCTATGTCTGCTGTGTGAAACTGCCACTATAACCCAGGTCCTCAAAACAGAGGAAGCCAGTCAGTAAAACCCCCAGATGGATATGCACTGAAGGTAACCTGTTAAATGAGTTCACCTTTGACAATTACGAGCAGGACTATATTAAAGGCACACACAGGAGTGAATTACAATATATACAGAATATCAGAAGAGCCATCACAAGTCAATGACAATAACCAACACTGATTAGCAAAACCCCGTCATAACAAAAACATCGCAATTTAAATGTCAGTAAAACATCCAGGTGCCAAGTATTGAAAGTATAGCATCATGTGTACACCTAACTGAATGCACTTTCTTAAAAATATAGGAGCACACCCTTAAATACCAGACCATATACTGAAAATACCATTTCATATTCTCCATACCATGATATGTACTTACACAACTGTATGCCATTACATGCTTAAAATTACCTACATTATAACAGGTGAAAAAGATTGACCATGACTCAGACATGGAGACAGTGAGACTTTTCTCACTGTTGAATTGTATATTAAAGCAATGTACAGTACCAATGTGTAAATCTGGCAGCTATCAATTACATCAACCTGCACATTCATAGGTGTGGATAAGTTGGCCTATGATCAATGGCCTAATTAAAGTAATCCTACAACAACGTTTACTGTTAGCTAATGCAGTATTTGTATTGTGTAAGATGTTGACACCCAAACACTGCCATATGTGTCCATTTACTGACTACCGGTACCTGTGTTCTCAGACATGTTATGGATTGTGCTTGTTAAGAAATAAAACAAAGGCAGTGAAATTGTCTACTAAAGACGCCCTTTATGAACAAGCAGAATGTCAGGTAATCCTCACCTCTACATGCTGTAAACAGGTGAACAGGCAGAATGTCAGCTATTCCTTACCTGTACATGCTGTAATTACCTGAACAGGCCGAATGTCAGATAATCTTACCTGTACAAGCTGCAAATACCTGAACACGCCGAATGTCAGATAATCCTTACCTGTACATGCAGTAAATACCTGAACACGCCAATTGTCAGGTAACTTACCTGTACATGCTGTAAATATATAAACAGGCCGAATGTCAGGTAATCCTTACTGTACATAGTCTAAATACCCTTGGACGTAACAGGCATTCCTGACATGCCTGAGGTCTTCACATGACACAGACTGATTCATATATACAATAGATTTCATTTGGTGATTTTTAAATGCGTTCTAACATAAACTTCCATTAACAATTGAAAATATGGAGACTGGCCCGTTACCTGTAATTAGCCTGGAATAGTCAAATTTTTAGCTGCAAAACTTGATACATGTAGCCTGTAAGTGTTATAATGATGGCTAGCACACCTGCATCTGTCAACATGTAGACATAAGAACAGGAACATGATGTATGTAGCCAATCCATAATATTTTTTCACACAACGCTGACAATAAAACGCACTTGTACTGGGATTACCTCATTACTGGCCAAAAAAGGAAAACACCACCAGGTCTAAATATATTACAGAGGTGATAAGCGTTGATAAAATAAAACAACCCCTAACCAAAAAGTGGTGATAAACAGTGACCTTGTAAACAACAGACATCTTTGTCAAGTCAATATTAACAGGATCACGCCGCAGCAGGTATGCAAAAAAAATGGTATGCATTTTCCTGCCTCTTTCCACATCCATTGCCATCATGAGCCTTCGGTTTCAGAATGAATGACACAATACATCAACATGTACATCTAGTTGTCAAAGCTCTTATACAGTCCACGTTGTAACAAATGTAAATGAGAGTAAAATCAATGAATTAAAACCTCTAAACCATTGTATGCAGGTATTCATTTCTCATTTTAATAAGTTGAAAAAATTCTTAACACTAAAAAGACCTCTGCATACTTCAGAAGATTTTGTGGCTGATGACTGCTTTTATCAAGCAGTTTGTAGACGATCTATGGGGTACGACAAGTCCATACATATAAGCTGGTTATTTTAATTGAAATGTTCCACATTAAGGTAAACAGGAAATACTGCACTCCCCGCCAACCCATATAAGTACTATACACTCCTGTTGAATAACTGAATAATTCTAGTATATTAGTTTTCCTTATCACATCTTTACAAAGGATGTACCAAGCACATTTTGAATATGAACATAATATTATGCTTTCCATTTTTAGAATGAATGTCATAGTTCAATGTAAAATAGGCAGCCCATTTCCTGGCAATATAGTGTTCCAGATGAAGAATACAAGCATTCACAAATTGATCACAATACACAATTTAAATGGCCCCAAAATGTTATCATTAGCAAGACTCTACTTCACCATGTCATTTTACAGCGCAAAGTTTAATACAGTAAATCACGCTGGCATTCACACAAAGATCAGCTTCCATAAACTCCACACATTATTTTCATAATTAAACATGGTTCACTTTTAACTTTGCATTTTAGGACTTCTGATCATGAAATGTACAAACAACTTCTTCCAAGATGTTCTTGAAGTACAAAAATAGGTTAAATTATTTCAATGTGCTTAGAATCAGTAACAATTAATGTCTGTCATATTACATAAATGAGACACGATATACACATCAAAACAGAAATGCTATGTGAATCCGACAGGACTTGAAAAATCACTCTGACTTTCCTCTCACTAATGTATCCATACAGATACTTAAATTCCTGTGACTGTTCAATAAATATTTCGATCACTTACCTTATTTGATTGGTGACAGGATGACAATGTATTAAATAAAATGTAAATAGAACCGCAAAATATCTAGGCAGCATTACATATAAATAGGTTATCAACTGATGGAGGTCTCTTAGCATCTGAGCTCTCTGACACAGATACAGCTATAAAGAGCAACGTGTTCTAAATTTATGTCTAATCTATATGGCCTAAAATGAACTATTAACCAGCCACATGTAGATACAAAGAGAAATCGGAAAGTGGTTTTCTTTCTCCAGTTCAGCATCTTCAAATCGTATTGAGGATTTCAGCAAAAGTGCCTGTGTACCAAGTATGGTTACAGAGTGGAGTTGATAAAGATACTTTGAATTACGTTGCTTTGAAATTCTTCCTACAAGAGAGATAACTCTTCTGACACACTAAATGTAAGTTGCATAACAGCTGCACAAAATGCCACATCCACACATCGACACTTGATGGAGATGCTTCTCCTAATCTCATGACATTTAAATTCACACAAACTAAATAACAACATCGTACTGGAAGCGACGCTGGATTAATTACACAATTATGATGACAGAGTGTGACGAGTTTCTTGTACTTTGTGAGGCAAACAGGAGGCCATGATCATGTCATATCCACTGTCTACACCTCTAAACTGAAGCAAAAATACAATCTGTGGCTGACACCTTAATAGTACTTTATGAGTAAGAAAAATCCTGTCACAAAAAATACGTATTAAAATCCCACTGGGTGCAGCATACAATCAAAGCCACAAAGATGAGTGTTTTAATTAAAATCTGACAAATCGATTAATTGTGAATATGGCACATTTTACTATTCAAGGCTAGTGCTTTCATACATCAAGATGTGTCATTTTGTCATGTCCTGAAACAATAAAAGGCAAGCCTTTTTTCTATGTTGTACATGTCAATAAATAAAAAGAACCGAACATATTTTTCCAACTTAATGTAATTCTTCAACCTTTTTGAATCACTGAAGGACTTTTTTCAGTGGAATTTATGCATACAAGGATTATGAAAACGATTTGTTTGAGTGATAAAAAGATGCCAGCTTCATAAAACAGTGCAAATTATTTTTCTACACCCCACAGTTCTGTCAGAATGTTTCAAACTATTGGTAGCAGCGGTGGTTGAAATGGTTGCAGAATTAGGGCAATCTTTTTTCAAGTTAAAAAGACTAACAATCACCTGTTAGACAATACAGAAACAACCCTTACCTGGAATGACAAATTGATCACCACAGTTGCAGTATGGATACAATAATCATGAGAAATGCACAAATATGAATGTTTTTTTAATGATTCTGTAAAACCTCCATCCCAAAAGTTTCAACACTTTAGAGTTTGAGCACTGAATGAGTGATGAATTGACAGAGCCTTCTGCTTAACCAAAGTCACGGTGTACTTCAGTGTATAGAAGCTGTGGTAAAGAGAACATCGGTACATTGCTACAGAAGTGGTTTACCAGTTTGAAATGTGGCTGTAAATCTGATGAATGACATCGCTGCCTTCAGTAACAGAAAACATAATCTGACTGACTGCGACTATCAGTCATGGTGCATCGTCTTACCAGAAAAACTAATATTTGTTGATGCCGCCATTCTGCTCATCAAGTTGAGAACAAGTTTGAACGGGAATATGTTTCGTGGGCAGGGTTATTAATTGCTGTGTCAATGGGTCAGTCGTTATCACAATTGGCGATACACCTGGCCTAGTTGCCATGGCAATGCCTGGCCTTAGTGTGGTTTGGACCAAAGCCCCTCAGTTGCCAGATCAGTGGTGACCTCAAAGGGACCTGGCTTAGAATACATTCAGCCTTTGTTGCCAGGGACATTCTCTGTTTATGTAAAGTCCCTTTTCAACCCTTTGGGACACCACTGTTGTTTGAACATAACTTAATACAGCCAAGAATTGATCTATGGTTCATTATATTCTGTCGCACTGGATGTTCTCTAATCTAGAGAACATTTATTGTTAAGATACAGGAGATTGTTTACATGTAGCCATTGCTTTGTATAAGAAACTTATTTGACAATTTGAAAACTACTTCATAAGAAAGTGGAAATTTAATGGAGATATTTGTGTAACTTTCTAAGTCCAGATTCTTGGAATGAATGAATGGGTGATTATGGCAGAATGCCAAGTTGGCAATATTTCAGCCATTTTGCAGTCAGAACATCCAAGATGTCTGTAGGACTAAAATGTAGAATGAGATTAGTTTATGACTTTGAATGCAGCCAAATACTCTTAATTACAGATCTGGCTAACTATTCTTCATTACATTGCCTGAGACTCTTAACTGGCACAATGGTGATATGCTGGAAAATTGTTCTGCCACAACCCACGATTCTTGGAAAACTTGTCAATGACTGCAGATTGAGGTCTGCCAATGACTGTGGTCCTGGGCAATACTCATCGTAACTCCTATCCTCCTGAGTCTCCATAACTAGTTCTGGTACAGCATTCCATCTTCTGGAACAGCATTCCTTATACTGGTCCACAAGATTATGTTTTGGTACACCAGTCCCAAGTTCTGGTACACCAATTCCAAGTTCTGGTACACCAAATCTAAGTTCCGGTACACCAATCCTAAGTTCTGGTACACCAGTCCTATGTTCTGGTACACCAATCCTATGTTCTAGTACACCAGTCCCAAGTTCTGGTACACCAATCCTATGTTCTCGTACACCAGTCCTAAGTTCTGGTACACCAATCCTAAGTTCTGGTACACCAGTCCTACGTTCTTTTACACCATTCCACATTCTTGCACACCAGTCCTAAGCTCTGGTACACAATTCCACATTCTGGCACATAGCTCTAATCCCAGTTCACTGCATCAGGATCATCCTGAGGCACAACCAACAATAGTTTCTGTATGTTGTTTGTCACCCAGTCTGAAAAATTAATGGACAAAGTTACAAATAGCTTCACATTAATTAAGGTCATAACTGTCAGAAGAAACAGACATGAGCAACAGAAATTAGCTGAAACATGAATGACCATGGTGATGTCCAAAAAGTCTGCTCACAGGCTCTCTATGAATGAGGTAACTCTTGGAATTCTAAGAAAATACCGTGCAATGCACTTAAAACCCAGGGTTTTTATGTATACCAGCCATTCATCAAATTGTGTAGGTGTGATATAAATTCGGTGAGCTGGAGATAAACTGTTCAAAAGATAGAGCCTTTTATAAGCCTTTTACAAAATTTAACTCAAATGACCACAATGACCTTGGAAAAAGGTCAGGATTGCTGAAAATCAATGGGTTTATTCTTCATGATAAAAGTGTAAGTATGGTCTAAGTTTGGAGAACTTGGGCTAAACTATTTGAGACAGAACGTTTACCTGCCTTGTATAAAATTTAATTTAAATGAATCCAATGACCTTGAAGAGAAAGACCAAGGTTACTCAAAATCAAAAGGGTTCTTCCTAATGCCAAAGTGTAAGTTTTGGTAAACATCGGATACACCGTTCTAGTGATAGAGCATTTACAAGGATATGGACAAAGAGACAGATGGACGCCGCCTGCTACAACAATACCCCTTGGGTAAAATGCCATTCGATCACACAACTCCCAAATTAAAAAATTCCAGACAAAAGTTCACAGACTTTCCTTCTATTCTTCTATTACTGGGATATCAGCACAAATATTGGCAACTTCTCTCAGCAGTATGTCTCAAACAGATATAAAGCTGCCATGCTTGAGAACTGTCAATCAGTCCAATTATGCCAATGATTCACTTAAAATCAGTGTTACAGAAGCTGAAAATCCGCCTGAACACATACATGTACAATGAGAGACGGATCTACTGTTAGTCTTGCAACCAATGTGAAGCCCCTCTCACCCAATGTTATATCTGACTGGAATCACAGCTCACCTATCTTGTTCTGGATGGCTTTAGGCTTACTCTTCCAACGATACCCAACCACGTAGACAACGACCCCAATTCCCACCAATCCGATGGCTAGGGCACTCTCATGAGGCTTCTGGTAGACGGTAAGTACAACGATGAACAGGCTGACCAGGCTGAGGAAGATGGGTAACACAACTGGCAACTGCGAGAAATGGAAACACAGATCCGTGTACATGTATGTCAGAATTACAGGATGTAAAGTTTTCGCAAATGTCCCATTGATGTACAGCAAACAAACCAGCAACCCACAACAAGAGGAGGACTGAAGCACAAATGAATGTCTCAATCCGAGTTAAGCTGGTCTTCATTTCACTATCCAGTGGTTCCACAGATTAATTTAGTATAAAATAAAACTGATGATGGCACGAACTAAGTAGCCGAAATATAGATTGGCAATATAATGACTTCAATATTCGGAGTCACCTTCCTTCTATTTTAATTTCACTGCACTGGTACAAAATGCGTAAAATGGTGACAGAGTTTATAAATACAGCACAGATTAATAGGAACTAGGGAAGAGAAAGTCATCAAAGCCCAAGACGTGCCTACACTTGACAGGTTTCTGCAGTCCTTGCAGATGGCCAATATTCAACAATCTAAATCTAATTAGGGAGAAGCTACCAGGTATAAAATACCTTCAGTCTGTAAATGACATGTTTAACTCATGTTGTACAAGCTTAGAGGTAGCCCAGCCTATGGTGTGTATTTACAAATGCTAGCCAACATCAAAATAACAGCAACTTGATGAGTCAACTGAAAAGATTGAGGACACCAAAAGTGTTAATATTCAAAACAAAATTTAATACATACAAACTACAATACATAAATATTAAAACTCAACAATAATGAAAACATTTCAACCTTAAATTCATGGCAAAAGAGCCAAGGAAAAACGCACGTAATTTCACCTTTATTGGCCTCTTAAGCTTGGGTTCTTTGTAGCGCAGCCAGGCTTGGCCTGCCAGAACCATCGTTAACACGGAAGCGAACCCAAAGCCTTCCATCTCTATCAGGTAAAATATATCATTTGACGACTGCATCAGCAATGACAGAATCAGCTGAAAGAGTAAGAGAGCAAGGAATCTTCAACATGGTCCAATGTAGACACACACTCACAAATAACCCCCTTGACAAAACTTACTGGTGACGAGAGGATGTGCTTTCATTGTTACAGATTGTTAATTTGAAAGAAAAGACCACATTTACACAAAGCATGCATCATTTAAAAGGCCATTTCATGCCAATGCCAAATATGGTTTTTCCTACTTTTGGGGCATTTTTTTTACACTGATTAAAAAGGAAATGAAAATTGAGCCTATCGTGGGCTTTTTGGACCATACTGAAGTACAGTGGCATCACAGATTCATTTTTGGCAGCTAAACGTACTGTAACTGTTATATTTTCACATTAAGGCAGATATACATGTTGTGCTACATAAATATTAATGTAAAATGTAAACAAAATATCAAGAATGTTTAGCAGCTAAAAGGAATCCTTGACATCACTGTGCTTCTGTATTGTCCAGAAAGTCCACCGTAGCACAGCAATCTTTATTCCCTTTTTCATCAGGGTTAAAAAGGCCAAAAACTAATAAAGACCATATTTGAAATCAGCATGAAATGGTCTTTCAGTTGATGCAAACTTTGTGTACTTGTGAACTGTTCTTTTAATTATATAAGTTGACTGTCTTTCCACAAGGTTATAACACCCTACATGTACTATTCTCAAGTTTCAATATACGCCTATACGTGGAGATGACAGTACACTACACTGGCAGCTTATTAATTTGTTTACTTCCAACCGGATGCAACAAATAGATTTAACACAGAGAAAGCAAGTCTCCCAAACTAATTTGTTTTCAAACAGACTTTCAAGGTCATACAAACCTTTCGAAATAAAACTTTCAATGATTTCAAAGAAAAGTGGGTATCTGTTTATATGACTTTGTACACTGCTGGTGTTTGGATATCACTATATGATGGGATGTTGTGTTTGGATAAAACACCAGCAGGTTAGGAGGGTTGTTTTCACAGGAGATGTATGTGTACATTCATTATACTTACAATAACCAGTAATGATGGCATGGGGGTGAGCTGCTTCATGTTGATCATGGACATGGGGGCGGGGAAGTGGCCTTCTCTGGCACCCACCCAAAATAACCTGAATCAGACAAAACAGACAACACACTTCAGGCTATCTGGTATAATTTTCTGCATGTTTTTTTGTTGTTTTTTTTTTTAAGTTAGTAGATTGGTGAATTCAGAATGTTGTTTATGACAAACTAAAAATTTCCTTTTTCACCAAACTGAATTGAGATTCTCCCAGTACTGTTTGCGAAATAACACTACACAGAATGATTGACAAGGGGCAAACTTCCAAAACATGGGTATGTCAACAGATCACAAGTCTCATTGATCCCGTCACAAGTAAATGTATTCATCTGACTGCCATTTAATGTCATACTCAAGACATTTTCAACTGCATGAGTTAAAGAAGGTCTGTTTTAGGAATGGACAACACCAAGACTAAACCACCGCTCCTGGGCAAGTTACTGATGACCTTTCTATCACCAGTCAAGGATGGTCTTTTTTAGGAGTGGACAACACCAGAGTACCAGGGCTAAACCACCACTCCTGGGCAAGTTACTGACGACCTTTCTATCACCAGTCAAGGATGGTCTGTTTCAGGAGTGGACAACACCAGAGTACCAGGGCTGAACCACCACTCCTGGGCAAGTTACTGACGACCTTTCTATCACCAGTCAAGAAATCAAGATTGTAAGTTTACTGAAGCCGTTTGTTACCTGAGCATTGGATGGAAGCAGGCTCACAGTTGTAACCAGGTAAGTTCAAGTCGAGGGAGAGTGGAATGGTGGTGGTCACGTTTTTTTGGGGGGTGGGGGGGGGTGGGGGGGTGTACGTGCTCAGGACATCATTTCAGCTGATGTTCTCCAGAAGGGTAAAGGATTGTATAATAGGTCTTGTTAACTGAACAACACTACATTTTCTTTGTGGGTTTGTTGTATTTTGTTGAATGGAATAAATGGGGAACATTGCCAAAGAGAAGTCAGAGCAAGTTTGGGTACTCTTTTGTACCTTTCTGTAACTTCTCTTTGTTTGTGTATACATAAGAGGTAATTCACTAACAGCTTAACAGACAGGAACGACTGGACATTACTTCAGTCGGTAATCTGTAGTCAGGGGAGGTAATTCATTACATACTCGTCAGTCACTAAGATGCTTTAGGTCTTATTTTCAGAGTGGAATAAATAGGGCACATTTAAGCCTAATAAGCTCTAACTCTGATAAGATCAATTTACTTTGTCAGCAAGATTTTTCTCCCATATGAACTCTGGCCTCTTCCAAAGTCTCAGTGCTGTCGTGTATATATATATATATATATATGTATATACATACATCTATCTTAAGACCATGGGTCAAATTACTCCTGTGAATGGGGGGGGGGGATTGTGTCAACAGATGTTGGGTCACCCAATCTCACCTACATCTGTGACCAGACACGAATACATGTGGGAAAGTGAGGGCGACTTAAGTGCAATGACCTAGAATCAACACCCTGTACACAGATGTACCAGAGATTAGTGCCAAACTTTATTAATCAGACTAGTGCTAGAGATGAGTCTGCCTTAACAACTCATGTGAATCTGAATATGATTCCATGCATCACGAGTGAGGTCAGGGCTGTGGGGAATGATTTTACTTATCTGAATGTTTCGCACCACATTCAAGAATTCTGTGAGGAATGATCCTGACATTAAGTTTCTATTTGATGACCTGGGCTAAAAGTTAGCCCAGTGAATCAATACCGAATGACTTTACATGTTAGAGGACAGATTACGGGGTCAGCAGTCTATAGATCACTATGTGATCCTTCAAAGATTTTTTCTTGTGCTAGAAATGACTGTCACATGTATGTGTTAGAGCACAGATTAGGGAATGAGTAGTGTATATATCAAATATATAATCCTTCAAAGATTTTCTCTTGTGCATGGAATCTTGGAAACAAATCCCAATGATGTTTACAATCAAGAATATGATAAAGGTAATCTCAAACTACTGCCTCTGATTTCTGCATTTTTGTGACAGATACATTTACCAGTGACCATAATGTTCAAATCTATCCCTACCAGTAACTAACCTGGCCTACATGTTGTATGTGAATGAAGTCATATTATTTCTGAATGCAGTACAAACCGGCTGGGTTTTTATTGGGTAATATTTCACACAAGTGTAAAAATCTCAAAGCGGTCACCCTGTCCTCAATTAACTTATTAATACCCTAGCTGATGTCTGTTTTGCTTTTGTGCGTTCATGGTTGGTTGTTTATCGGAGCTCATACACTGGTGATCTAGGAACTCCACAAGAGACTTCCGGAAATAAATGCTTATACAGCTAGCATGAACTTAGCGCTTTACTTCCTGATCACAAAACTACCAACCGATATCGTTTCCCTCTTGGCACGATAATGACATCTGCCACCCTGTCATATGGCAACTCGTGGATAATCCTGATCTATGTACATAATTTCCTGATCGTACAGACCAACGGCCTCCCACTAAGAGCTTCAAATAACACACGAGAGGCACGATGGCTATGTGCTGGTGCCACCACTTTTTATCAGTACTTCATTATATACCTATCCATTAATGTTAAACAAATGTAAGTCTTTCTATAAGAGGTCTTAAGGTTTACTCTGCAGCCAGAATATAATCTTGTAGAAAGTTGAGCATGTCTTCTGGCTTTTGTTTTTCTCTCGTTCCCTTTTTACATTTGTATACATTTGACCTACATGTATTTAAACAGCAGCCCTTACATCTACTGAGACTACAACACTTGCACATGGCTATTAACTAACGACCCAAACTGCTGATCTCACGGACAAACACACTTACACAAACCAGCTAAGCATAATCCTCCTAAACAATTAGGCAATAAAAACTGCATGAGATGTGGGCATATTTTAACAGGCAACATTATGACTGGCTAAACTTCTGAAACAGAGGTTCACAGAGTAGTATCCTTGGAGCAAAATCTGCTAACTTCAATTTACAAACATTATATGAGAAAGTTTTATACTTATTCGCTAAAGGAGATGAGTAACCTTGCATATCAAACTTTGCAAAATAAAATAAAAAATAAAAACAATTGTCTACAGACAAATTTGTAAATTTATGTATTCCTCATACATTAGGAAACCTGTTGTAACAAACAGGAGGCTCAAAGTGTACTAGAAATCAGAAATCAGCTTCTCAAAAAGCATTATTCAGCTTGTACAAGATGACACTAGCCAAAAATACCTTTGCAAACTCTGACACCAAGTTTAGATTTGAGCTTTATTCTTAAGAAAATCACAGGACATCAGTATGAGGACATCTTTTCTTCAAATTCTTTTTAGTATTCTTAAGTTAAAGACAGCAGCCGTGCAGTTTGTTCTTTCTCTTTACTGACTTCAGTATTTTAACTACGTCAATTACAACATTCTCCCTACATAAGTGCACCTAAAATCCCTAAATATCTGAAATGCTGATGATTAAACAATGTTCCCAGCCCGAGTGCACATAAGACATGTCAACTCCAAACAGGGACCCGTCCTACAGCCTAGAAGCATGACCTTAAGGTCAATAAAATGATGTCAAATGTTCTTTTCCCAGTTTATCATAATCATGTCGCATTATAAACAGCATGACCTTATAAGAGAAATCGATACCTTTTAACACTGTAGATGTTTCTCTACATCAAGATGTACAATGTAACAATCACTCTGAGTAATGCTTCACTCTGCTGCCTGACCCAATATCGATCACCTGGGACTTACCTGGACATGGACAGTGCTGTGCCATTGATCATACCACAGACAGACAGTGCAATCAGGATGGGCATGATCCAGGTCATCACTCCCAGAGTCTTCTCTGCAAATGTCTACAATGGAAGCACGTCAGGAAGGTGGCCACCTTAGTCACTTGTACCACATTTCTAGACAGAAATACATGTATTATGCCTTTCAACCCTTTCAATCCAGGTGTCTGCTTGCCCATATTCCACACAGTGCGTGAATTCATCGAGAATGAGGAGACATTGCTTTCATACAGTTATGGCATTTGACCTAAAATTTATCCATGACCATGTTGTTTGCTATGCAAAATTCTATTCTTCTTAAAAAGGTTCCTTATTGTTCGTTTGGAAGGTAGCATGACATCCTCCTGAAAGCATGCTTCAGCATCTAAGTAATATTTTATGAACTTTACATGCTGGAAATGAATTTTTTGAAACAAATTTTCAGGTCAAATAGAGTAAGTGTTCTTGACATGTTTACTGCACAACACGTGACATGGACTTTACTTAATTGGCAACCTCCCACCAAAAAAAAACAAAACAAAACAAACCAACAGATGCAGCTCTTCTGTGAATTTTGCTCATTTTGTCACATTTTGGCAAGGTCATTCTGACCGCAGTACCGACCCATGGAAGGCCGTAATACAAAAAGCACAAGCTTATTGGTAAAGTAACCACAGGAAAACTGCTTACCACGGCAACGGCTGGTGATGCCAACATCTCTATAGGTGTAAGGACTCCCAGGTAGGCCACATTAGCAATCAGGTACACGGTGATCACCACAGACATGGAGATGATGATAGCTAAGGGCAGGTTCCTGAACAAATATGTACGCAGCATATACAATCCACATTAGCAATCAGGTAAACGGTGATCACCACAGACATGGAGATGATGATAGCTAAGGGCAGGTTCCTGAACAAATATGTACGCAGCATATACAATCCACATTAGCGATCAGGTAAACGGTGATCACCACAGACATGGAGATGATGATAGCTAAGGGCAGGTTCCTGAACAAATATGTACGCAGCATATACAATCCACATTAGCGATCAGGTACACGGTGATCACCACAGACATGGAGATGATGATAGCTAAGGGCAGGTTCCTGAACAAATATGTACGCAGCATATACAATCCACATTAGCGATCAGGTACACGGTGATCACCACAGACATGGAGATGATGATAGCTAAGGGCAGGTTCCTGAACAAATATGTACGCAGCATATACAATCCACATTAGCAATCAGGTAAACGGTGATCACCACAGACATGGAGATGATGATAGCTAAGGGCAGGTTCCTGAACAAATATGTACGCAGCATATACAATCCACATTAGCGATCAGGTACACGGTGATCACCACAGACATGGAGATGATGATAGCTAAGGGCAGGTTCCTGAACAAATATGTACGCAGCATATACAATCCACATTAGCAATCAGGTACACAGTGATCACCACAGACATGGAGATGATGACAGCTAAGGGCAGGTTCCTGAACAAATATGTACGCAGCATATACAATCCACACTAGCAATCAGGTACACGGTGATCACCACAGACATGGAGATGATGATAGCTAAGGGCAGGTTCCTGCTCATCTTCCAGAGACAAAGATACTGTTCATACTGTTTTAAAGTGACTATACCCAAGGTTTCTGGCAAAAATCCATCAATGCAAAGCAAATATTTTTTCTATTGTTTTAGAATGGCCCAAATAATAATAATAAACGCATGAAAGACTTTAACAGGCACGAGCCTGATATTTTCTGAAGCACAATATCTTAAAGTATTTTGGGTAAAAGAGAAAATTCGATTTGAGAAGCCAATATGGCTTTTTGGCCCCAAATCTCCGCATAGCCCCTTAAAAAAAAGACAACATTAGTCTGGAGCAAATGTATATACATGTGTGTATCGGGTGAGGAATCCTATTCACAGTTCAAAAAAGGTCACTTTTTATTTCTTTTATGTATGATAACTGAGATATCACAGTTCAAAGTAAGCGAAAAAGACCACATAGGGAAAATCGGATGGGCCCCCATGCTCTCAGTTTTAATCAATCATGGGCAAGATATTTCTACCAGCTGTGTCAGCTGTTATGTAACCCGTGCCTTGTTCACCACTTCTCCATACAGAATTAGTGTTTTCCTCATGAGTGAGAGACAATTCTGATAAATTTTACAGCCATTTTCCACGAGAAGGTGGTGGTGGAATGCGTCTGGGATTATTCCACAAGGTCTCAATCAGGAGGCCACAATGCGTGGCCTTCGTCTGTAATAGTAAAGAGGATCATACTTCGCACACACAGGAGAGTCTTGGCCCTAATATTTAAGAGCGTAGGGTACAGATGACGTGACGTCGTGTTCCCCGTTTCTCGAAGATGGCGTATCCAATGGCCTCATAAGACTTCCAGATTAAAAGGTGATTTACAGAGTTACCAAGCACATCAGTAAAAAATGCCTATGCTCGTTTATGTCTGTATGGACCCTTCTTCTGAAATAACTTTAGCCCTTTTTTTTTGTTGCCTTTTCTTTTAAACGTTACATTCACAAGTACATTTTTCCCCATAAAAGCCTGTGTGCACCGACCTTCAATCCACGTCATATTTCATACTGTTCTCATACAACAATACAAAAGTCTAGATAAGGCAGGTAATAAAATATCACTGACACGTGCAGGTCACCATAACTATTGTTCGCCTTCAGACGGCTACCTATAAAGATTAACAAAGCATGACCCATTTAAGCACATACACCCAAAAAATCAGAAAATGCTTTATTTTGGTAGAAAGAAATCAATAACAAAATACCACAGACATCTTATACAATCAATGATTTCTTCAAAGAGAAAAGTCGTGCAATTCCTGAGCAAAAAAACAAATGACATCAAAGAATTTTGCTCACCTGTTGGGATTAATTAATTCCTCTGTGAGAAAATTCAGGTAACTCCTACAAAGAATGAGAGAATTATTTTGGGCATTAGTTATGGGAATGCGAAAAAGTGGAGTTGTTGGATCACCTTTATATTAAATAACATGAATGAGGTGGAAGTTCTGAGAAATTAGAAAAAAGAAAACTCCCAACACACAAATACATGTAGGACACAAAACCCTAAAAGCTACATAGAAAGTTAACAAGATTTATAATACACAGTAACCAAGATATGGCCCACTTTGTACTTATCCAGTTATTGTCGAGCATTTAACGTAGCATTGGATTATCCCAGTAGTCCGTCGGACCGAGTCTAAAACTTGGTAGGGTCCAGTAAACTTTTTCAGCTACTAGTCTGCTGGTCTTGTGGAATACTACACTCTCTGATACACGTGTCTCTGTATAATATCCAAAATTGATGTACTTTGTTTCTTGTGAGACACTGCATTATGTCATGATGTTGACTTCCCAGCACAAACAACAACTTCGGTACAACTCATACATTTTTTCAAGCCACTTTCTCAACGTAGTAACCACTGTGAGAAATATCAGAAAATTGAGTTTTAGAGAAATTTTGTGTTTAGTTTTTATGAAAGAAATTGAATTTTCAATACGTTTTGATGAAAAATATTGAAATTTCTCATTTGTTCAATTTTACTTTATACAAAAAAATTGGCTAGAAAATCCCCTGGACAATACCCCTTATCATCCACTCTAGTCACAGAAAATACCCCTTACCATCCACTATAGGCCCAGAAACCAGAGTAAAATGATATGGCCAGGGCTCCAACACTGTAGTCACTGTCATCAAAGGAGTTCTTGAAGTTGTGAATTTCTCCTTAATAGAAAGAAAAGAAAATACAAAATGATATTTCACTTGGAAATAATATGGTCTCTTCAGAAATGAATGAGCATTACATGGGTCTTGCTGAGTAACATAAATTTCATAAGGGCAAACAAAATGCGAGTAAAGATCCATGCACTTAGATCTGCTGGCTGGATTCAGCTTGAAATTTGTTCTGTTTTGACATATGTATCAGACTCAGACACTCAATATTTCCTAGCATGTAAAGTGATTCACTGACAAAATCTGAAACAAAACAGACCAAAACTGATCTTGATGCAATTAAAATAACTTATTAGCCCATTTAGGGTTATTAAGGCTATTGAGTTTATTATAAAGCAAATAATTTGCTGAATCAGTGCGATCTGAATCATTATCATGTGTGCAAAATATTTATGAAGTCAACCAAAGTGAAATAACCTTAATGAGTTTTACTTCATTTCGCTCATTAAGGTAATTCATTGGAGTACAATCAGCTGAAGGTGCAGGATAGGTGGTGCAGGTGGTGCAGGTGGTGAATCTGAGAATGAATAGAGCCCTTCAGTAGAGTGCCATCAATAATGTATCTTCAAAGTGCTTTTACTCATGAAATACACGTATATACCGTAAACACTTAAATTTACAGCATGGGATACTATAAAATATCCTGCCCCTTTGGTGACAGGTTAATTCATTTGATTATTTGACTGCCGTGATGAAAGGTTAACTGTAAAAAATGACATTGCAATTCAAGATATTGCTTGAGTATGTCATATTATATCTTTTTACTTATTTCATTGATGTTTTAAGTGGCCATCATATTATAAACCCACTGAAAGACCTGTACAGAGGCCAATGGCCATACCAGGGGTATAACAAGAGCTCTGTAACTTCTTCAGGTGAGCTAACAATGTTACAATCTTGAAAAACTTAATTTTGTCTTACTACAAAATAAGGTTAACCCACTAATATACAGTAGTTGCTTATCTCTGCGTCTAAGTCTCACAATTGCCTGAGCCTCTGAAGTGGCTGTACATCACCTGTGTCACCATCTGTCAGCCTTCTGACCCAGACAGACACCTGCTTGTAGGGTCAAGGTTCAACAGGTAAGACAATCATCCCAATGTTAGCAGACAGGAGTCACAATCAGAGATAAAACACTTAGGGACAATTACATAAGCACTGAGCTCCATGAGGTGAACTACCAGGCTTGATCACAATGGCGATGAACTCTCAGGCTACAAGAAAGCTGTATGCAGTAAAAATCCATAAAACATTACTGTATTAGCTATTTGTTACTCATTTTACCTCTACTACACTTCTACTGATCCAGGAATGCATTTGAGATTTGTTTGGATGGTATTGTTCCCCCTGGAACAATAGGTATGGGTACCTAAATGTTCATCTCAACAAGCACTCTAATACACAGAGAGATGTGAAGGTTGTGAATTTTGTAATTTAAGGTAATTAATACGCACACAGGGTATCATTGATTGAAAACTCCCACTGCGTTATTGTGCTTTACAGGAAGGCAAAGCCGGAGTTCAATACATGCTGTGAGAAACACCTGTACCAGTGGACACTGATTCCAATGCACAACAGGTTATCTGTTTGCCATGAAGTTTGTAATTTAGAGTACTGACAATGTTACACCCACCTCATGTAACTGTGCTTTACATCTATGTAAATCCTCATGTTATTGCATTTTTACACCTTGGCAAATCTTCATATTATTGCACTTTAGATCTTAGCAAGTCACCATGTTATTTGCAAAATCTGAGCTCAACACATGCATTACTTTTTAACATATGATCCTTGACACTTATCTTAACATTGTCTAATTATTACTGAACTCTACTGTTTGACGCCATCAGTACATGTAGTGCTAAAAGTAAAAATTTCCATTCCTCTCCCAGTGTTTTCAGAAAAAGTAAAGATTTGGATGGCTTATTCATTAGATGGAGTGACCATGGGTGAAAAGAAAACTGCACATTGCTCTTATGAATTATAATTACATGTACAACGGCTTAAAAAAGAAAACCAAATATCTCAAAAAATAGTACAACTCCCCGAGAATATCTGAGAGTTGTTAGAAAAAAACAGACTTCTAACAGAAAAAGGTTCTGAAAAATTGTCAATTTGCATACATGTAGATGCCCCAGGCCAAAATAAACAAGCCACCCTCTGGCTTTTGTAGAATAATGCCAGCAGGATTTACTAAGGGCTGTTGCGAGTCCTCCGTCATTTACCATGACACAATCACTCAAACACAGTATGCTCCCATTATTTTTGTTGGGGATTGTTAGTTTGAATAAATGCTGGCATCTGGTAAGCAAAGTGAAGTCCACAGCTAGCAGCAGTTAAAACTACATGAGATACGGGTAAACCAGCTGCAATGGTCTCCTGGGACGAATGTCATTTTGCACAACTTAGTTCAAAACAATAATTATTGATATACTCAAGTTATCTGTAGAGTATATGATATAATCCTTGATCATGTATGCATTAAACAGTAAATATTAGTGTTAGAGTGCCGCTCTGGTCGCAGCAGAATCTGGGTAGAAACATTAAAAGAATATGAAAGAAATCTTATGGAACAAAGCTTACACAATGGTTCGAGAGAATTTATGCTAAATGATACTAGGTAAACTCTATCTCTGAAGATTCCACAAAATCTTCGACAGTGTCCATAAAATTTCCTGCTGTGACATGACAACATATCAGGTGGATGTAATATCCAGTAAGTCCTTTATGCTGGGATTATGTCAAGAGAGTTTGAAAGTGAATATACATCTACATCAGCCGTTGATGACATCATGTGTTTGGGTGTGACTTCACAACCGGTACAGGAGGAAGGACAGAAAAACTTCGTTCCTAGTATTCTCCGAAGAAATTTGCAATACCTGTTTTAACTGACTGCAATCTTTATAAAAGCAATTCACACAGTACCAATCTTGATCATTTCACCTTTTGTTTCAGACAGAGAGGTTTTGATACAAAGAAACTCTTTCATTTCTCAATTCAATGCATTGATGACAAATTTTACACAAACATCCATTATAACAAACATCATGTAAAAAATAGCCTATTTTCAAAACAACTTGTGCATTTGATTCGTGCATTGCAAAATATTTGTAAGCTGTCTGTGATATGCACTCAGAAACAGTTTAAAAGTGTCCTAGGATGCATCTGATAACTTCTACAAACTCTGACAGTTATGGTCGGATGGTAATTACCGTTCATACCTGCGTTTTTTGAACTGCGGAGAACGTTGGCATGTATCCAAAAGGTCAGTTGATTAAATTTCTTCAACGAACACCGATATATCACAAAATTTGAGCAGTGTGGTACACCACACCTATAATCATATCCCACTCCAGAATCAATACGGATATTAATTAACAGGTAAGACCTTAAATCAATATGCTTCTACATGACCACTGGTTGATTACGGTGGTGGATCCCACGGCTGTCCTCTCATCCCAACTTTTACGGTTTCACAGCCTTTATCTTCATCAGACAACACCTATCACCCCCAGTGAATGACGCCTCTACTATAAACCCATACAAAAAACATGTATCATAAAACAGGAGGTCAGATTCTCTTGCATAGACAAATGTTCATAATCTTAGCTGTTTGTACCACTCATTTCACTTGGTACACTTAAAAAGAGACAAAAAATGGTCACTTTTGCAGATTCTAACAAAAACCAAAACCTGTACGTTGCACTTTTGCTAAACTTTATAAATCAGGGTTTCAAAAATTTTCTTTTTGTGCTACAACCCAGACGTCATTTGCATAAAAGGTTACTAGAAATAAGACTTACAAAACTATTGTGAAGGCGCATGTAAGACGGGTTTTACCGGACAGAAAGGAACTCTTCTGTTAATAGAGGTGAAATTTCAAGTCATGGTGACTAAAATTTAAGTAAAGATGAATAGCGCATAGGCTAAGCACCTACCATTTTGATTTTGTGGCAAGGTCATTTGGACTTGGGGTCAAAAACGTGTAGAGAAAGAAAATGTGTTTGTCACATGTTATCCTGCCTCCGCGAAACTACATGTAACTATATATTTTCCAGTTGCCACCTCAAGTTAACGCTTCCTGGATAACCTAGTGAGACCAGACCCACTTCAACACTGGTTTCGTGTACAGGGGTGACAGACCGGCGACTTTCGAATGCCCCGCACTCTTTGACTTTCACTCACCTCTGCCGATGTACAACAAGCCGATGACGATGATCAGAGCCAGAGCTATGAGTTTGCTCGCTGTGATCACCACCTGCATCTTGGTGGCCCATTTCACATTCCTCATATTGATAGCAATCAAAAAGCCTGCAACACAAAATGGATTCATCACCCACATAACAGTACCACACATTTATAATGAAAGACGTTTTGTCACAGTATCAAGTTGGTAAGGCCAGAAGCCTTGATTTACAGGTATTTACAGGTATGTTCCAATATACTTGAAAAATAAGCATTATCTGAAGAAGACAGGGGTAATGTATAAAGGTACATGGACTTGTTACCATGGCAACAAGTAGAACCTTGGTGGAGGGCACATCACTTGTCCAGGATTGGAAGGCTTGATAGCTCTCTGAACAATAATGAATTCCTCCAGCCTCAGAAATGTTTTAAGAGAACCATCACTCATATCGGGCAAGCACTTCATTAAAATAGGTCTATGTTTTAAAATTAGTAAGATGTTAAGGAACAGAACTAGGTCAAACAATTACTATCATGCTTCGAAGCAAACAGAAATGAGGAAAAAAGAGAGATAATTTTTCAGTGATAATAATCAAAGGTAATTTCATTCACAATTCGGTGAGACTGATTCATAGGTCAGCTAAAACTATTTGAGGAATGCGGAGAACCAGGTGTCCTTCAAGGAAATGATGGGATTCATACAACATGAAGATTTATTTGATCTGTGATTTGATGTCGCTATGGGGCTTCAGTGCCCAAGAGGTTAGTGTTTAAAGCTCTGTGCAATGACCCAGGAGCGTCTCACCAATTCAAGTCTGGCTCAGGCTGGCTTCCTCACCGACCTGCCCTTAACATGTGGATGTCGATGTTATCAGTGCAGAAACTGATGCGTGCATAATAATTTATTTAACATTATCAGTTCGTGAAGTCCATGAAATGTCCAACATGCATGTCACAACAATGGTGTGTGTTTTCTAACATACATAACTAATTTATACGTTAAAAGACTAAATTCTAGTCATTGTTTAGCTGAAAAATATGTATACTGGTAAAAAAAAAATAATCAAATTTCACCTAAAAAAAGATATACAATGCTCACGGCCTGAAAAAGATGTGGTGCATAAGGCCAAGCTGTCTGAGGAAGTGGCCGATTCCCTGTCTGTCTAGAAGCCGGACATAGGCAAAAATGTATCTCACCGGACTACTTTCACTCTCGCTCAGCACATCCTCTGACTACACCCCCGTGGTGAAGTTTGTACAGCCATTGGTTCGGAGGAGAAAACAATTACCCACCCCACCACCGTGGCTCTGTTTCAAGCTTTGATCAAGGTAAAAATGGCAAATTTCAGGGTAGGGCACTCAGCAGTGGGTGTACACCTATATGGTGTGACTGAAAAGGCCAATGAATTACAAACTGTGTACATCCATGAAGCAAAAGTGGCCACCATAAATTTATGTATTGTGGTCACTTCAATTCTTAAATGCAAAATAATGGTATTTGAGAGGCTACATGTACATGCATACTTTCCTGAACTGTTTAATTACAAACAGAGTCCTCATTTTTTCTGAGGAACACTGAAGCTGGCACAGATATCTACTATGGGTAATAGGGAAATGCAGCTATACATAGACCAACCATAGCTAAACATGGCTGGTATTGGGTTTCACTCAGTGTCAGTTTCTAAACAAAACTGAGAATTCATAGAGTGTCGAGGGGTGTGAGGCTGGGTGTGTGGGGTCATGTGACCACAGCCGAGCGCATTAGTGGTTGGATCATCAGAGGTGCACCATGGGTTACTATGACACCCTCTGGCCTGACTGGCACACCAAGTACCTAGTCAGGCCATCCATAAAAATTGTTTGCTGGGTGAAACTCAACCCGTTTGGAAAAGTTAGTGTACGTTTGTAGGGAATTTTTTTTTTACAGCCTATTAAATGAAAAACATTTTAAGAAAGAAGTTCCACGCAAGCCCAACAAAAATAAAAGCATACATGCCTTCTGAAGGGTCTTTTGGGTTACATCTGTGAGTTATTCAATTTTCAACAACACCCTATATGCACAGATTTATGGCAGTCTACTGAGCTTTAATCTGGAATTTCCATACACCTCTTGATGTCTTTTATTCTAAAATATAATGCAGCTTGTCTTTTATTCTTCGACATTGTTTTGT
This sequence comes from Acanthopleura granulata, assembly GCA_016165875.1. NCBI lineage: Eukaryota > Metazoa > Mollusca > Polyplacophora > Chitonida > Chitonidae > Acanthopleura > Acanthopleura granulata. Next base: position 3,991,537 of record JABBOT010000005.1, read on the forward strand.
GCTTCTGGGCTCCTAAATCCTGTGGAATCTCCATAAAAACCTATAAAATGTCAACACTGTTTCTCTTAACAATGCACACGTCTCGTACCTTGCCCGTCAAATGCTGTGTATATTCAATACAAACTTCTAAGCAACGAACGTGTCACATCGAAAGTGCGGTCAGTGACGAAAAAAATGTTTTCTATCTCATTAACATTAAAAACACATGAAATAAACTGGATCTAGACATGCTCCTGCATGTTTGTGGTCAGTTTTTTGGCAGCTAGGGTTCCTTTGCTTATTTTCACGACTTCAACACAGATTTGTTGTTCCTTAAATACATGTAGACTTGTCAGGAACGGAAATCAAGTGTGTCCACAAGATGCATCCGAAGTGAGGTTCCTGCGTCCTTTCAGATTTTAAGATGTTACCTAGAAACAACTCTAATATAAGAGTTTAGTTTCACACAGCAAAATGTAGGAATTACAGTTAATGAACTAAACGTTAATTCGGACACTGAGCCCCATGAGTTCCACGCACCAAAAATGTCACCTCATTCTGTTGCATAACAAGATGCAACTTTCTGTCACCAGTGCAGCTGTGGTAACCAGGTGCATTGGAATAACTTAATATTATGATATTAAATGCCGTAGACATTTTGGCTGTAGGCTGAGGTTGTAAGAGTGCATTAGTGCCATGTGAAGGGCAGTGAAGTATAAACATCTCTTACATAATGTTGACACTACATCTGTCACTTCAATGTTTAGAGTTAGAGGAAATCTGGTGAGAAAATGGGTCACATCTGAGCTCAGCTCAGTTTCACTGGGTTGAAGTATTTAGTGTACCTGACCTTACATGACAAGGATAACGATCAAATTCAAATTTATATTCCTCGCTAAAAATGCAAAACTTCTGCATGGAGCAAGCTGGTCTTTGATCTTGATCTGAGGATCAAGTATATGTGTTTTTTGACATTACAGTTTACTTCATTCTGGAGAATGGAAAGTTTCAATTTTATGTTTGCCATTTTCAACTTGTTCCTCTGAGAGGTAAGGATTGAAAGGTTCCTGTGTCCTATTTTCGACATGTCAAGCTTAATTCTGCACTGACTGCATAAAGCACATGTGAACACAACAGTGTGACCTTACGGACCTCATACATGCAAATAAGTGCCAATTTGAGATCTGCTTAGGAGGACTACAAGGCCATCGCAACTTATTTTCGAGAAACAATGTACTCAACACACAAGCAGTATGACGAAGACACCAATATGACCTTACGGACCTCCCACATGCAAGACTGCCATAGTTTGAGGTCTTTCGTGACAGATACACACAAGCTGATCATGAATTTTGTCCACAGAAGGACTAGGGACTAAAGTAGAGCCGATTTATCGGAAATGGGAAGGCTTTCACACAGTCATCACAAGCTGTTTTACAGGATATGAAAATAAATATTTAACTAAAACTAGAATATTAATAATACTGGACGCTACACTGATAGTGACAGCATATTCGCTCACCATCGGCCAACAGTTGGTGTATGGTCAACAAATCATATGCCACACGTTCGCCCACGATGGGCAGAGGATGTAAGGCTAGGATCCGGCGGTAACTGTAGCTGAAACTTGAGAAGTATTCAAGCATGCCACCTCATTGGCCAAGGGTCAGAAGTAAAGCTCTCCAGTACTTTATAACCATCTTAGCGAGGTACATGGCCACAGCATTACCCACCAGGGGTTTTCCTAGCCACTTGCGGTTACCACAATGAGAAATATTCCAAAATTGAGTTTCATGATACATTGGTGACGAAAAAATTGTTCAAATAGAGGTTTTAAAAAGAAATTGGCTAGAAAGGCCATTGCCTACAATTTCAAAGACAAGGCCTGGATTTGAACCCTGGAATTCCTCACAGATCAGCTATTTCAACAGGACATGGATTTGAACCCTGTCACTGTTCACATCCTCAATCATGTCAATTCAACATCAAAACTGACTTGTTTCAGCACAACTTATTCACTGATGTGATTGGTGTTTTATGCCCTAGTTAAGAATATTTTGGTGGCCAGCATTATGATGGAGAGGAAAGTGGACCATCCACAGGTTGCTGGCAGATCATTCCAAGTATGACCTGAGAGGCAGCCAGCATCCACTGCACTTGAATTCACACTGACAGCATTGGTGAGAGGTTCCTGGGTAACTGCACTGCAGTAGATACTGATTCCCTCGGTCACGGAGGCTCCCTTTTCAACTATAAGGCACTTCTCCTAGAAGAGCCATTAATTTATTTACAGATTGCAACATTGACGCATAAGCCAACTAACCAATGACCTGTGCTTCATGAACTTTCAAAGTACAAAAAGTTTATTGACACACCACTTCCAGGGCCAAATGATTATTTGTTATTATATTGGCCTACACCATTGGTAACTCATCATCATCAGTTGTTTTTCACTCGAGATAATTTGGCCAAAAGTCCTACTTACATGCCCAACCTTCGTGACGACATTTGGTCATTGTTTTCGGTAAAGAGTGATTACCAACCATAGAAGTAAAGGTCATGAGGGATTATTTCGCTGGCAGGATTTTGGGCAGTGTACATACATAGTAAGATATGCATTCATAGTACTATTTCTTTATTTGAATGGTGTTTTATGCCACACCCAGGAATACTTCACCTATACAACGGCGATGGGCCAGCACTATGGCGGGAGCTACGAAACCCATGACCATCCCACAGGTTACTGGCAGACCTTCCCAAATTCTACCGAAGAGGACGGCAGCATGAGCTGGACTTGAACTCACATCCACCGCCTTGCTGAGAGGCTCATGGGTCTATTTTAGAGTACTAACTAGTATGTATGTATCACTGAGTATTAATAATCTTACTTACATATAATAACCGCTGCAATAAGCCTGACTGCAGACTGGGGCGGATCACAATCCGGGAATACAGGCTTTATCAGGTAAGTCGAGAAGATCAAACAAGCCGCCGCTATGCCGACTGGACAGATCAAAAGAAAGTTTATCCACAGACAAATGAAGGCAGGGAAGTCCCCGAAAGCTTTCTTGATGTACATGTACTCCCCTCCAGACTGGGGTATGGAGGCCCCGAGTTCGGCATAACACAGAGCACATAACGTGTTGTAGATACCGCAAATCACCCACATTACCATCGACATCCCCACAGAGCGCACGTGGTACAGAATTCCTACCGGCGACACGAAGATTCCCGAGCCGATAATTATACCAATAATAATTGCCACGCCTTGCAAAAGCGTAATTTGCTTCTTGAGTTCAACTTTCTTGGTTATCTGGGCACTGCCCTTGTCACCCCTCTTACAAAAACCCATCGTCCTGCCTTCCAATCTGGTCCTCGACGTGTAACAGAAGTCTTTTCAGTGTTTGTAAAATGGCGGTCTGGTAGTACTAGTGCGGTAGTGCAACAAGCTCACAGTCGTAAACTTGTTTTGATCAAACTGACCTCTCTGTGCTACGAAATATCCATATGCCAGGTCCGACGATCTAAACACATTGCCTTCAGCTTACCAAGATTCAGAGCAATGGTACACATGAGTCATCTCCAGAGATGGAGTGGTCCAAGGAATGTTGAAAACTACGCTCGATCTGCTAGCCACGTCTACCCTCGTGTCAATCCCACATGGCTTCTGTTTTGGGTGTAGACCTTTTCCTGCCTCCACAAACAGAAGTTACCTCCCTTAGTCGCCCGTATGTATGGAAGCTTGTACTCAACACATGCTATAATCGTTCACCTGGTAATTTTCTTGACACAAGGATAAATTGACAGAAGATAAACTGGTAATTCAAAGATATAAATTCGGGGCCTCATAAAATCGCGATTAGCATTTTGAGAGACGATTTCTTTTTCCAAAATTTGACAATATTGTTGTAATGGTTATACTGTTATAATGCTTACACTGCTATAGTGTGACTGTTGCAGGTGACCAACTTAGTGTTTTAATCCATAAGTATTGAATCAGATTTCGCAGTTGAGAAGGCATAATACATATATTTTCTATTATTTACTCAAAAAGATATTTCTAATTAAATTTTTAAATACTGTGCCTGCTGTTATTGCGACTATGCACTGACAATAGCGTGGTTCGCGTTCCATAATTTTCTCCTCAAAGACGGGGATGATGCAATTCTGTGGACACAGCCCGGAGGCCTAATTTTATGAATGGAATGGTTCAAGGGGTACGGGTAAGATGATGAAATCGGTCCGTTGTCATGATGGCGAAAGAAAAACAAACACAGACGTTAACTTAGGCGCACCTGGGTAGCCTTTTCGATAGGGCAAGGCCACTGATGATCCGAGACTTGCTTACACTGGTCTGTCAGGGCTTGAACTGAATACCGGTTGGCCGGCATCGCTCATACATTCATTCTTATTTACTAAGGTCTCGCCCACACCTGTGTTGTTGTGGTTATTATGTACATAAACAAATGTGATGATGCAATTGTTTTTACGAGAAATTTAACAGTTGTATACATCAATAGAGATTACACCGTACAGCTTGTATTACATGTATGCTTGATATTTTGGCCTAGGCGTGCATATACAAAGCCTCATCATCTCATCAACCTGTATATAAATGATCCAGTAATCGGCAGTATCATCGTTGCTGCACGGAAACGTGTAGACAAATAACGATTCCTCTTAACCGGCCTTGCAAAGCCACTCAACGCATTATCACTCAGCTGCCTTCTTATGGGCCTGTTACGCAATCAGCAGATTTGGAGACTTTGAGAGCAATGCTTCGATTAATTTCCAAGTTATTACGATAACATTCTCTTCGCTTGGGTAAGAAAATATAGGCCTACTGACATATACAGTCCAAAAGTATAGGCCTATGGCATAGTTTAAGCTTAAATACTTGCATGTAAGATATCGGCATGTCCCATCTCGCCCACCCTCGTTAAATCCTAAGAATATTTTCAGAGTAAATTAGTACAATTCCGATACTTTATTAATGCCATGCCTCGATTTACCCAGTGTATTAAATAGAGCAGAATCATTCAACCACTCAACAGAATCCTTTATTAGCTTGCTGAAGGCAACGCCAGTGGTGCGGCAATATGCTGTATTATACCGATACAGAGTCGACATGTTCATACAAGCTGGTACGTTAAAATACTGCCTAACCTTATACCCAGATGATAACATTATAGTGGCGCCAGTATATTTTATACGGTCTCATGGACCTGTATAACTCGCTCAGGTTAGATCATTCACTTGTATACATATTTTCATTTTGATCACAGCTGTCAGGATTATGGTATAATCCCCGCCTCCCAGACACTCACTGTACCTAAGACACTTATACTGACTACAAGCTCTAGTCGATGCCACCAGAGCTGTACTCAAACGCGCGACCTCATTGGTTGGAAATTAGCTGCACAAGTCAACTTCCGTGATAGAATCACATTTATCACTCACACCGTTATTCAGACAGCAAGTAGGGCAAGGTATTATTGGAATAGTGCGGATGACATCGATAGGGTAACATATTTGCCGGTTGTTGAATTAGGTAGTAGATAGGAATAATGAAGTACTGTATTGTGTACGGTATATATATATATATATATATATATATATATATATATATATATATATATATATATATATATATATATATATAGTGATAGTACAGGGATTCAAACATTTGACTGGATTTTATTCAGCTCAAAAATCTTTAAGACATAAGAGATGATAAGAAGTAAAGGCAGCTAGGATATAGTTTTCGGAGGTATTGTTACGATATGAGTTTTTCTGCTTTGTTTTCTTTCACTTTAGAATATAACAACCAGAGAATTAACATTCCATGTTCCAGCTAAAGCTTAATTTGTAACTTGTCTTGTTGAAGTCATTAGACGAGTTCTAATTCTAACGAAACGTTGTGGTAATAAAAGAAGTCTTGAAAACTGGAGTCCACAACAGGACAAAACCGGGATTTCGAGGAAAGTGAACAGAACTCGAACTTAACTTTTATCATGGTGACGTGACAAACGTCACTGGGTGGAGGTCAGCGGAATGCCCGCGCGGGATGTCTGTGTATACACATGTATGTATGTATGTATGTGTGTATGTATACAGGTTTGTTTGGGTTTAACGTCGAACTCAACTATTGTTCACCTGTATGACAACGAGGTGTCCTTAAAATGTATACATAGACTGTGTCTAAACCACGAGTCCAAGCCACATGAGGGCATGCCGCAGACACGAGACATGACATCGATCCAACCCAGTCACATAATACTGACATCGGGTCGACCAGCCCGGTTTCCTTGTTCACCTCTCAGTGCTGAGCGTCAAGCGAGGCAGCAACAAGTACCATTTTTTGTACAAGTCTTTGGTATGACCCGACCCCGGTATAGACTCCGGATTTTTCGACCTCGAGGCGTACGCTATAACCACTAGGCCATCGAGACCATGTTTGGTGGAAGAGCAAGATGGAGGTTCCAGGTGTTTCTTGATCCAGGTGGGCCTTAACGGAGGGTCAAATTATTACATTCTCGTTAAGTCACACAGTATCATGCGTTACCGCAATCAAGCAGGGAAATTGAAGAGGCCTTTCGTCACAAGTGTGACGTAGCAGGTAGAAATTTACATGAATGAATGGAACTTGACCTTATGGGCGTAAACCGAGTGTTTGCCGAGTTTTGCCGGAGAACGTTGTTAAGTAAGGTTGGACGGCTTGGTGTGACCAGTATCCAGTTCGCCCAGGACTGATTAACGCTTGTCCCAGGCGAGCGTGACGCCAAGGACGGTCACGAATTAAGAATAAACATTTCTCGAGAGGTCCAGATGTATACTGGTGTTCGACCTGACAAGTCCGGTGAATTATCATGGATGAACGAGAAGTGGGTATGGCGCTTTCGTGACATTCAAGATGGCGAGTGAGAGACCTTTAAGTTATTATACTATCCTAGGGAGTCATCCACTGTAGTATTTTATTTTGCTTTACTAGTTGGTTCCAAGAGGCTGTGGTTTTAAAGTACTGTATCATGGCGTATTTATATGAAATTTAACATGTAAGACTGAGTTTACATCATAACGGTTTCAAGCACCTCAATCGTTAAATTAATAATACTTTCTGTTTAGATTTTCAACGTGTATATATATGCTGCATTGAGCTTCCTGTAGCGTTTTGTAAAGAATTTATAAAAGAAATCAAAGAAGAAGAAAAAAAACCCCGAAAAAGTGAAAAACAAGAAGATAAGAAATAAAAAGCGTTGAAAAAATGAGTAGGGGAAGGTGGAATAAGTTCGGGCCTTTTGTCTACTGTACATTTTTTATGATTTTTTGTACTATTAATGGTAATATAAATAAATTTGTTTATTTTATTGGTTGAAATGCGCAATATATACGAGGTGGCATATGGATTTCCTTCTGAACGAGGTGTTATTATCAAAAACATTGGCTTCCAAATGTTTCGTTATTCTGACGCACTTTTTAAGAGCAGAAATGATGGCCTTGACATGAGCACATCACAGAGATTATATTCAATCATACATAAATTTATAATATAAGGCAATATGATATTTATGATAATTTCTGGCATTTTCTACACGCCCATGTTCATTTAGAATGATATAAAGGTACTCTTTTATGCACGTATATAATACCATTATCATATTGGATGGTCGTAATATTTTTAATTCATCATTCTGAAGATGGAAGATCGGATTTTACGGTAGTTGCATAATTGGCCTTAACTATTGTAAGTCTAAGCATAAGTTTACAAGATCACCCTCTTGTCTCGCCTCAACATGCATGAACTCGTGAGCCTCCCCGATATGCCAATTTGGCGTATTAGTGTTGAACATATATCGTCATTATTGTGCCTTATCGGTTCAACTTGTTATACTGGAACCCCTTGTAAGTAAAATTTCACATTTGTGTAGCTCCAAATATTGATCAGATATGGACATATGTATAAGGATTCTGAAATCTAAACGACTACCGATTTCAAAAGCGCTTATCAAATTTGCCTGACTTTAATATTAATTAAAGGAGAAAGTTTGAAAGAAAAAATCAGAACTGTTTTTCAAAATGCTATTTTTCACCAATTTACAAAATATTCAAAACTTTCTAATTTTCTTGCCCAGGTAAGAATTTATTGCATGTATTTAAGGTAAAAAAAAACGGTCCTACAGATTTTTAATATGCATCTTGAAGTGCTGTGAATGATCATTTAAAGTTAAAACTTTGAAAAATTTTAAAAGTTTTTGAACCTTTGATATTATTTTACTAACATCTTTAAAGTCAAAGACAATGCATGTTCTAAGCTGAGTTTACTGAAAAGGTTGGACATTATTATGTTTGTTGCGGTAAAGCTTTTTTTCTAACAACTACTACGACAGCGGAAATTGACATTTGATCCTGCTTACTTGAAACGCCGCCATTCTGTCTGGGCTGTAACGTAAATGTTCCAAGCGCGGAACACTCTTGTGACCTGAAACTATACCTAGCTGCTAGGAGTGTTGTTGAAACTTTGACGAAACATTTACGTCACAGCTAATAAACAGCTGATATACCCTAACCCTCTGACTGGCCAGTCTCTCATATGCCTAAAAGCATGGACGCCTTCAGATCCCCAGTCGGCAGCACAATCCTCCACAGTTCAAACGATGATAATTCAGCAACGCAGTCATACAATTTCGAACAGGTTTTTACATTCAAGAGAGAATTTTATAATCATTTTAATGAACAGTACCTCAATCATGAGCTATCTTTTACTTTACTTTTACTAAAATACGCCAAAAATTCATGGAACAATTTTTTAGCTTAAGTATTTAGATACATCTGTGCCAAGTTTCGTTCAATCTCCCATTTTTATATTGGAAAATAGCCGAGAAATAAGAGTATTTCACCACACAAAAAAAAGAGAGGGAGGAAAACCAAAATGTCTGGAGGAGCTTTATGTGTGACAAAATTCATCATTAATTTGTTTGCTAATTAATTTTAGTCAAGAATTGTCCTGTATATGACCAAATTTCAGCCCTGAAGTGTTTTAGTGTTCTTACTAACTTTCAAAACCTAACTTAACAAAGCCAATCCTACAAATGTCAGGTAACTTTATATTGAAGCAGGGTTTCCTTGCATATACTGCATGTATATCAATGGGTTTAAAGTTCTTCCAGCGGAGGCGGTTAGCGTCATAGTGCTGTGTACTGACCCAGGTGCCTCTCACCAATGTAGTCGCTGTGACTCATGCTGGCTTCCTCTCCGGCCGTATTTAAGAAGGTCCGCTGGGAACCTGCGGATGGTTGTGGGATTCCTCCATACTATAATGCGGGCTGCCTTCATGTAAGAGAAATTTTCTTGAGTACGGCATTAACCACCAATCAAAGAAATAAACAAAAGTTCTTCCAAAAGAAGGCCTAATACTGCTCTTGTAGAAATCTCTGACCTTAAAAAGTCCTCTTAAAATATAACTACCCTAATGACTCAACTTTTTTGACACACTAACATTAAATTTAAAAAAAAATTTCTGTGAAATTCGTGTGCCTGTTTAATTTGATATCGGAAACAAAACTGCAATTCCCATTGTTTGGGTTGGTTCAATTCAAGGTTTCTAAACAAGTATAATTTATTATAATAGTTTTAGCCTAGAATAATGCCTGCGAAGTATTCTTCAACAAACATCCAAACAAAATGCCAGAGGTAAATGCCAAAATGCCGAAGATAAATTACAGTTGGTGCAGTCTGAATATACTAGCAATACTTTTTACCAAACAAGTATAAATGCATGTGTCTTTTTAGTTTCTGCCCTAACTCTGTATTATGTATGACCCATCCAGGTTAGTTCCCATGCTTGATTGACAAGACATCGGGTTGCAGGTCCACCAGTATGACCACTATATCCACTGCAAGAAAACACAGGCGATGGGTCGAAGGAGTGACGTTCAGCTTACTCTGAGTTGTATAAACTTTCTGATCACCAAAACAAACATGGGAAGCTCACACAAAGAACAATTTTACCATTGCCTGTATTTAAAGGCATGTTATTTGAAGCACTGGTTGAATTTAGCACACAGGCTGGACCATTGTTGTCACACCAGACTTCGTAATTAGAAGAAAAGCTGAACTTTCGAAAGTAAGAAATATCCACAATATACCAGAGAGCACAGAGAGCAAACTTTGTAATACAGTTAACTGTTAAAAGTGATAATAATTGCCTCATTATCTATTTCGTACATTCGTATCCAACCATTGCACTGACAAGTTAAACATTCTCACATCTGATCCCTTCATTGTTTTTTTTGCTCTGTTTATGCTGCATGTGTAAAAGAAGAAACGGTCAGATACAAATTCGTAGTTGACATCAGAATGATCAAAACTATATGACAAATATTTAGAGATGTTCTTAGTGCTTTTACTGATGTCTCTGCATCAAGGTCACCAATGTAATGGATAACCAGAAACAGATTAGTTTTTTTATTTCCTTTCTATTCCGGATCACAGTGTCTTGGTTTACCTGTATCATTAGGAACTGGCCTAGGACAGAAGGACTGCAAAACTGGGAAAGTGAAACATTCTTGAGCACGTCGTAAACACCAATCAAATAAATAAATAAAATAAATTAGTTAATAAATATATAAAATAAAAACAGGGAAACTCTGCTCCCTCGTGCAGGGATAACCTTTCAGCCAAGTCAAGAAAAGTAGCAAAGTTACAGTCAGACTTGGAGTGAACTGGAAGCGGCACTTGGTAATGTGTACAACACGGAAGAATGAACTCAAAACGAGAAACACAGAAAACGGTTCATGAGAACATGGATACTATGCATTAACTGATAAAGATAGCTAATTTGACACTTTACACGGAAGTGTAAAAAGATTATTAACTTTTAAATGTATTGATTTAACTTTTTCTATTGTTCTGTAACATTAAAATGTAAATGACTTAACCTCAAGTGATTTAATTATTGCATGAGTGTGGAGAACTAGCTTCATGGGTTGAACATGTTGAAAGTGCAAAGTGTTGAATACCAGCTAGGTTGTACATGTATGTACAGTGACTCGGTAAGGTCACCACAAGCACGCATGCTCCCTGTCCAGCGGAATCACACCGTGTTCATGTATACATTGCCAAAATGACGTCACTAAGTTTGCTACAGTGCTAGTAAAAATTAAGCTACTTCTGCTCTTCCGGTATACATGTCTTTTTTTTTTTAAGAATGCAGATCTATGTACGTGTGTATGTGTAAGGAAAAACATTTTCTTTCGTTTGCAGTTTGCCTCTACGAAGTAAGGCGAGGTATTGTGAGAGGGGGAAAAGTGTCGGTGTTGGTGCCTGGTTAATCTTCTTTTTTTTTTTTTTTAGCTCTTGTATAGTGGACTCTCATACATGAATTGAATGTTAAGCTTGTTTTTAACTGTCTAATCTAAGGTATGGTGTGTAAATGCACATACTCAGCTAAAAGGGGAAGCCTTTTTTCAGCTCGTGCATATTGAGCTCTTGTACATGGATTGAAGGCTAGGCTTTTATTTTTATTTTGCTCCGTAGTGTAAGATAGAGTGTATAAATGTGTACACTCCGATTGAGGGTTAAGATTTTTAAGCTCCAACATACAACAATGGAAAGTTATATTTTGGTTTTTTAAATATTTGTTTTTACTCCCTGGTTTGAAGGTCTTGTACGTGTGTACATCTACAAAAGGCCTACTGGTGGAAGGTTGAATTGTTTCAATTGGTTTTAGCTTTATTGACTTTGTGAATGTTTTTTAATGATTTAATTGATAGATTTTCAATGCCAAAATTTACCAGTTATATAAACTTGACATCGTTTTCTGCAGTAAACACACGTTCTCTAGAAAGCAACAATTTCTTGCGCACAGGGTTTCTGTGGTTTTTTCGTTTTTGAGATTTATGGACTTTACAAATTTACCATTTTTCTAATCAGAAAAACTTTTCATGTACATAAGGCGACAAGTTTAATGTACATGCTTATCTACGTGTAGGAGAACACGAAGGGTATTGATAAAGAGGTTCCTCTGACGACGTTACCAGATTTGTCATCGTTTTTTTCTGTTTTTTTGTTGTTGTTGTTGTTGTTGTTGTTTTGGACACACATTCAGATTGACTTCACTCTGTTCTCCTGTAATCACAGATTTCTGTAAGCCTTTCTTGTGGTCTTGTAGGGATACAGTTTCTTATGTAAACACCTATCTGGATAAGCTTTTTATCTTTCCAGCTAATTTACCAGATTTATAGAGAGTCAGAATTACCTGGATGTATTTCTGGTGTATACATTATCTGTAGAAAGCGTTCCACATCTGTATTAATACTAAGACCACTCCAGATAAGTATTTTTTGTAGCAGTAGAGTACTCCACTAAATTTTAGCCCAGGAGCACTGGGTTATATCGTAGGAGTACTGGCTAATCGGATAAAAGAGCTATCATAAATAAAATCATTTTTTGTTTGTGTTGGTGGATAGTCATTTTCCAAATGAAACCTTATTTGACCATTGTCAAAACATTTCTGTAGAATTTGTTCCCAGAAATAACTTTTTATTAAAATATAACTGACGGTAATGTAAATATCTTATGAAATGGAGTTCATGAATAAAACAGTTTACTTTATTTTTGACTTTTGCAGAAAAACATTTCCTCCTCCTCCATTTAAAAGAAGCAATATGTCGAGGATGACATTCTTACCATCATGACTCGAGCCCAGGAAGAAATACCTGAGGCTATTGCTTGCTCACCAGTGTTGTACAGTGCCTAGGATGAAATACTGATCCAGTGTCGTGCTTTTCCCTTCTTACTGGTAATATGAAGAACCAAGGATGAAATATTGAGTAGCCCTATCCTCCCTTACCAGTCCCTTGCATGAAATATTCAGGCCCATCCTTTCCTACCAATGATGTGCAATGCCTGGGATGAAACGCTCATTGTTTCTTACTGAGACACGTATGATGTACAATTGCCACATTGACATACAGTGACTCTTCTATAGTTTCCTCATGGAGAAAGACTGATGTACCAGTAGAATATTCTGATTTTTGTACTTTAGTACAGGAGTATGTAGTTTAACAGAAGATTTGATTGTTAATGATGCGGGATACATGTCACTCCGTCCCTCCAGTAGAAGAAAATTAACGTGATGCATTGCAAGTTGTCTAAAATGTGATTTGACACATCACGTGAGCATATGTATGTACATTGTATGTTCCTTGTATTTAACAGAGGCAACTAGACATTTGTGTATTTTTATTTTAATTTCTTCTGTTTTGCTGTAATTTTTTTAAGACTGCTCATTTACAATTTTTCGAGCACATGATGCAAATGACCTCAAGTCAAAGAAGTGACAAAGATGTAATGAGAGCCTGACAGTGAGAGTATATTAAAGCATGTTACTTTGTAAATTCTTGTTGATTATTTTGGCAGAATATGGAGTTTGTTGGCATGAAAATGTAATTTAAACGCATATTTAACTTTGCTTTATAGCACAAAATGACAGATCAATGAAAGAATCAGGATGTTCTCACGTATACATCTGTAGTTATGTGTTGTTGAGAATCCGGTATATTAAAGTCCTGATTTACCCACGGCAGGATTTTATGTCCAATGATATTTTACACTTTCAGGACTGAGCTCCAGCCACATTCATATCACATTTATGTAAGAACTGAATATTGTATTTTATAAATAGCAATCTATACAAACATGCATGATTCTAAGAAGTACTCACCGGTTGTGAAGCAAGTAAAAGCTTTGAAATACTCTATCCTTAGTGAGGAATTTAAAAAAAGCAAATTAATCCCGAACTGCATTACTAAACATACATGACGTAATGTTGAAACTGAAACACAGAAAGAGTACAACTGGTCAGTATACCAGGGTAATGCAAGGGAAAGGGTAATGCAAGGGAAAAGAAAATCATTAAGCAATTAGGTGTGAGCAGCTACTGGTTTTAAGCTAGAAAATAAATAACTGGAGGGACTTAATTATGAAGTATAAGGCTAGATTTTTACTCATTTAAACATGGTTTTGACCTGTTAACTTCATCTGGCTGAGATGGTGAAAGGGCTGGCACAGTGCAACTTTACCATTCAGACGGCATGTTTGAATAAAGCAATCACTGTCATGACTGGTTTGACCGCGGCTTTTAGTCGGGGTACATGTACCTGACAGGTCAGTGTTTTACTCCTGGCACACCGACTTTCTGCATCCATAAACTTGACCACCTTTAAGTAAAACATAATTGAGCATTGTGTTAAAACTCCAATCAAAAAAAAAATAAAGCAAGGCATTTGTGACATTTAGTGAATTGGCAATAAATTCTTAATACAGGAAAATGTAGCTGAATATAATGCTATGTAATGGATGATAAGTAATGGTTGCATATAATCTTGCAATTTTTGTTTTTTTGGGTGCTAGTAGTCAACATTGGCCTATACCAGCATGCCTACAGATAATTCATCAGCTAGTATTCTCTGGCAGAAACCTGGTTTTACCAATTAAATACAGGGAGAGGCATGAAGTTATATAGGCCCATTACAACAGTGGGAAATATTCTTGAGTACAGCGTAAAACATCAATCAATGAACTAAATAAATAAATAGATAAATAAATAAATACAACAGTGGGATCATATACGTGTCCAATGACGTGTGTAAATGAAGATGTGCACCAACAGGAAAAATGATACACTTTTTTCTGCTATCACCTGGTTACAAATTGATATTTCAAAATATGCATGTATATATGCCACGCAGAACTATATGAATTTGACTTCTGATTGAATTAATTGTGGAAAATTTAGTCGATCTTAAAATATTTTGTAAACGGCCGAAAAACTGTATCAACGAGTGTATGCTGCAATTTTCAAATTATTTTACTGGGCTAGCGTTATTTTTAAACCAGTTTGTACATACATGTCGTACATACATGTACACATGTCCGGCAGTTTAATCATGGAGGTAAAATTTTACCTCCATGATTTAATGATGCGTGATGTTTCCACCTACAAATAGGACACATGGCCTAAGATTGTATCTTGTCTTATTACCAACAAATAATATTTATTTATTAAATAATTTAAAGCAAAGCAGAATATGAATGAAATTAAAATATAGCAGAGAACTTATGCATGAAGTTATCTACGATACAGATCACGACTCTGACGCAGCGCTTTTTTTGCTTGTAAGGCGTGATAAAAGTGAAGTGTTCATTTCGTTGTTTTCGTAGCGTAACGGGGTCAGTGCTTAAATCAACTCCAACACTCAGACCGACAAGTAGTAAATCTGTATGAGATTAATAAGAAAAAACGTCTCATTTTTTTTTCAGTTTGGTCAGGTGTTTGCTATGAGAAAAAGTTATTGAATTCTTTGATTGCTGTTGCACAAGAATATTTCAAATATGCGACGGCGTCCAGCATTATGGTGTGAGGACACTGGGCAGAGCCCTGGAAAGCACCACGACCATCCACAGGTCGCTGGCAGACCATCCAATGTACGCCTGGAGAATAAGCCAGTATGATATGGACTTAACCTCGCATCGACCACATTGGTGCGAGGCTTTTGAGTCGTTGCTCTGCGAAAGCACGCAAAACACTGGACCACAGATGTCACCATATGGGAAAACAACAAATGATTCAGATGACCCCTCCTATATTTACGCTTTCTCCTTTTAGACTCCCCCCTCCTTTGTTCTTTCACCTCAATGTGTATAGTTTCACACAAATTTCCCGATTTTACCCTTTGACTGTATTAACCACTTGACTTTCGCCTTTTAGTTCTCGCCTTTTTTGCTTTAGCTATCCCATTTTCGCTTCCCAGTCTTCTCTCTGTCACAACATTTTCTTCGCCATTTCCCTTATTCGCTCAGAATTTCTCATTATCACCGTGTCATGTTAGTTGAATTCTACCACCACGTCTCCTCCTTTGGCATTTGTCTTATCTTTTTTGCATATCATTCAATCCTTCTCGCCTTTGTTTTATCTATGATTTCCACCGTCTCCATTTTCCCCTATAAGTCTATCGCCTCCAAAGTTTCCCTCTCCACTTAGGCCTCGGTGTTTTTCAATTTCTTTCTTTTTTCTTTTTTTTTTTAGACTTTCCCCTTTCGCCATATTATTAGTCTTGTTTTCGCCTTCTTGTTTTCGCCTAACTGTATTCGCCTCCAGATTTTTTCTATAGGTCGATGGTTTGCAACGCGCGAGAAACAAAAGATTTCCTGGTTTCTTAATATTGTCTCATTTGCTCATTTAGTTTCGTGCTTTACATTTCGGTCCCCCGGGGTCTTTTTTTTATTTCCACTTGGTCATTTTCACGAGTAATAAGTACAAGTTATAAAAGACTACAGCAAAGAGATATATAGTAAAACCAGAGCAGCGACGAGAGTGTGATAGATGACAATCGGTCCCACGTTACCGTATTGAGGTGTTTGACCAACAGCAACCCTGGCACCACCAGAATTAGGCGAAAACAACAGTAACCCAGGCACCATCAGAATTAGGCGAAAACAACAGCAACCCTGGCACCATCAGAATTAGGCGAAAACAACAGCAACCCTGGCACCATCAGAATTAGGCGAAAACAACAGCAACCCTGGCACCATCAGAATTGGGCGAAAACAACAGCAACCCTGGCACCATCAGAATTAGGCGAAAACAACAGCAACCCTGGCACCATCAGAATTAGGAGAAATCAACAGCAACCCTGGCACCATCAGAATTAGGCGAAAACAACAGCAACCCTGGCACCATCAGAATTAGGCGAAAAAGGTGCAGTGATTTTAACTGCAATGTATTAGAGGTCACTCATCTGGAATTATGCTGTGGTTTCAACACATTTAATAACCACTTCAACACGCTTAACAGCATTAAAGGTCGGAAATTTCAAGTCAAGAGTCAACTACGACATTGCATGTCTAAATCTATCCAGTCTACCTTTTATTTTGTTTCTTCTTTTAGTGCAAAAAGCTGGTTAATGGATGATAAGTAATGATAAGCTTTTTTTAGTGCAAAAGGCTTGAGGCACTTATACGGCAAATGTTTCAATCAAACGTCAATCCATAAGCAGTACTAATTCTGCAATAACAAAACCCTACAGCGAAAGACGGGCAAACAAACGGACAGACAGGCAGACTCAAAATCAGTCAAAGTCGAGGCCGGCAAACACCAAATTGGAAAATGCAAAATGTACGAAAAACTCCATTATTAGGAAATAATTTACTTTGGAAATAAAAAGCAGAACATGTTCACTGAGTATCGAGTGACAGTAAATAAAGTTCCCGGTCACATTGGAAGCCGTATCGGCTGGAATCTGGAAGTTTCGTGTATAACATGTACAAGCAGGCGTTTTAGACAGTAGCATGGACTAGATATGGTACAATACTCTTCAGCACTGGACAGATCTGACATTTGTACAGGTGAAAATAGATGCAAGATGTCTGCACCAAGGTGAATGGAAGGGAGAACGTCCACACGTGTGATTCAAGGGCAAAGAATGAGGTGCATACATGTATATTAAAAATGAATTGCTCATGTGAATATAAGAATAGAAGAGATTACTAAAACATGTACTTTGTAAAATAATTATTATACCGGGGACGCACGAATAAGTCTGTAGAATTCTAGGTTTAACGGTTATCAGTGTTCTTTGAGATCATCTGTGGTGCCATTCTACCACCTTGACAAGGCGGCCGAGCAGTCTGTCAAGCTCGGATGGTGACACTTAAATTTTTTATTACTTTCATACAATTTACCGTTTTGTTGGAGGATAATACCCGTGATGGTAATGGAAAAGATCGATCGTGGAATCTGGAAGTTTCGTGTATAACATGTACAAGCAGGCGTTTTAGACAGTAGCATGGACTAGATATGGTACAATACTCTTCAGCACTGGACAGATCTGACATTTGTACAGGTGAAAATAGATCCAAGATGTCTGCACCAAGGTGAATGGTGTCTGTCAAGCACGGATGGTGACACTTGAATATTTTATTACTTGCATACAATTTACCGTTTTGTTGGAGGATAATACCCGTGATGGTAATGGAAAAGACCGATCGTGGTTTCTACAGAGTTAGTATCAAGTCCAAATTTGTATGAAATGATTTACTTTTGCAAAGGAAAGTTTGGTATACGCAAGTATATAATAATCCACGGATCTACAAGACGGTTCACATTGCCTTTATCTACAGGGACGAAAATGGGCCCGAATCCACAAAACCTTTTCTGACTCATGACAAAATTTAATACCTCGTCACTATACTTAGTTTTTAGTACTGAAATAAGAAATTGTGTGTGACACGTAACATGAATATGGGTTGAGCAAAATTTTAATTTCTATAGGGATCAGCACTGAGGTGAAGAAAAGAGGTATCGTAAGATACCTCCATGGGACCATTGTCATGCTGTGAACCCAGAAAATGAACACAAATGACCACAGCAAGATTCAAGGTGCGGCTTCAGGTGACTTTTTCAACTGGTTTTCATGTCTAAACAAGGAATTCGTGCCATTTAGCTGGTATCAAACAAAGAGCAACTGACTCGGTTCTAAATGTGCAGCTAATTGAATGACTTCTATACATCGGTGGGCAGGGAAAAGATTTCGATGGAGGCTGGGCAGGGTGATGAAATATTCATCATATGTTGTTAATGGACCATGCCCATCACGGTAATCTGTATCTTATGTTTTATGTGTATAAATCCTCCACCATCTGGTAACTCCCAACTTTGGTTGATCGTTCAATAAATTATATCGATGCTGCAGGTTGGCGAGGCTAAGCTGGCGATATGGATATTTCACTTTATTTCCACACGACCGAAAACTCCCTAAGGGAATGTAAAGCGCGGTGTAGATTACTCTGTCTTGACGGAGGTCACCCAGAGCGAGAAGTGTATTGATCTAAATTTCTTTGAACCGAAAACGTTTTTACATGCTTTTGAAACCTGTAAGTAGTATTTGTACTAAGGATTACTTTGTTACGCGGATGCACGTCGTGTACGACCGTGGATAGACAGAGCATAGTTTGCAGATTGAGAAGTGGCGATTTACATGGATTGCAATGTTGTAATCCTAGGACAATTTTAATGATAAGATGTCGAGTTTATTTGCTTTATCAGTAATTTTCAGCTGGTACGCCTTGCTGTGGGGGACCGCAAGACAAATGCAAGGTAAGGACTATGTTTTGTTGGGCAATTCACGGACAGAATCGTATCTTTATAAATGGTTGTAGGCGTGGGAAAATAATTTGGGTTCAAGCTGTGTGGTCTATTCTTCAGCCGTGCCTTTCTGATAAACTTCTCATATATTACAAGGTGAGTGATCAGCGACGAGAAAAGTGTTCCATAATGGACATCGTCAAACACCTATTGTCCTGTTTGCTTTATTTATTTATTTACTTAACGGTGTTCTGCGCCATACTCAAGAATATTTCACTTATACGACAGAGACCAGTTGGAAGAAACCTGGCAGAGCCCGAACGAAACTCAAGATTACCCGCAGGTTGCTGGCAGACCTTCCCATGTATGACCAGAGAGGAAACCAACATGAGCTGGGCTTTAACTCCTTGGTGGTTCCTAGGGGGATTTTATTTTCATATACGGTTTCAATGTGGGCCGCCAAAATCAGCTCAGCACGAAGCTTTGCAGGTGTTCTTGGTGAGTAGTGGTGTACACCTCGATGTCGTTTTGCTACCTGGTACACCCGCTAAGCACGAGCATTTTACAGCACAAAGCGAACGCTTTTGTTTTTATCCAGTTTAGGATCAACATATATGTGCGGAAAGATAGCTACTTCACAAGTCGACAGCACATAGTTTCACTTTTGGTGTTCTGTTACAGGGAAAGACGGCATCAACAGAAAGACCTTTAAAGTATTATCCAATTCAATGTTTTTCGTTTTTCTTTCCCTTGAATTAAATGAAGTCAAATGTTTGGAATGTAAGATGGGCTTTCTGGATCATATGGACAATTTATGTCGCTGTTGACGTCATAGAACATTTCTACACCTTCATTTTCAGGTCTGAATAAAATTCTTTTCTTGCTGTATTCAGTTTATGTAAAGAGCAAATCGAACCTTAAATTCCTGTTTCAGGGGTCGAGAAGATTGGGTGTGGCGACATGGACCACATACTTTGTCAGTCTGGTCTCTACGAACCATTGGGCTGCTTCTTATCAGCGAAAATTTTTTTTCAAAATAATCGAAAATTCTTGGAGATATAACCGTGGCTCTTCTAATTGTGCTTATTTCATTTTTAATGCTCCTTTAGATTTAATTATACTTACTACCATAGAAATATACCGAATGTTAGTACAGGTGGCTTCAGCATAGTTCACCGTGTGGCCTTTGCTATAGATCCTGTGCATTTTGGGACGAATTTACTCAACGTCGGAAGGCATTACTGCAAAAGCATAGTGAGTCAAACCACAGTGACTTTATGACCAGTGGGATAGTTTCAGTTTTGATATTATGAATTATACTAAGTTACTTGGATATAGCAACATACCGAAGCGTCCTGTATATGGTGTGTAGATATCTTGCCTTGTAGCATTTGTTAGATCCTGTATATAGTGTGATGATTTCAATCGATATCACAAGTTGTTACTGCAGAAACTGGTGTGTCACTGATGCCTTCGCTCTAAGTTTCTCAAATTTTAAAATGAGTACACCTATCTTGTTAGGATGTATGGTGGCAGTGTCCAGAAGCTCTGGTTTTCTGGTATATAAATCATTCCCGGGGCTAAGGGCTGCATATTCATCCTGATGAGTATATGGTCGCCAACTGGGATATGCGAACAGTTGCAATGGAAGCTCAAATAACGCGCATATTCGATTAAGGACAACATATATTTTCACGATGTGGATGTTGATTATATTCTTCCCCCTGGATCATTCCTTTCGTCTTTCGGCCATCACTGTCGACTGCTTCTCATCGAATTCGTCCTCATTTTTTAAAAACTTTATGTACTTCCTCGGTGGTTTGTGTGTAATGTTTTGATGACTGATCCTGCGGTTATTGATCCAGAACTCCCATTTTGTTGGGTGAAGTTTCTTAACTTTATTATCAGTGTAAGTGTCTTGATGGTCTGAACTGTCATGTGGATACTTCGCAGATCACTGAGAGCAAATATGAACTACGTGTCCAGAATCTCTGGTGCTCTTTTTCATAATTGCCCAAACCTAGGGATGTATATAAAATTGCCACTTTAAATACAAGAATAATCGCAATCAAAATGCAACTTAGACAATTTATAATATATAATTTTGATAAGCTATTAAATTTACTCACCTATAACGTTCTTTGGATCTATCCGAAATCATTAAACTAAGACTGTTGAGAGATTCTCTTTACTAATTTCTTACATACCTTCGTTGTTCTTTTGTGGCTTGTGTTGAACCCTGTGTTAAAAATTGGACAGTGTTGGTATCTGAATGTGAATTTGTTTTTATTCTTTCTTACAATAGAAATGTGACATTTGATAATCGTTGAGCCGTGTTAACGTATTATCGGTAACCGGCATGCAAGTTTTCAGATTTCTGATTGGGGAATACTTTTCTTGTGATGACAGGAGACACCAATGTGGCTTTGGGGGCGCTGTGCTGCGCTTCATCTCAGTATTCTCAAGCATTTCGATGTGACTTAGCCGTGGATGGGCAAACAAACACAGGTAACTTTAGCAATTTGATTGATTGATTGATTGATTTATTTAATTATTTGATTGGGATTTTATGCCGTCCTCAAGAATATTTCACTTATACGACGGTGGTCAGCGTTATGGTGGGAGGAAACCCGGTAGAGCCCGGGAGAAACCTACCACCTTTCGCAGGTTGCTGACAAATCTTCCCACGTACGGCCGGAGAGGAAGCATGCATGAGCTGGACTTAAACTCATAGCGACCGTATTGGTGGGAGGCTATTAGGTCATTGCGCTGCGCTAGCGCGCTAATCGACAGAACCACGGAAGCCCCTTAACAGTCTGAAGCACCAAATGACTGTAACTAATTGAAATTGTTACACATGTAACTTTTATAGATGGGAATACCCACCCATGTAACTTTTGCAGCTGAGAATATCAATTCTTTATTGCCATTGGTAAAGCGCTGGGAACACACAGAAATATAACTTTATAGATGGGTACACCAACATATGTAACTTTCACAGTTGAGTGAGTGAGTGAGTGAATGCTTGAGAATATCAATTCTCTATTGCACTTGGTAAGGCGCTGTGCCACTCTAACAATCCGGCCATTATAGTAAGTGAGGTGGAATGCGAAACTGTCACGAACTGTACATCTGAGGTCTGCAGCCTAAACCGTAAAACACGGCTTCTTGGCAATTTTCTTTGCAACCAGGTTATCTCCGTGTTACCATACTCATATAGCGTTGTCCACTGGAAAGCCTTGCCATGGAGTCTCTCCCTTAGAACGCCATGCCAAAACCCTCTCGGAACCCCGTTCCATAGCGTCACCTTGGAACGCAATGTCATATATCGCCGTCTTATATCTTATTGAAACACCATGTCGTATAGCCGCCATAAATCACACGTAAACTAGCTAAACAGCTTACCTTTGGAACACACGGGCGCGGCGTTTGCTGTGACATTTTTAAAATCCAGTTCCTCACGTTATTTTTTAAACGATTTCAACGATTCCAATAGCTCCTTTTTGTTGCAGAGTACGCAGGTTTGATGGAAGGTGTAGGGATGTGGTTAGCACTCCAGTTAAATCAGATGTATCTGGTAAGAGGAGTGCGTGTTCTGTGCCGCGCCAATGACTGGGAAAGGCCCAAGGATCTCCGACTCACGTTTATGGACGGTTCTGAGCAAACAGTAAGTTACACCCTGATGGGAGATCAACTGGGAAAGAGATAGGGATCTTCGACTCCCATTTATCTACGTATCTAAGCAAACGGTAAGTAACACCTGATGTAAATGATCGACTGAGAAAGAGTCAAGGATCTCTGACTGACACTTATGGACGGCTCTGACCAAATGGTTAGTCAGGCCCGAGGGGCCGTGTCAGTGATCGATTGGAAAAGAGACGAGGATCTCCGACTCACATTTGTGGATGCTGTAGCCAAACCGTAAATCAGGCGTCATGGGCTGTGTCATTGATTGATTGGGAAAGAGTCAAGGATGCCCGGCTGACACGTATGGACGGCTCTGAGCTAACGGTAAGTTACGTCCTGATGGGGGATCAACCGGAAAAGGACCAAGGGCCTCTGACTCACATTCGTGGATGGCTCTAACCAACCATTAAGCCAGGCCTGATTGGCCGCGTTAGTAATCCAGTGGAAAAGCGCCAATGATCTTCGAGTTACATTTGTGGATGGCACTGGCCAAACGGTAAGTAACACCTGATGGGCTGAGTCATTGATCGACTGGGAAAGAGCCAAGGATCTCCGACTGACACGTATGGACGGCTCTGGCCACCGCCCGATGCGTCGTGTCAGTGATCTACTGGAAAAGAACCAATAATCCCGACTCACATTTATGGGCGGTTCTTATCAGACGGTGAGCTAGGTGTGATGGGATGTGTCAGTAATCGACTGGGAAGACTTAAGGATCCCCGACTGATACTTATGGACGGCTCTAGTCACGCTTGATGGGCCGTTTATTGACTGGGAAAGAGCCAAGGAATTGTCAGAAATACAATTTTTAGCATGGATGTCAAGCATTAAGTCCCTGAAGTAGTAATTTACAATATTTGTTTGGTATTTTCAAAATGTGTTTAACTCCAAACAGATCAGTGATTTAAATTAATTGGACTTTTTCTTCTTCGCAGGTTACTCTTACAGAGTTTGGTTGGGGCGTTCACTGGGACCAGTTGATGCCCCTGGATCCGGTCGTGACAAACGTCGTGACTGTCACAGCTGTGACTGTCTACGGGACAGGGAATAACGGGTTCATCGAATTCGAGCTGTATGGAAGTATGTAACATTGTATTCTTTTTCTCTGTTCCAGTGGTGTTTACTTCTTTTCTTTTTTATTCTGTCTCTCCATGTATAAATATTGTCACCAATCAATGCAGTACTTTTTAACAAATTAAATAATAAAGGTAAGCTCCCAACATTGTTAACTTACAACATTAAAAAGTTGTTCAGTCGATCAGGTACATCCAGTTTCCTTTGGTAGTCGTGTTTCGATGTACTTTGATGTACTTCGCTGTTTCTTTGGAGAGGCAGCAGATTCTTAAATCTATGTCTCGTTTCGTCTTAAGTGATGCAACTAGGTTGTTCAACTGTATGATGAAAATACTGACAGACCTCTTTCTGTTATAATATTGCTTTAGTTTTAACTGTTTACCTGAAGCGTGACCATCATCACCTTGAGAAAAATTTCTCTTACATGATGGTGGTAATTAA